>QVRM01004188.1:1200000-1522500 GCA_003439945.1 Dermanyssus gallinae | reverse complement strand
CACACCGAATTGCACCAGGCATGGCCTGCCTGCCTGCTTGACGCCTGTCGGCTGACTGCACTCTATCTGGTCAGTCTCTCCCCCCCCTCTCTCTCTTTCTCTCTTTATTTGACAATCTGTTTACCTATCAATCAATCAATCAATGAATCAATCGTACAAGCAATTGGTAGCTGACTGACGACAGACAAACAAACATGCGAACGGGCCGACAACCATCAACTGACAACTACTTGGCCATACTAAACGGTATCAGAAGTCTATATATATATATATATATATATAGCATCACCGTCGTAGCCGACCTTGTTAGTTCCCTCACGTTTTTTTACATCAGTTACATCGACGAGTTATAATATATACATATACACTTTTTAATTATTATTTTTCTGGGCTATAAGGACGCGTGTATCCGTCGTACGAGAAGCGCAAGCTGTATCCAATGCGGCAGACTCGTCGTAATAGGCCGAAACGTTTCTGGCGCTTTGCATCGCCCTAGCTCTCATATATATATATATATATATATATATGCACTGAGACCTATAAATAAAAACAGTACAAGCGTTCGCCATCGAATGCCGAAGTTACGTCAGCAAGGAGGGGAAAAACTGTAGTTGCAGGCATTTTGACCAACTCTAAATTGACTCCGGTGTTTTGCGTCGAAACGTGTCTGTGTTCTTTTCTGTCTGTCATAAGTATCCAATAAAACTCTTCTACTTTAATCCACGTTTAATACAGCAAATATGCAGATTTGCATGAATATCGTTGTCGTGTTTTTAAACACTATGTAATTAAATTTGCTAATAAACTGGTACGAACAAGCAACGGTAACATACAAACACATGGCCGAACACAGATCTATCTAAAACAAACAACGTACCTATCTTTGTCAACAATCATCCCACCTTATCACAAACAACATACGCTGAAGCGGCAGGGACTCGCATTGTGTTTGCCATTGGCGTTGATTGAAGCATGCTGATGGGAACCTTAAATTAGCCTTTCTATATGCACCGACTGTATGCAATGCTTATATTGAACAACGTATCAACGGTTAAAAAGATGTATAGACAAATTAACGTTTCGATATGATTCATTTTACAATATATGTGCCACGTCATACTACCTAAAGGATCTATCTTTTGAAGTTCGACCTAAATAAGTACAGAGTATCGTAGAAGCTCGCAATATCAATATTCAATAATAGAGAGCAGTGCAAAACAAAACTACTCACTCAGCGGCCGTTGCATTCGCAGTCAACGGGTCGGACAGAATGGACAATGGAGACGAGCGCCAACCAAACACCGGCGGATACAAGAGAACCATACGGAGGAGAGAGAGAAACATACGCAAGGCGGCCTTTGCAAAAGCGCATTCGCAAAACTACCGTAGATATCCCGAAAGCACAGATCCATGTTTTGACATGTGCACACAACGGCACAATGTGCACACAACGGGCGACACACGCAAAGACGCATCTGACAACACAGAGGACGACCCGAATAGCTGGACGGACTCTGGAATGGAAACCGCAACGGGTGCGCTAGGCACTATATATACGGCACCCATCCTAGAGCAGCTGGGTGAAAGAGGAAATGCCCATGCTACGTAGTCCCAGTGTGGCTAGATTCATCATCTGACGATTGGCCATAGAGCACATATGTTGTTTCCAAGTGCTCTGTGGCACGCTGAAAATATTTCTGTGTACACCGAATATGCGTGAATTCGCCAAGGGGTTGAAGGTCGGGAAGCGTCAGTCTGCTAGCCATGCAGGAAGGACCCTGCAGAGTAGAACTTGATGGGATGACCTTCGACTTAGCTTGCGGACAGAATGCAAAACGAGTTCAGGTACAGCGCATTTCGAAAGAGATAGTGTGTATATATCTCAATGATGTGTTCTATATTAATAGGTTATTCAGGGCTATTCTATAGTAGTAGGTTATTCAAGCAGACGCGAAACAGCACTCTTATGTTTCCAACTGCTGCAATCTGCTAGGCCGGATGCTGTTATTGATATTGCCATCGCCAGACTATTGTCCATGGCTGTACAATGGCAAAAATCGCATTTGTACTCGAACGGTAACCCTACGATCAGCAGCAGGTATAACACACTAGAACGATTCATGACCAAATGTTACGTGCCGTAATAATTACCAATTGATGTGTAACAAAGTGCTAATACATTTGATTACCACTTAGTATATAACGAAAGTTCAACTTTTTAATGACGCTGAATTTTACATTATTTGCATGGCAATGGCTCCAGATGGACGTTGAAGGGAAGTCATATCTTCCGTCTATCTGAAACGGCGAATTGACGCAGATTGGCCACGGCTGCCGGGCCGCCGACCGGATCCGTGATGTTATCGATAAGACGGCAAAGCGACCAAGTATCAATATGGTGCGGATTGTTTTCGTAGCAGCTCATGTCGTTCTGATATAATGTATTAAAAATAATGAGCAATTTAAATGTAATTACTAACGCAACTAACACTTTTATTACCTTGATTCCCTTTGCCACCCGATATATATATATATATATATATATATATATATATATATATATGTAATCACGGCGTAAATGTGTGTAATCATATTTTTCTCGTTTAAGAAATATATCTATAATTATTCAACATCAATGTGCTAGCAAGACAACTATCAAAACTACAAGCTGTTTCTCTTTAACATGCGGGTATATAATGTAGCGTGTAATAACATCATTAGCGTACTGCCACAACCGTCAACTCACGGTGGAGATTTTCGGACCTTTAGTGCACTGTGGAAGTTTACGTTTGCGTATCAAGTAGAAAACAAATAAATGCAGATCTTAGCGTATCATGGATAAATGGGAACGTGTTGATTAGGCCAGTCGAGACTAAGCCACTAACTTGCATTAGAAGAAGTATTCAGTAAGGAAGTGACACCGGAATATCTATAAGACGCAAATGGGACAATTGTTTACACTCAAATATGAGTTAAATAGAGCATACTCACGAAAATGTTTTTTTTTCAAACTAACCGCGGCGGCACGCAACTGCCGCCAGCAAAACCTACCTACCTAGTGCTACCACTTGTAAACTTGAGGCGCGCGTGAGACATAAAAATATTCAGCAACGCTGCCAATAAGCATTTAAACTACTGCATATGAGCATTATTTCCTTGGCTGTATTAGCGATACGGACTCCATACAATGTCTCCTAAAGTAAGAAGCCATCAGCATATGCTCATACATGTAATATCATCTGCATTTTTTAAATAGTATTAGTCTTTATAGTTTTACCAGTCATTCTTAATCTACCATTTCAGTTATGAATATGTTCAGCGTTACTACGCACCAGTTACTGTATCAGCAAGCAATGTTAACGACAGCCGAGTTTAGAGCTCCGTCTAGTTCGGACACCATATTTTGGTGAGCAGCATCGCAGGCGTCCCTGACGTCCGCCTCGATTAGCAGAAATGGATACGTCGACTTTGCCGCTACCACTACTCTTGTCCAACTTAATACGACTTGAAACGTATTTAAGGAGGCAGATACACGCAGTTGACAGGTCTGTAACCTTGTGCTGTAGCGTTGTTCTTACAGCCGTTCATTAACACGCGGATGCATCATAACAGATAAGCATGACAGTCTGTTTTAAACTATCACAAAATGTGAATACTTACAATATTCAAGACCGGACAAAGCGTAGGCTAAACGATTTTTGGAACTTCGCTAGACGCATTCATGCTGATCATATACAGACCACATATCGATAAAGGTGCCAGCGTGCTGGTCATCCGTCGTAAAGGACGAAGTACAGGCTCACACATGTGTGTGGACAATCACACATTGTGTATATATATGTACGTGGGTAAAATCTATAAACTCACTCTTTTATAAGATATATGCAATAGGCGAACATTTATTTTTCGTATAATACATTATGTATATGTAACACATACCACACACATCATAAACCAATGTGCCTAGCGGGCGTGTATTGTGACTATCACGTGTACGTTTCGATGAGGCCAGGCTCAGACCGAACAAAGGCAGGGTTTCCATGTTGTATCTCAAGATCCAGACGTTGTTTAAAAAAAGACGACGACCTGCTATCACCGTATAATTTTAGATTTAAAAGGTTTAATAAAGTGCCGACTTTGCGGATCAGCTGCCTTGTTCGAAAGCTAGGAGCAGCCGAGGCTTCAAATGCGAGAGGGCAGAATTCGTGGGGATACCCGATTGATGAGTATTTCCTCAGCTTGCTGGTCTCTGCAAGGTAGGCTGCATAACCAGATTCGGATGCGCCGCCACCAACGAAAGAAGGGGCTAGGAAGTCGGTAACGGTTGCATCCTAAACCAGCATTTTGCCTCGCTCGAGGGTTGTAAGTGTCATCCCGTCTGAAGGCCTGCCGTACTCCGCGCAGAGGCCTGGGATTTAAGGATGCACGTATGACCGCATGACCTAAGGGTTCCGCTGAATATCTCATTAATAGCGGCATGTCTAGGGGGTCGTCCTGCGTTGATGGTACACGATGGGCCGTGATATCTCAGTTTGCCGACGGGGTGACCACATTATTTTAGATGAGGGCTAACTAGACTCCTTTATTTACTGTGGAAGCCTCCTTCAATCTCTGTATGCGTAGCCTGGCCGTGTTTTAATGCTCTCTTAAAAAATAGAAACTTGACGAACAATACATTCTCAAGGCAACCTGCGCATATATATATACATATATATATATATATATATATATATATATATATATATATAGAGAGAGAGAGAGAGAGAGAGAGAGAGAGAGGGGGGATGGGGGGCGCGGCATATGAGCTTAGATTGTAACAGGTACGATTCTGGGAAGCTGCATAGCAATTGCCAGAACAAATTCATATATCTGTAAGTTTGCCTATATGTAGTAGCCTACTACGTCTTATTATTGCAACGAAATCTGTCAAATATATTAGCGGCGCTGATTTGATCTTCTATGGTTGTTGCTCGTTTAATCAATGTGTCTACAAATTCTTTATCTAAAACGATGGCTAAGCTTCCAATGTTTATATTTCCATCATGGGTGTTTCTTCGCGATCTGCGCACGCTCGAAAGATTGGTCCTGCACTCGATTGGTCTTGAGCTGCTTTAATGTTGGAGGTAGTAGCAAATTTAAGATTTCATGCTATAACAGTAGTAAATTCACGATCGCCACTGTGATCATAAACTAGGCAGGTCAGTGAGTGTCCACGTTGCGAAAAACGATTCGACTGTGAGGCATAAAAGTTACCGGATTAATCCGAGGGCAGCCATTACTTGTACTTGAACACTGAATTTCATAAGGACCATGGTGCCAATCGGTATTGCTCGGAACAATGCATTTAATACCATGCAGATGACTGTCTTGGGCCTGCAAGGCGCCAAGACATTACCTCTCTCACTGCAACGGTCAACAGCACGATGCAAAGCACAACAAACATTTAATCTGTATGTACGTGTTCGAGTTAAAAGATGATGATGACGATAATGATCTTCTATATACGAATAGACAGTAATCTCGCTTTGTCAATTCTAGGTTCGCTTTTTAGGGGAGATAGCTCTATGGCTTGCATATAGCAAACCAGCGTTATGCACCAAACGCTTTCAGACTGGTTATAAAATTGTATTGCTTTACATTACTCCATCTGCACGACACTGCCCGCTGCTCGCCAACGAGACAGAAACCGTCTGAATTCTACAGCACAATATGAGTGGCGGGCCTTCACACCTTTCCACCACGACCACAAATTTGCAAGCTTGTCATGATGGTCAACTCTCTTTTTTGCCTACGTGTCTTGTACCGTCCAAATCATCCGACTGTTTACGTGGCCTAATCACTTTTCCACGCGCTCCACATCTTGGATCTTCGTAGTGTCTCAATATATGTTTCTTACTACCATTCCGTGGGCGCGTCAGACTTATCTGATTTTTAAGAGAAATGAAGGAAAACAGGGCAGACAATTAGATTCGCGCGTATGCTAAGCATACGTAAGATAATCGCGTATTCTACGCTACCTCAGTAGTAGGAACATACATGCGAGGACGCGTCAGTCTAGTTGGGTCCTCAGCAATTTGGCTAGACTGCTAGGATCAGCGGTAGCACACGCAAATCCTAGCAGCAAATCCCGGCGAGCGTCGGAAAAAGCAAGACACGTCGCAGATTACGTCCGATCCAGTTGGTCCACAAGTGGCACTAAGAGTCACTTTTTCACCAAGTACATTCCCTCGAGTCTTGAGACTAAACGATTGCCAAACGAGCTAAAGGAACAACCTCAAAAACGACTGCTCTTTCATGCTGGTGGAGATCGTGTGCGTATTAGGTGGCTATGCGCAATGCATAAACTTACGGGAAGGTTTGCGGCCAATCCCCAGCAATAAAAATATTTAAATATAGCCGAGCAAACGGCAAACGTTAAAGATGAAAGCTATAGTTACCAACTGTAAAGCGCTACACGTAGCGGCAAACAGGAGCCAAATCAATACATTGACTTTAGTAAAAAGCTGAATTTAAAAAGCTATGCAATATATTTTGGAGAGACATACGGAGTCCAGATTGTTTTGCTACGAGATTACGGCTTTTACGTATCCGGCATACTTGTACCTATATTTCGTTCCCGTTTCTCTGTGATTGCACCTGTTGAACCTTTTGCCCTCTGCAGTTATGCCCTAAAACCAATTGGGTGATTTTGCCTCAACGAATCAATCAACAAAGAATATTACAAACTTCTAGTTGACTATTCAGTTCTCGTTGCCATTGCTTGTTCAAGAGCTCCTAAGAAAGCGAGTAATTTTATCGTGCTACAGACATGTCGCGTTCAGCAGTTAGATCGCGGTAAAAAAAAAAAACCAACAAAAGCTCGTTCGCGCCGTATTGTGAAGGTTACAAGTAGATAGGTAATTAGATAGGTCTATTTTACCTGTTCATATTTCCAGAATTGTTGCCTTGGCATTAAATCTTCAGACTCTCAATCAGAACTCTCTATACGGTGTGTATTCACATGCATTCACCCTTCTCCGTCACGCTATCCATCGCTGGAGAACAACATTTTTAACATGGTCATTGTTCACTAAATACGCAATTACAATACCAATATTGACCAGTAGAACAGCGCGGACTTCGATAAATGATCAAATTGCAAACAACACTAGTGTCCTAAATGGCGATCACGTAGCTATCTGCGTCTTATTGCGCCTCTTTGACAGAAGGGCAAGAAAGGCCCAACACCGTTGCGAAAGCGCGAGCACTATAGTTGACGTTACGTCCAGCACTGTGGTCCGTCAGTTACCTCATCATTGTCTTCTGAAGTTGTCACGATACTACAATCTGCAGCACGGTATCGAACTCAACGGATTGTGGCTGATAAACCTGACAGCTATTAGAAGTAGGGCGGCAGTGGGAGAACAGGGCAGCACTACTTAGGTGGCCGTTAGCACTCAGCTAACACATACTCCTTGCTGCGTTGTGGCTGCCCATTACCGATAAAGCCCGAAAGAGCGAACGCTGCGGCAACGTCGGGCTCTAACTACTACAGAGAGACGGCCCTCTCCCTCGTCTCTGCGGCGTCTGAGGGTCGACTCTTCGTGTAAGTGTACCCACCCGGGCCAAACCTATTACGAACTGCGTACCCAAACAACTCACGAGGCACTTACCTCACCCAACGGCGCCACTGACCTACTACTGCCTGCTGGGGACATCAAAACAACCTCGACTGTCTGTCGCACTGTAACTGGGCCATCCATACTGAGTTTAGCCTAATATAATACGCAATAAGCTACCGGGTTATCGCGGCTGTTGTTGAAGCCAGCGTAGATACGGCCCCACGGCAATTCTTCTTGCACCCAAGAATTCCCTAGCGAGCTGACGGTAACAGTAGAGCACCCTTTTGCCTGCTAACTAAGAACTAGTGTACTACTCGTCCTACTGCTATTTACTACTAAGATAGAGCGCTACTTGGACTGATTACAGATAAGCATACAATGTAGTGTACAAGGGCGCTGCCCTCTCATAGGCGTGTCCTAAATACTTCTAATTTAAAAAAATAGCTCTTTAACGGAACGAAGTGAAAAATGTGGCCAGTGACCTTGTCACTTCATCTCAGTTGCGGCTAACCGTTACATAGATATATAGAATGTTTTATTCATTCAGAACTACATACGCGAAACTTTTAGTAAACAGCGATTTTTTGCACAGTCTTTATTTAAAGTTTAGGGCAACTTCTCTGGCAAAACAGTTTGAATTAAGCAAAACAAGATTGCATTTGTTAGTAGCTCATGTCAGGCTGATATCCTTAAAAAAATGTACAGATTAAAAGAATAGTTAAAACGCGCTGCCGGGCCTGCATTTGCGTTGCTTGTGGTTGCGAGATAACAAATAATCATTACTGCCATAAAAATAATTATCAAAGATTATTTACGTGAAACGTTGATAAACTCTCACATCTTCGAAACCTTCGTTGATAAACTCTCACATCTTCTAAAGAGGAAGACACGCTTCCATACTCATTGTGAATAGTTAGAAAGTAAATGCAAATTTTAAGTGTAGTCTGTAAGCGCCTGTTGCTCCCCTGACAAATCTGCTATGTTTAGAAAAGATATATCTATGTGAGCTCAAAAATGTGTAAAATCTTTGAAAGATTCGTAGAGTGATCTCATGTGTTGCTTCTGCTATATCAATGTTGTCAAAACATTATGTTACGGTCGGAATTTTTGAATGAGTTCAAAAACGCCCTACTACTGCAAAAACTGTCCAAAATCTTTGGAGCGCATTCGGACAGCATTTCAAGAGCTCCATGCTACAATTGGTTCGCCAAGTTCCGTTCTGGCAACTTAAGCCATCTGGGTGAACCCGTTGAAGAAGGTCGCTTTCGCGAAACTGTGAAACAGAATTTGGCGAGTCGTCGTGGAACGAACCAGCGCAGGTCTATAAAGCTATGAGGAGTTTTCGGAGACTCGAGGTGACTGAGCATGCGTGGGCGAAGCAGCACCTGCTGAGTGAGGCCCAGCAGCGCTACATCTCTCGTGGCAAGCCGCCCGAAGACGCGGGGCTAGCTGAGTTCAAGCCATTCATCGACCAGGACGAGCTCCTTAGGGTAGGCGCGCGTCTACAGTTCGCAAACGAACCATGTGAAGTGCGCCACCCGACATTACTAGCCAGCCTGCTAACCAGACTGCTTATTTTGGACGTCCATGAGTCTGAAGCATTTAAAGACAGAAGTCTACCTGATCGTGTTGCGAGAAGAATTTTGCATCCGAGGGACGCGACAGATGACCAAATCTAGTATTTACAAGTATACAAAATGTCTATGTGACCCAGCCAGGCCATTCACCGAAAAGCCGGCACCGAACAGGGTCGGTGTGAAAAAGCCTACAGTACACCTCGGTGAGGGCCATTACGTGACGAGAGCTAGACGCTTACTGGCGCAATTGCTGTGAGGCAAAAAACTAAGTAGGGAAATAAATATGAGAAACATGGTCAGCTGGATATAGTCATTTTGAGGGTGCTGTCTCCGTCCTAAAAAAATGGAGGACGTTGCTTATAGAGAGAAACCGCGGCCCGAGCTTTAAATTTGTGCGCCAGGATTATAACTGTGACTGTTAGAACACCGTTCGTCATGCAACGTTCGCGCACCGCCGTGATGCCGGTGGCCGGCTGCCTAAAAGCCATGTGCGCCATTTTTCACACCACCTTGTGTTCTCCCGCGTTCGATGTAACGCATACTTGGCGATCGCTCAGCCCGGCGGCCTCAGACAGGGGCGTTCGATGGTGTGGCTGCGTCGCGCGGCAGTAATACGGCCCTAGGGCGGCGAGTGGAGTTTGCAAATATATATATATAATTTTTTTTTTCGATCAATATATGTTTACACTGTGCTGATTTACTTGGTTTAAGATTGAGCTCTAGCGGCGAAATGGTTTGTGCTAACCGCCGGAACATAGCGTGTTAACTGTGTGAGTGTAGCCGGGTGATATCATGAAGAGGGGCGGCTTCGCCCTGTAGCCTCTGTCGTGCAGTAAAACGTAAACAACAGTAATTAAGAATCAGTATTTGTAAACCCGCGCAATTTAACTGTCTTCCTTCTACGGTTTCCTTGACAACAGGTACCTCATGACTTAAGCGAGCTCAACACAGTGTAGCATCTAGAAAAATACTCTTTTTGGCTTGCCAGACAACGAGCGTTCCTTCTTGGATCGAATTGTTTTTCTGTGACAATGGGTCTTTCACGACAACATTTAAAATGCGGAAGATCCTGGTGTGCCTCGGGCCAATTTCCCCAGACGACGCCAAAGAGACTAACCCATTCGTGCGAGAGTTTGCTCTGTGTTTGGTGGGATCGGCATGGCACCGACTCTTCCATCACGAGTTTCTTCTTAATGGCCAACCGATAGACACGGGTGTCTGCTGCGATCAACTCGACCAAGTTTGCCACCCTCCAAAGGAAGAGATACAGGGGCGTTATCTTCCTCCAAGAGAACGCGATGCCGCATTTGAATTTTGCAAGCTTCGATTAGGAACATTTTCCGCATTTTTTCTTCGATTGGGAAATTTTGACCCCCTACTCAATAGACATGGCATCGTCGAACTATCCCATATCCAGATGTCTGCAGAACTATTTACAGGAAAATAAATTAACTTCATCACAAGCAGTAAGAACACACTTGGATGCATTTTTCGAGATGCAGAAACCATAGTAGAAGTTTTCCTTTGCTGCATGTATTCTCGACAGACTTTCAAGAGTTTACTAGACAGATTAATGGTTTTAATAAAACTACGTCCCTTGTCACGGTTAGTTATTTGATAATATATAACAAAAAACGTTGTATAATATTTTTCTTACTATGGCCAGGTCCAGATATGGGGGAAGGTTGAACTAATAATGAAGAGTACCTTTTGAATACGTAAAATCGGTTAACTCGTCCAATCCTTAGATTTTTTAAAGTTAAATAATCCTGTTTCTGCTGCGACCTTGTTACTCAATGCACTTAACCAACGTATGTGAATAATTCTTATATTTTAATGAACATAAGCGGCTCAACACTGCGGTTTATACCGGAAAATAGCTATAGTCTGGCGGCAATTTTTATGGTTTTCACGGTGGTTACAAAGAACTCCATTTAACACTACTGCGACGCCTTATACGCGCTCACGAGATGCGTGCACACTAGTAAAAAAATACATCAATAAGTTGAAAAAGCGCAACTGGTCAAATTAAGCCATCTATCTGTCATTTGACAATGACAACGCTCTGGGTTAAGTGAAAGTAAACGTCATTAGAACGAGGGTGTCACTGACCCTGTCCACACGATGCACCGCTGGCGTTCGGAGTGTGGGGCAAGCCCAGTTGCAGACAGGTACCGGTGTGCCAAGAATATCTCTATCATTCGAACAGACAAATAAAGCACAGCCCTGAACAGACATAAATAACACTCGTAAGGCACCCTCTCCAATTGCTCTGGCATTCACTAGGCTGACACAACAAATGCCAGTGACAATTGTGAGCACCTGCCAAATAAGTGCCTTTATGCACCTATGTGAACCCAAGTAACGAATTGTGACAAAGGAAATTATTTTAATAAAAACATAAGTACTATATCGCTTTGGTCATCTATGATGGCTTTGGTGAGATCACTGTAGAGCATGTGTCGTGTTTGTAAGCATAGTTAAAGACAAACGTTCAAGCCAGAAAACAATAGATCTGCATTGCCATGGCCGCAGTGTGTGAACTCGAATCCAATTCGAGTGTAAATCGATTCGCAAACACTTACGTCAGCCTTGTACTAAGTGTTCTATACAGATTTCCGATTCAGCATACCTTGTATGCGATATCCAACGTGAAATCATGAGAACATTTTCCCACGCACACAATGTACCTTCCATCTTCCTGCAGCCACGTTGGTAATAACCAAGCAGAATGGTTTAGTGGCGAATCCAGTGCTTTGGAACTAGGTTCAAGAGCTGGGCCGGCTGCTCTTAAATCGGTTTCCATGGTTTCCAATTTAGACAGGGTAGATGTCGAGTGGACTGAATTCGGCCATGATCGCAAAAACGGGTAGCAAAGATGTCTCAATACAACTCATTATTATCGAGCTACTTGTTCTTGTGTCTCTCGTTATAATACATTTAAACTAGTACAACTGGATAAATATAAATATTACCTTTGGTTATGTTAGAATGGTATTGCGTTGTCTACTTTCTTTCCAGACTATGAGCTCAGTGAATTTAATTTGATTTTGTAGAGCAGATTTCGAGGACAACCAACCAACAACGATGCTGGGCAATGATCGTGCTTGGGAACAACGCTACAGTCCTCATTGTTGCCTGCTAGGAGATAAATGAAGCAGTAACGTAATACTACTTGAGACAACGGCGGGTGAGTAAATATGCACCTGTTCGCATACAGATCCCTGGCAAAAATAACTGGACCGAGGCGTGAGCGAAACGAAAGGATCATCACCTGCACACATTTCTAGAAAGGGAGACAGTCATCACACAGACATAGACGCCATCATCGTCAGGCTATTCATTCAACGGAGGACGTAATTTGCGTGCATGCTTGTTAGACGCGCGCGTTATGTATCGTAAGCTTTTCGGGCATGACCGATGAGCTAATGTCACAGTTGCCAAGTGCAATGACGCGTGCGACGTAAGGTTGTGAGTAGTAAAGGTCTCACGATGGGTACCTCCCGACTACCTCCCTGACTCCCTAGGTGGCTGCGCGCAACACGCATGCAACCCCCCGCTTCCTACACTGAGCAGAGACGGGCGTGGGGCTGCTGCCGGTAAATTTCACAGCTACATCGCTTCCCTTCGTCTCTGTTCCTCTCTCTCACCCGTTCCTCCTTCGATCGCTCGCGTTGTGGACCAAGCCCATCGGCGGTGTTAGGGGCGGCTGACAAGGCACGATCATCACGAATGTCCCCAAATAGAACTCGTTGGTTGTGGCTGCTGTGAGGGTGGCGGAAGCAGCTGTTGGCTCTTCTTCTTCTGCTTCTGCGGCTGTGGCCGGACGAACCCCTGCCTACCGCACCTACGGACCTAGAAGCCAAGAGCCCGAGTTTGTCGGTGAGCCAGCAAAGCTCCCGCGAATAGCGAGCAGGCCAAACAGGGCCAATGCAATAGCGACTCGCCATTGGTGGCACAATGCCCGCTTTCGCGCAAGAATCGCGCTGGATCCTAGCAAAGAAGATGCCTTTGTATACTTTTAGGCTCCACCTGAGCATTGTTTAGCAAAGGAACGAGGACGCAGTCGGAACGTAGCTCACTCACGAACCAGCGTAACATCATTCGACACCGAAAAAACGAGCGGTGGAAAGTACGTATCCTATCTTAAAGCGAAAGCCGCGCTGACACGCCATCTGATCGAATTTATTTTAAGCTCGTGTTTGTTTTACTTGCAACAGTTTGAGTTATAAAACAACAAGAAAATAAATATCTTATTTGAGAAGTGCACAATTCGCGCTACAGAGAATGCCGCGGCACACAATTACAAGATACAGAAATTTAGACATTTCACTCATACTTGAAAAATCTTCTGCCATAACCACACTACACTAACTCAGCTCTGAAACTTCGCTCTCATTTTAACAGCGAAAAACTGTTGGCTTTCAAGCTTTCTACCTATTTCGGCTCCGACCGTTTTCAAGCACACGTATATCCTATCGTACACATCAGCAAGCACTAATCAATATTTACAATCGCTGTATCACCACTTGATGCAACGCTGGACTAATTTAAACAAATATATATATATATATATATATATATATATATATACATATATAGATAGATACATGTATATATATATATATATATATATATATATATATATATATATATATATATATATATATACATACATACATACATACATACATGTATCTATATATCGCTGGGTTTCATATCAATGGGCTTGTGAAACCCGCACTACCTTGGCGTTCACAGCGATATATATATATATATATATATACAATCTTTTTCTGCGTCACTACCGGCGCTTACATTTTAGTTACACCAGCAAATATTGAAGTTCTTGGCTGTGAGGCCACTAGCGCGCCTTATTCCGTCTTACTTCACTGGTATGAATAACTTACATGGTACAAAACCTTTCAAGAAGGTCGTATTAATAAAATGCTTAGTTATAAACATATTTACTTAGTCACTAATTTAAGCATTACCTACAGCGTGCAGGTAAACAAAGCATTGATTATCAAAAAGTGATCAGACAAGGCAGCCGACGGTATCCGCTACCAGATAATTTGATCAATCGTCATTTTGACATCCTCGAATCAGTCATAAGTAACGACGGGCAAAGTACTCGATTAACTTTAAAGCATGCTCGCTTCGATCCTACTCGGATGAAGCTTCTCAAGTGAAACAAGGTCAAATATACTTATTTTCTTGTTTACTTCCGCCCCTCCATTTTGATTTACCAGTGTGGAATTTAATATATATATATATATATATATATAGGGACTTCGATTCCACACACACCTTAACAAATATTTTTTTCCAGCGAAGTTTACCGAATAGAATCGTTATCTGAAAGTGCTACAGCGTGAAAACTAATCTAAAAGCGGTAGATTTAAATTGTCAGCCAGCTTACCTAAAGCCGTTTACTGAAATAGCAACGTTTTTGGTAGCAAACCAAGTAGCCTTTACCATAAGAATAACTGATATACGTTGTTATTGGGAAGAAGGTCAATTTAGCCTAAAACTAATTTATAGCAAACCATCTGGAGGTACCCGCATGTGCCAATTCTTACAAAATATGTCCTAAATTGTTAATAAATGAGACTTCCGATAATCGTACTGATGTGCTATATGATTATATATATATATATATATATACTTCCGTTTAGTACAGTGAATTTCCCTTGTGCTGCACGGATGAGATATAGTGTACATTTAAGAACTATTATACGCTTGTAAGTGAGCCTAAACCACATACAGGTGATGTTGTAAACAACACATTTTGGGTACGCAGAGACGTCTGAGCGCCTAAACGTTGGAACGTTTCATTCCTAACAAAACAGAGGAAATGAAATTCCTAGCACACGTTTGACTTTGTCCATGACAGGCGACAGATCCGAAAAAACATGGGTGCAATTTGTCGCTCAAACATTCGGACCGCCCCGACAGCTGCGACCACATCTCAACAAACCCAGCACGATACACTTATAATGAATACAAAATATTTTGCGCATCTGCATACTTCTCGGACTAGACTAACTTTGATGGAAACAGATTGAGGGTTCAATTAGCAGCCAACGTGGAGGGTACGCCGATGGCAAACTTCTGATAGATATTTCAAATGCGAAGAAATTCCAGCGCCATCACTCAGACGACTCCATTCTGAACAAGCCATCCAAATTGGCATTGACACAAGCGCCATCGTGCACTGCTTTCTCACGTTGTCGTTATACCTGCTCGGTATAACGACGTTTCGAAATGAGCTATTCCGCTTGTGTAATTGCTTTATACAATTCGGTACAAATGAATGTGTATGTATCGCAAATAATTTTAACTCCGCGAAGAACACTTGTTGTCACTGACTTCATATGGTTCACAACTAACCGCTTATGTCCCATGGTTATAAATATATTAAAACGAGAGACACTTTTTCCTCATAATTCCTCTATTTGCTTTTAACTGATGCTGCACGCATATAAAATTCGTGTTATAATATAGGACACGATCTATCCTAAATATTCACACAATTGTTACATACTACTGCAGTTATGTGGAATTTTAATAGCAAAATCTTCGCTAAAAATGTGCGTGATATACAAAGCATGTACGTATATGTGTGTGCAAAGAATATCGCAATGTTGGGCCACTTCCCCGCTGTGTTAAATGCAATCTGTCAGTGTGTGTTACATTGTGCATTTTGGATCCCCTTAGAGCGGCGGGCTAAAACCCTTACAAATGAGAACTAGTTTTAACTCTAACTTGCTTGCTAGAATTTCTGTTGCAGATGTTCGAGAGCCCTGGAAACGGCCTTAAAGAAACTCTGACTTAAAGGTCTCCATAATGGATACCATAAATGCCTCGAAACTTATATCTTCTGATGCACATACGTTTGACTAAGAATTTGTCAGTGTGTGGGCGTCTGGAAATCGAAATAATTAGCCCAGTAGCAAGGGGTAGGGCAAAACCTATTGAGATCCATTTAATTCCCATTGTCAATCGCATGCACGAAGAACCGCAGTGCGCCTTCCCGATACGGAGCAGCTCCGCCAAAGAATACCTGTCGGGCGTAATCATTTTGAAAGGAATTTCAAAAGGAGTTCTATTTTTGTGACAAATGTAGATAAAGTAATATCCGAGACGTTACCCCACCTAGTCTAGGACGCTCCATAAGAGATTCCGATTAATATCGTGATGACGCTAACAGAGTAAATGTCAGGATTGGCAAGCATAAGGTTTTCTTTCGATATGCTAACCATTAGTCATTATGCTACTTGATTATCAGGATCGAGCTTATTAACCCTAACGACTGCTATATTTGCTAGTATCCCTGTGGACAGGTAGACGCGCAGAACTACTGAGGGTTTTTCTCAAATCGCGGAGCTCATTAGTTCAGGCGACAGCTAACTATGAACAGGGTTTTTAAATCACTGGGACAGTGCATGACGCAGTATTGCGCAGTATGCTCTAATTTTAATTGCTAGAAATTCAACCCAATCTAATTGAGTAGTTATAAAAAAGCTAAGGCAGATACTGCTAACTCATATATCCAGAGTTTCGGTTCCGACCAGGCCTTCGGTGTAACACATAGTAGCTAAGGCGGCGCTTTGTAAAAAACTCTTCTTAGGTTTTGCCATAGGTTGTTAGGCTATTGATGCATCCATGGAATTCTTCCATGTATTGTAAAATAAATTTAAGATAGGTGCCCCTCCGACTTAAGTTAGGATACGCTCAATAGCATTCAGTTGCAGTATGTCTTCAAGTAACATCGTGTAACTCTTCGATATCAATTGCGAATGCGACTAAGATATGTATCGCCAGTTTTATTTCAAAACAGATAAGTATAGTGCCACAATTTTTGGAATATAAGATACGTCGCTTCATCGCTGGTACCCCATCACATCAAAGTCCTGTTCAGAATGCCGTCAATTCTACTCGTTTTTCTGGAAATAAAAATAAACTGCTGAACGATGCAGAGTTGCCATATGAAGGAGCCGCACGGTATTGCTGTTTTCAGTGTGAAGTAACCAACGGGATGCACTATCCGGTTCATCATATCGTCGCTTCAATGGACGGCACATATTTCATCACAAATGCGGACACAACTTAAGATCATTACATCTTAGATGGGTAACCGCCGCGGACCAAAGAATGTTAGCGGGATGTTCGCAGAAGGCATCATCTCAAATTACGACTTGCTTGTTGTTGCTGAGTTGCTTTTACATAATAACAAACAAGAGCACAATCATATTCAAACGTTTGTATATTCTTATACTACACTACCTTAGGAACGGCTTTTTATTTATTATTATGATATTTACTCGCTGCACTCCAAGCGCAGTTATATATATATATATATAGAGAGAGAGAGAGAGTTCATAATATAAGATATGAGAAACACTCCGACTTGCATAAACGAAAACAAGAGGAGGGCTTAATCGAGAACGTAATACAGATGCAGCGGTTGTTTAAAAGGGTGAACGAAACAAATTTAAGCTATCATATTTGATCATAATTCGCACTACCATATATGGGCATTAAGTCACTAGTTCTTGTCATCTCACCCTTTTGTTATGACTATTATTTAGAGATGGGCGCGAGTTTCGCAAAGCGGGTCTACGCGACGAAAGGAAAGACGTGTGATCACGTTCCCGTAGGTAGAATCAAATGATTCATGAAGGAATCTCAAGGTTGTATTTTGCCCCTGCTGTTAAGCTCTCTGAATTTGACACTTTTTGAAACTATGTGATAGAAGGTAACAATGAATTAATATTCATTGAATATAAGTCGAGATGCAAAAATGAAAGGTAGAGGTATTCGTAGATTTTTTCTGGCAAATACTAATAGTGTCAATGCCAATAAATAACAGAACCACCAACACCATGAATCTCCCTCATGTTTTAGAAGAACAACCACCCTTGTTAGCCCCTATCTCCTTGGAATTACCTTACTGTATATGTTTTACATCTCTTTCACAACAACGAGTGTGGTCAGAGGTCAACATATGGAACTTAAAATACAGAGAGAAAGGACGCTTTAGCACTTTCGGGCCAATTTCCGACATATGCTGTGTACTTTAACGAGATTGGTTGGGACGCTGATGAGCATGTCTTTTCCGTCACCGTGGTCGAACATTTCATGTGATGGTCTGTTTGGCCATAGTCGCGCCCTTATTTCAAGATATCACTAACACTTCGTTGATCATTGGCTGTTGCAACCTAGAAATAAGCTTAGCTTTTATTGTAAACTGAGAGCATCTAAAAAATTATATTATTCGTGTAAATGTATGCGGCATACGAACTTCTCATTAGCTAAGCTCTCACAAATGCAACATTTTTTTCTATTTTGGATCACATACTCTACTGCAAGAGTGTCTGAATCTCTTCTCTTTGTCTACGTCACGCACCTGTTTCAGTTAGGGGTAATACCGGAAATGCTTTTCGCCGGGAAGATCAGATGCAAGAGACTTCCTTTCTGGAGTTCTTAAGTTTTGCATTTAGTTTCAAATTCATACGCAATGTGACGATTTTTCTGATACGATAAACGCCGAACAAGGAACACCCGAAGATTCTCCTGCCACGAGGCCAAAAATCTTCTCAAAATTTCACTTGCGCCACATATAAACACGTTCGTGAAAACAAACATAAAATGACGCACACAAACGTTGTGATTTTCTTTTTTTCTATTTGTGAAAGCTTCACGTAAACTAGTTATATATACCTGTCGACCCCGGTGGCGTAGTGCATTCGCCTGCGCCTCGCAACCGGAGAAGACACATAGGTGCACGGGTATTTATGGGGTCCGTCTTACAAAGCAATGCGAAAGCAGTCCGAAAAAAAGTTGTCATATGTACCTACGCATATATTGGTCCTATAATACGTGTTTTTCATGTGCAAGAGCTACAATTTACGAAAATACATGGTGGTCACCTAATGTTAACAGTGCCTCTAATGAAACCCTAGCCAAGAATAAGCAGTTTACGTTCACATCGCATTGGCTCATTTAGAGACTCAACACGATATTTTTTTACATCGCGAATACTACATTTAAAGCAGACAAATTAGTGCCATTACTAGGATATTTATCTATTGTTTAGATTGCGTCGGTTCACGTAAAATAACTATATATGTTGATGAGTCAAAGCGTAGGTGAAGTTTGTACACAGCCAGTTACGGCCAGTTCACTGATGTTGCTAAAGTTGGCAAAGTATTCGACTGATATAGCCTAGCAGCCAATAGAATCTCAAGAATGCGGTGTGTGTAAAATTCCTGTCTGGCGAACTTCGTGTTGCTGGCATATCTGTTCAAGCAGACCCACGGTCGGACATTGTGCACACCGTACTTTCTAGTCTGAATTAAAAAGCTTCCGACGAAAGCGAATGTTGCCGTTGACAAGCTCCAATATTAACGACAACGATGACACTCCGCAGGCATCCGCAAAGCCAGCAATGGTCAAGGCCCTACAGTTTATAAACGATCCCTGCACCTTTCTCACTCTATCATAGTCCTAGTCACCTTCTTACAGACCCTTTACATTACAATTACAATCTGTTGGCAGTCAGTAAAATACAGTAAGTGCTTTTTTTTTCAGAGTCAAAAAGGGAGACCCGCCTGTTTTAAGGAGCAGATTCCGAGTTACACTTATAGGTCAATTATCGGTGAGCGGCGTACATTTGGCGTAAGACGAAACCTAGACAGACCTATTTTTACCGGAAGCTGCTGTTTAATTCCGAAGTTACCCGTCTCACCTAGTAGTCTAGTATAAGTCAACCATGATAGAGCATCTCGTGAACTTTTTCTCTGAGATTCATAAAAAACCCTGTGTGCGAGAAAGCTTTCCAAGCAAAACAGTAAATAATGCTGACACAACTCAAATCGACTGTAAGGCAACGTGGTGTAGTGCTTTTAATAACTTTGGAATTATGACTAAATGGCCCTGCTCAGTTATGGTTTGAATTCCATAAACACTAAATAGTATAAATTGCAATTCACTTTCCGCTCCCCAGAAAGAAATCGCGTGGATCGTACTTTGGCACCTAGTCGTCGCAAATATAATTTGCAAAGTGTGTCAAAGCCTTGGAATGGGAGTTCGGCCATCTTTTATAGAATGCTACTCACCTAGTTAGAGTAAATACTGCTTATTGTAGTATTGTACACTTTGTCCTCGGTGCAGAGTGCTGACTTGACGTGACAGAATGCCTCGTTACACATCGACGCTAAATATCACGTATTGAACTGTCAAACGCATCAGCAATCCCTGCAGTATCTCTCAACGCGGGACAGACGTTAGCATCGCATGAGGCGTCGTTCGTTCTGTATATATCTTGGAAAATGCAACTGAGTTGTGAAATAAATTAAATGTTTGAAAATGCCTTGTCACGGAACATAGGCATATTTGTGGGTTGCCCTATGTCTGTTTTTTGTTATGTTTGTTTACCAGTGGCCCCTCCCGTCAACGGTTTAGCCCGTGATGCACGAGAGAAATCAAAAACCACCCTTGCTTTCAACTATGCGGATGCGCTTGACATAATCGCAAGGTTATCTTATACCTCGTTTTACCTCGATGCTTTTTGCATTGAAGCTAGTAAATACATCCGATGATTGACGTTAAATTTAGCATAAATGCGATTTACACTTTAGCGTATAGCAGTGTTGAGCTGCTCAGCTCGAAAGATATTTTAGTAGTGATGAACATCAGAATGTTTGCTGACATCGTCAAAGAGCCGCTTTGCGTATCAAGCCGCAGTTCGCCTGCCAGCATTGAGATTAAAAAACAGAGTTAAGATTAAGTCGCGTCAGGTAAAATACAACTGAAGCCATTCCATCTGGAATAGCACGTACTGTTACAGGATATGGCGAAAGGCTTCGACGTCTTGAAGGTAGTTATGGGCTGGCAGAGCACTACATAACGCAAGAGTTTTATGCAGGGCTGCTATTAATAATTTTATGTGCTGCAGTGGGATATCGCACCGCATCAGTGTCGAATACCAGCCAACCTCGTTTTGCTCAAAAGCTTACGCAGAATATCACGTAATATACACCAAACCACTTCAGTAGTTTTCGTCGATGCATTCCGTAACCGTCGAATGGGCTTCAACAAGCTTGTGCGTGTGATCATGTTATCGTCGTGTTGCAGCAGGGCGTCGACATGAGCACTATCGATATGCGAAAGTAAGAGATATAAGACATCATGCAGATTGTCCAAAGTGTTTTTTGTTCGAAACCCCGAACATTTTTGTGTCGATTATATATATATATATATATATATATATATATAATACGGTGTTATACTTATCATCACTTTAACTGAACGGTATGTGCATTTCGTACCCAAGGGGTTCAATCATGAAAGTGCCTGAAAAGTAAATTATCTCATATACAAATATTGTCATGCCTGCAAAGCTTAACATTTGACGTTTTGTCGTGCGGATTCGTACAGAATATTACACATGCCAAAGCAGTTTCTCTAAAACCCAGTATGTCTCTAACCGCGGCCCGAACTGCTTTCGTCTTCATAAGCTATTCTACTACTATCATCATCATAATTGTCAGCGTTGTTAAAATGAATATCTCAGTAATCACTGTTAAACAATGATATCACTGTTAAAATGAACAGTGATATAATTGCCATCATGGTGGCAATATATGAAACATCTCTAATTGTTTTATGTATTCCACCATTGAAATTAATTGAGTTAGCAACTGTACCCTCATGTTGTCTGTATATATATATATATATATATATGCTTATGATGCATCACAGACCACTTCGTCGTAGGCATCATGTGTACCATGCACGCAATGAATAACATGATGGGCACTACACAAAAAGCTACGATGGCCATGCTGCGTACGGACTGTATGATTGTACGAAGTTTTTAGCTCTCTTTCCCGGCCTACCAGCTGTGATGTGAATCGAGTAAAGAAAGTCTAAACACTTTCGTAACGCAAATCGCAGCCCACAACTTCCCAGCGGAGTATCTCATATTGCTGTAGAGTCAGTAAATAGAGCCCATCGACGTTTGAAGTAAAGAAGGTATGTACATATCACATTTCACTGTAAGCAAATACAAATATTACCCACAGGGGACGTTAGAGCGGAAACTCTCGTGATGGTTTACATCACGAGAGTTTCCGCTCTAACGTCCCGTGTGGGTAATATTTGTATTCTAAAGCGAAGATAACGTGAAATTTAATGGCTTTAGACTTAGTTGAATATATCTGACCTGAAATATATCAGTCAAAGTGCCCCCTTTTTTCCGTCTCATTCAGCGGCCATCGATAAACACCACCGCTAAAGCTATTCACACATATAATTATATTTCAGTTTTTTGTAGTTTAGTGAAAATCCGGGTTTGGCAGGAGGACGTCATTTTGGAAACGGCTATATAGCTTTTTCAAGCTTTAAATTATAATATATACATGAACTGCAATATTGTTTTGCTTAAAGTATATACATATATATATATATATATATATATATATATATATATATATATATATATATATATATATATATATATAACACATAAAGCGGCGGATGAAGGATTTTCGCATTTACTTAGATGTCAAGAAGCGTAGTGGTAAATTATTGGAGAACTGCTAACTGGTCGTATAATATATTAAATGTTTGACACATTTTCTGGTTAAGAAATTCTGATATATGTCTGTCGTCTGGCACGTTGTCAGACATCCGTAGATAAACCTTGCTCACATGCAGGCTAACTTATTGCATTAACATCTCTTTCTTATGGAGAGATTAATATATATATATATATATATATATATATATATATATATATATATATATATATATATATATATATGTGTGTGTGACGCAGAAATAGCTGTCCACAATAGATGAACAAAGCTCTCACGGTAAGCTTAATAAGGATTGTGCCCCGTGATGAGGGGCGGGCGGCAAGTTGAGACTCGGACGTCTATTGCCCGCCTTAGGACAGCAACAGGAGATAGAGTAGGAGCAGGAGAGGGGTGGAGGAGGAGGAAAAGGAAGAGAAGGACTAGGAGAAGAAGAAGAAGAAAAAGGGTGGGGGACAAGAGAACGAGAGAGAGAGAGAGTGAGACAGACGGGGGTCTCCGGACGGCTGTCTACGAACACGCGGCAAAACCAACCCGAATGCGTAGGCATCTGCCTGCGATGACTACGGCGACTTGACTGTTGCTGCTGCTGCTGCCGCTCTGTTGCTCTGTCAGCCAGCCAGGCAGTCAGCCGTCTCTAGCGTTAGTCGCACCACCCGCTGGCTGGCTGGCAGGCAGGCAGGCTGGCTCTATGTATTGCGGCTGGCTGCCACCACTGCCACTACTTCGAGCGCGGATGTTATGCGTTGGCGGAGGGCAACTAAACTGGGTCACTCGCTCGCTCGCTCGCCTGTCTGCCTGCCTGCCTGCTCGTTTGCTGGTTGAATGGTTGCTGGCTAGCGCTCTCCTAGGGTTACTACCGATCGTGGTCGGTCGCCGTTGTCGCTGTCGCCGCTTCTCTGCCATCGTCGTCGTCGTCGTGCTCGTGGGTCAACTCGTGGCAAAGGGGTGTGTGTGGGGGGTAAGGGGTAAGAGGGGAGGGGAACGGGGGGTTAACGGGCACGGACGTCGGTGGCGGCGGCGACCGAAAGGGAGGCAAGCAGGCGTACTTACAGCCGGCACCAGCAACAGCAGTAATGAGAGCCAAAATAGAGAGCTGCTGAGAACGAGTCATCATCAATATCGTCATTGTCACCGTCACCACCATTATCGCTGCACCGCCGTCAACTGGGCCAGGTGCTCGGCGCTTGTTCGTTGTTCGCTCGTAGAGCGTCGTTGGGTTGCGCCCGCTATGGGCAGATCGGCATAACAAACAATCATTCATTGGCAACCAGCGGTACAGCGGTCAGCGACCTCAAAGCCACCACCTCACCCCACCCCACCTACCTCTCTGTTGTCCACCAAGAAGGAACATGCTTGGCAAGTACTCAATGTGGTACAAATCAGGTGGGCGGGATAGCGGTCGAACGTCATTTTTGTATTATTTTTCTTCCAAATGGACAAACGATGGAGCGATAGATTCTGCCTCCGTAGTACCAGCAGCGACAAAGCGGGTAGGCTTTCTACGGTTGCTGCAGCAACATGATTTGCCGTTATAGTGTGTAGCAGTAGAGTAGAACGTTTAAAATGATGCTCAAGAACAATTATAACAGTAACAACAACCATAACTATTATTAACAACAACAACAACAACCATAACAAAAACAAGCCGGTTGTCGTATGAGCGGTTGTACCTCGGCAGCGAGGGCAGCAGGCGCAGTGACGAAGGATTCTCTCGCAAGCGCTGAGAACAGGCGAGAGTCGGCCGTCGCACGCAGCGCTGGATGACGCTGCTGATGACGATGTTGTTGTTGTTGTCGTTGGCACAATCGAAGACTGCTGTTGCTGCTGTTGTTGTTGTGCTGGTGGCGTTTGGTGATACGACGATTGTCCGAACGCGGAGAGATTTGCCTCGGGGGGCGTAGTGCCTCCCCGGGGCTGTTCCAGCCGTTCCGGCAGTCTGAGACACGAGCCGTCCGTTCAGCGTACGCCAGGCCTGCGCGGCCTGCCCGCCCACAGCGAAGGCCCGGGGGGGCCGACACAGCGTGCGCCCTACACGAAATATCCACTCCGGTCGTCGTTTCTCAATCGTCGCAGCTGCCCTTCGAGAGAAAGAGGACGAGGAGGACGCGCCTGCAGCAGCAGCTGCAGCAGCACGCGTCGCACGTCGCCACTCAGCGCTGCTCTGTAGCAGCTGAACAAACGGAATAGCTAACGCTGCTCGAAACGGCGCCGTGACGTACGACGCTGCGAGCGTTCCTTTAAGCTGCTTCAGCCGTGTCGTACGCAAACAGCGGTGGGACTGCTGACCGCATTTCATGGCTCCATCGTCGCACTAGGAAGCTTCCGCAACGCGCTTTCCGCTTCTCCAGTCAGGTCTTAGACGACAACGTTCTGTCTCTCGCCCTCTTTCTCTCTCTCTCTCTCTCTCTCTGAACGCTTCGTGACGACCACTATTGGTTGCATCAATCTATCGGCAGCCACGAGCTAGCTGCTGGCTGTAGCAACAAACACTTACACGACAACGATGATTGGGCTTGAGCACCGTCAGACTCCAACCGGAGAGCACCTCTCACGTATCTATATCACTGATGCACACCGCTATCACACAGCAACACAGCTTTACGAATCATCATCATCATCGCTTTATTCACCCATCCAAGGTGCTGAACCAACAGTTGACGCTTTGGTACACCACTACCACTAGCAGCACCACCACGACGACCACGACCACTGGCAACAACACGCACAAGCTTAACCAGATTGGCGGGAAAAAGCAGCCGCGTTTGTCCAGCGAACGACGGAGACAGAAATAAGGAAATCGGATAGAGCACAGAGGGGCGAGCGAGCGAGCTCAGTGTTTGAAGTCTGCGTGCTCTTGGTCTCTCGGCTTCTCGGTCGGTCCGCCGCGCTGAGAGACCTCTGCTTCTCTCCGGGCAAGATGGCGTCGTTGCCCCTTTCCCCCTCCCACTCGCGTCCGTTGTCCGCCCTCTTCCCGCTCGCCGCTCCCGTTCCCAAACGACAACGACGACGGCGACGGCCCCTCTTCGTTGTTCGTTCATCCTCCCTCTCCCCCTCTGGGGATGGGTTGGTGATCCCTTTTGACAAGACCACCTTCTTTTACTTGGTTGCCCTCCCTTTCTCATATCTGCGCCGCCGTGACAGAGCTAGCCCCCTCCTCCCTTTCCTCACGCAGCGACGATGACAACACGAACAACGATACTGCTTCAAGCGCCGCTTACAACCACCCACCTACCCACCCATCTACCTACACACCCACCCACCCACCCATCCATCCAATCAACCACCCACCCATCCAACACACCCACCCACCTACCAACACACCCACCCACCTACCAACACACCCACCCACCAACACAATCTACCCACCTTACTTCGCCTCGTCCTCCTTCTGGTAGTCTTAGCCAGCCTGCCTGCCTGATTATATGTCTGTATGCGTGCCTGACCAACCGGACTAACCAACAGCCCGTCCGTCCATCCATCCGTCTGTCCGTCCGTGTGTCCGTCCGTCGGTCCGTCTGTCCGTTCGTCTGTCCGTCCGTCTGTCCGTCGGTCCGCCCGCCCGCTCCCTCGCTCGTGGAGCGCTTATCGGTTTTAGACACTGCAACACTACTAGGCCATCCTCCCTATCCCCTATCCCGCTACCTCCATCTGTAGATTTCTCGTCCGTCTTTATCTGAGCATAGACAACACGGGCGAACGGGCGGACGGACCGATTGACAGATGGATGGACAGATTAACAGACAGACAATCCGAGACAGAGACAGTAAGGGCACACCTTACCTTACGTTTATTTGTCGCAATTTTCTTCTGGTCACCCCTCTCTCTTTTCTTCCCTTCCTCCCTTGCTCCCTCCCTCCCTCCTTCCCTCTCTACGACCTTCCCTATCTCCGTTTAACTTTATCGATCTAAGTTGTGGGCACTCACCGTGCGCTGCAGCTGCTGATTCGGGGGGCTTCGACGACGCTATGACAGCATCGGCGGCGGCGGTGGCGGCGGCGGCGCTGGCGGGGGCGGAAATGACGCCGACGCGGATGTTTTGCTCCTGTGAACACTCGATTTTCTGCTTCTGTTTCTGCAGCCGCCGCTGCTGCTGCTGCTGCCGCCGTTGTTGTTGTTGTGGTGGTGATGGTGGTGCTGGTGGTGATGGTTGTTGTGATAACGGTGGACTAGCAGGACGAGGAGGAACTGACGGTGGCGGTGGCGATGATAACAGGTGTTGCTCTTTGTGCTGCTGCTGCTGCTGTTGTTGTTGTTGTTGTTGTTGATGTTTGGCCGCATGGTGGCGTTTGTCTGCATGTCGAGCCTTAGTGCCGCTGCCGCTGCTGCTGCTCACACAATTGTTGTTGTCCCCCCGTCGCCCTCCAGCGCAGCCCAGGAGATCCACTTCGCCTGCGCGAAGTCGGTCGCGCTACAGCGACGACCACCACCGCTTGACAGACTACTCTCGTTTCCTTTCTTCTCTGTGCGCGCCGTGGCGCGCGAACACTTTACTACTGGCGCACGTTGCGCGCTCACCACCACCTCGCACTTACTCCAGGCGTAACAGCAACAGCAACAAATCAGCAACAACAACAGCAACAAAAGTCTCGTGTGTTCTCGTCTACTACCGAGTGTGTGTCTGTGTGCCGTGTTCAGAACCGTATCGATGTCTTGTTGTTGTTGTTGTAGTTGTTATTGTTGTTGTTGTTCTTCTTCCTTTTATTGTTCGTATGATTATATGTGGATAATTATTAACGTTTTGGCTCGCAGTCTCTGGAGGTGCCCGATACCGACGAACCGGTCGTAGTACCTTTATAACAGGTTACGATGTCTGTGTTCATACTTCACTTAGGCGGAATACTGACGAATGCACTGATGAATCAATCACACATCATGCGACTAATGTCAGAGTTGGTTACATCCACGATACACGAACAGGCTTCCAAAATCGAGTTGTAGAAACGCAAAGTGCTCCTTCACTACATTGATGGTCACAAGTGCACGTCTGCGATAATGATGATAGTGATGATATTGTTGGCTGTCGAGAAACAGCTATCCAAAATAAGACCTCCCTGCGGTAACAAACGACGGATAGGCGCTCATCGTGAGTAGACCGTAGATGTGGCGCCGTCCCGGCCAACGTCCGCCGTATCAAACTTTTCCTCTAGCGTAATTTTTCCTTGTAGTTTTTGCCGGTGTTTGTTTGCTGCCGGCGTATGTTGTACTGAGCCACCAAGCGTCGTGCCAGATCGTCAAATGTGTTGCTGCGGTTTGTAAAATACTGTAAATAACTTGTTGTAGTCGGAAGAAGAACTCTCCTCGTCGTTTTGCTGCAGGCGACCTACCTGCAGGTCGTGGTTTATGCCTGGCGCGCCCAACCTAGAGACTGCGATCATGGATTATATTAACAGCAGCCGCAGCAACAGCAACAACAACAATAACAACTTCAACTTCTCACACTGGCACCAGAGACCGGGGAGACACAGAAATAGCGGCAAGATACCAACGAGTGAGTGAACGATGAACTCACGGACAGACGGAGGGATGGATGGATGGATGGAGTGTTCGGCTCGCTCACACCGCCAGAACTTTTAGCGAGACAGCCAGCTAGATAGATCACTAACCAGCCAGCCAGTTAGCCAGCTTAAGGCAACACTCGTGAATGTTAGTGTGAACAGGCAGTTGTTGTTAGTTAGTGGTGATGGTGGTGGTACCTACCGGCAGCCAGTTCACAAACATTCGTTCTCCTCTTCCTCGTCGATAAGAAAGTCCTGTTGATCTTGTTGTTGTTGTTGTTGTTGTTGTTGTTGTTGTTGTCGTCAACAACTAAGAGCACTATGTGGCAGTAGTATTAATAGTTGTTGTTGTTGATGTAGTTGTTCCAACTGTTGCTGTCGTGAGTTGATGTTGTTGTTCCAACTGTTGCTGTCGCTGTCGCTGTTGTTGTTGTTGTTGTTGTTGTATTGATAGCAATTGTTACTCACAGATTGCGAGTCAGTCAGTCAGTAAGCCAGCCAGCCAGCCTGCGACAGTAGTGTTCAGCACTCTTCCGTCGATATGTTCGTTTCTCGTCTGTGACAGTCAGTCAGTCAGTCTGCCAGTCTGCCAGTCAGTCAGCCAGTCGATCGGTCGGTCGGTCAATGAGTTCCAGCGAGTGAACTTTGCTGTCGTCGTCGTCGTCGTTGTTGTTGTTTTGCTTAACAAGCTGGATGGATGAACGAGCAAATGAGCGATGAATGATGCCACTCACGGTGCTCCACGGTGACGGCAACCAGAAGCACGACGGACGGCAGCAACAGCCGCAGCAGCAGCACTAATAACAAGAACAATAAGAACCACCACAACAACAACAGCAACAGTGGTGGTGGTGGTGGTGGCAGTAACCGAACCGCTGCTCTTAATAACAACAACAACACCGCATCGAGTTTGGTAGTGCGTTCCAGGCGGCGGTGGCAGCAGTTGCGGCGAGAAGGAGAAAGAGAAGCAGCAGCAGCTGGATAGTGGATGTTAGTTGTTGTTGTTGGTGTTGTTGTTGGTGGTGGTAGTGGATGATACTTCTAGTTAGAGCAGCAACGACGAGTCAACAAACTGCAACACAACAAACTCCACCGAACTGTGATGACCAACTGTGAACGACAACAGCAGCAGGAACAGCAACAGCAGGAACACGAGAACAGCGTGACGGCGACAATCAGCTACGCTACGACTGTTATCAGCCACGCTGCTGCTACTGCTATTACCACCACCACGACGACGACGACGACGACGACGACGAACGAGGTAGAACACAAAGATGAAAAGCAGCAACAACGTCAACAACAACAACTAAAGATGAAAAACAATAAAAAACGAGATTTGGAAGAGTGAAAAAAGGAAAAATGAAAATAAGATAGATAAACAAACACCTACAGACACTACCTCCGAACAGTAGCGGCTTCTTTGTAGGCGTACGCTTAAATAGATAGATAGGTAGGTAGGTAGGCAGGTAGGCAGGTAGGTAGGCAGGCAGCTAGAGAGTCGACTGTTGTTCTAGCGCGCTGCAGCTCAACCGATGATCAACTGAGCAAGCAATTCGACCGACCGACCGACCGAGCGACCGACTGCCACCGCCGGCGTGTTCGGCCGTCGTCGTCGTCATCATCATCATTATCATCATCATAATCATCATGATGTCTTCCAGCTCAGCCGTCTATGGGCCACCCGCTGCTGCCGCCGCCGCCGCTGCCACCATCACCACCACCGTTGCGGGCACCGCCGCCACCGCTGCCGCCACCGCCGCCGCAGTCGCAGCCACCGTCGTCGTCGTCGTCGTCGCACAAACAGCGCTCGCGGCGGTGACTATTTCTACTCTACAACCAGCCACATAGACAAACAGACAGACAGACAGACGGACGGACAGACAGAACTAAACCAAAAAGGATCAGTAGATCAATCTCTCGTTGTTGTTGGTGCTGCTGCTGCTGCTGTTGCTGCCGTTACCGTTGCTTCTTCTGCTGCTGCTGCTGGTGCTGCTTCTTCTTTTTCGTCTTCTGTTTTTTGTGTTGTCCGTCTTCTCTGGTCGGTCCGACTGACTGACTGACTGACTTTCTTTGACTTCTGGACTCAGTAGTCGGCTAGCCGGTCCGTCAGTCAGTCAGTCAACCAGTCGATCAATCGATCGGTGAGATCATAGCTTGCGGTTCGTCTGCGTCTGCGCAATAATCCGTTCGTCTGCCGGTCGATTGTTTTGTCCGTCCGTCCGTCCGTCCGTCCGTCTGTCCGTCCGTCCATCCGTCCGTCTGTCCGTCCATCCGTCTGTCCGTCCATCCGTTCGTCAGTGTGTTGGACGGTGGGTGCGAGTCACAGTACACAATCTTTTAGTGCAATCTTTTAGTACAATCCGAACAGCTGCGGTGCTATCGTCGTCCCGATCCGGTGTGGCGGCCCCATCACCATCATCATCAGCCGACTACTACAGCTAAGCTGACTGCTTCCCTCAGCAGCAGCAGCAGCAACAGCTCCAAATCAAAGTCAATTCAGCTAGCAGCTGGGATCTTGGAAATCATCCGATGGTTGGTTAGCTTGCAACCAGCAGCAGCAGCAACAGCAGCTACAGAAAGGGAGGAGGAGGAGGAGGAGGATGATCAGCAAAAGCCGCAGCAGCAGCAGCAGCGAATAAAAAAAAAATCCTTTCGGGGCTAACTCTCAGCCAAGATTTAACGTCCATGAAACTGCTTTTCGCATTGCTTCATAGACGGACATGCCCCATAAATACAAATCGGTGGGGCAACGGTGGGGTTCGAACCCGCGCACCTGCTATGTGTCTCCTCCGGTCGCGAGGCGCAGACGTATGCCGCCACCACGCCACCGGACTCGAGCAGCAACGGGTCAATGGTGGGTGATCCATCCCTTTTTGAGTGGCTGGCTGGCTGGCTGACTGACTGACTGACTAACATTGGTCGGTTCCACCATTTACTGGTGGTGGTGGTGCTGCTGCTGCTGCCGCCGCCGCGTGCAGTTGCACAGTCATTAGACAGTCAGTCAGTCAGTCGATCAGTTGGCCGCTGCGCCGCCGGTCGCTTGTTCGGTTGATCAGCTGCAGCAGCAGCAGCAGCCAGTATGTGTCGTTTGGCAGCGGGGCGGCGGCGGCGGCCGTCGCTTTAGCCGGTGCCGCTGCCAATACAGAGCCAATATGACACAGCTCTACACGCTGCTCCTGCTACTGCTGTTGCTGGCGCGATTGTTGTTGTTGTTGCTGGCGTTGTTGCTGCTGTTGCTGCTGCTGCGGCCGTTAGTTACACTCTGAACTGTGATCATTCATTCATTCGGTCTGTCGGTCGGTCGGTCGTTTGTTTGTTTGTTCGCCTGCCTGCCTGCCTGTTTGCGTGTTTGCTGCTTGCTTGTTTGTTTGTTCGCCCAGCCTTTCTCACTACCGCTGCGGCTGGTGCTGCTGCTGCTGTTGTTGTTGTTGTCGTTGCGTTGGTAGTGTTGCTGCTCACAATGATAATAATATGGTGATGATTATGATACTGATGATGATAATGATGATAGATGGTGATGGTGATGGTAATGGTAGTATTTGTGACGATGTTGTTGTTGTTATTGTTGTTGTTGTTGTTGTTGCTATTATTGTTGTTGTTGCTGCTGCTGCTGCTATCGATGTTGGTGATGATGGCTGTGAGGGTCAATCAGCAGCCATCACTCAGTCAACGCTGGCCAATTGCTGCTAATGCTTCTAATATTGTTGATGTTGTTGGTATTGTTGTTAGATCTCTTAGCAGCCAGCTCAGTTGTCATGGTGGTGGCACTGCTGAAAGATACACAGCTATAGTAGTAGTAGTAGTAGTAGTAGTAGTAGTAGTAGCAATAATACTGACTCTACTGATGGTGGTGGTGGTGGTGGCGGCAGAAAGGCTCATCAGCCAGTCAGTCAGCCAACCAGCTTGTATATTTACTTGCTTGCCTGCCTGCCTGCCTACCTGCCTACTGCCCAGCCATCCAGTTATCCATTCGGCCATTCAGCCAGTCAAGCAAGCAAGCAACCAACCACCAATTTGTCTATCTAGTTGTCTGTCGGTCTCTCTATTCGTCTGACTGTCTGTCTGTCTGTCTATCTGTCCATCCGTCCATCCGTCCGTCCATCCATCTATCTGTCCATCTGTGTGTGTCTGTCTGTCTGTCTGTCCGTGTGTCTACCAGAACGCCGCTAGTCAGCCTGGTCGTTCGCTCGCACCCTGCTTAATGCCATCATCCCTCATCAACATCAACAGTGCCCGTAGCGCCGCTGCTGCTGCTGCTGCTGGAGAAAAGGTGGGAAAGAGGATTGTTTTGCTGAATGGATGCTTAATCGCTTGGTTGGTCGGTCGGTCGGTTGGTTAGTCAGTCGATCAATCAGTCAGTCCGTAGTCAATCAATCAGTCAGTCCGTCCGTCTGTCCATCCGTTCGTCCGTCCGTCCGTCGATCAGTTCATCTGTCCACCAAGCTGCCAGTAGGTCGACCAGCTGCCATTGCCATGTGGAGGATATCAGCCACTCACCACCACCACCACCACCATCATTATCATCATCATCATCATCACCATCATCATTATTATTCTTAACACTGGCATCGCCAGTACCACTACGACTACCACCATCACCACCACAAGCATTCACTGCTCCTGCTTTTTTCTTCGCCCTTTGCTGTTGCTATTTTCGCTGCAGCAGCAGCAGCAGCGACGGCGGCGGCGGATGCAGCAGCAGCAGCAACAGTTACCCAGCCAGCCGCACCAGCAACAACAGGCGGCGGCGGTGGTGTCAGCAATACATTCGCCCGCTGCTTACTATCCATCCATCCATCCATCCAGCGGTCCGTTGGTTGGTTGGTTCATTCCTTGCGCTGAATGGCAAAGCGGGAAAGCGACACTCGGCGGGAGCAGCAGGAGCGTCTCGATCGACCAACCGACCGACTCGACTCAACCGCGCCGCAGCAACAACAACAACAACAACAACAACAGGAAGGAGGAGGCCGCCTCCTGCTTGGCCTACCTCAAGTGTCAACTATCCTCCATCAACCATCAACACACCAGCAGCAACATTACCACAACAACAACAACAACAAACACCTACCCAAACAACCCATCCAGCCAGCCTGCCTGCCAGCAAGACACCCTGCTTGCTTGCCTGCCTGTTCGCCCGCCCGCTGGCACCATGCTGGTCGCCAGCACGCGCCATCTATGTTAGCTACCGGCCCACTTACTTACCTACCTACCTACCTACCTACCTACCTTGGTGACTGGCTCGCTGCCTTCCTTGACAGACACCCGCAAGCCCGCCCGCCCGCCCGCCCGCTCACCATGCGCCGTTGCCTACGGCCCCACAGCCGTTCGTAGCCTGGTTGGTTATGCAGGCAGGCTACCAGCAGGTAGGCAGGCAGACACACGGGCAGTGTAAGGAACATTTATTTATACTATCCTTCTAGCGAACTTCTTTCCTACCTAGCTACCTACCAGCGATCATATGCACGAGCCGGTACGCACACACGCTCACGTTAAGGAACTACCGCCCGTTACCAGCGGATCGATCACGAAGCTATCGAAACGATAGATTGCAAATACGATGCCTTCCTTGAATATGGCAAATGCACAACAGCTCGTCATTTCGCTAAAATTAACGCAAAATCGCAACATAAACGGCGTTCGAAAGACGTTATAATTCAACGAGGAAAGCATATACGAGGAACAGATTGACATTTTGTCGAATTGCAACGCCATTCACAGCGAACGCGTAGAGGCAACCATGTGGTCGACGTACATTTGGATCAGCTCTTTCTCTCTCACTACAAAAAATGCGTGCCAAAAATTCGCAATTGCCAAAGTGAAAAAATCTCCCATGGTCCGCGCTGGTCTGGACTTAAAACGTCTGCTTAGCAGGACGAGTCTGCAAAGAAAATGGTGTTACCAGAACAAAAACAAGCATAACTTTAGAATGTAGAAATATCCTAACATATGCATGATAAAAACAGCTAACACAAGGCTTGATTAAATACGCACGAAAAGCTTCTGAATATTTTGATGGGGAACCTGACAGACGTCAGCGTCCGTACAATAATAAGCGCAAACCACGTAAGCTCAGCACATAACACTAAAAACGGCATGTAACATCAATATACTCGTTAGTTTAATTTAACTCGATAATGCCTCTCGGTAACCGTATCCACATATTAGTGATACTGCCGAAATACGAAACCGTATCCCCATATTAGTGATACTGCCAAACATGCTATGATCCTCTTGACAAATGCGCATCGCACTTGCATAGGAACACAGTAGTTGCATCAGCCTGTTTAAACTATCAGCGTGTTTTGCTACCAGGATGTATCTCCAGTAACAATTTGGCATCCCGTGCCACACTTAGTCTCTGTCCTCGCTTCATACTTTAACGCGTCACTCTTACTTCGGGAAATGTTTATTATTACTCTGCTATAAATCAGCGATGAGAGTTGACAGTCACATTGATTCGTAAAGTCAAATATTATCCCCTATATGCCGACTTGTTTGTAGTAATGGTTCGCCATCGAATGCGGCAATGCACGCAAGATTTAATATAGAATTATTCTCTTGAAAGGATGGGTAGCTAATTCGGGGTCGCATGCTAAAGGTTTTCACCGAATTGAGGTTACAATCGGGTGGGAGAAGTATCATTTGTTAGAATCGCAACCCTCTGGAAATTGACACAAAAAACGTTTCCCCTGTTTCCAGAGCCCGTCCACTATATTGCGGTGTTTGTACCGTATTTAATACCCAGTAAGTCTTCCGCTTTGTCATTGCGGCAGTTTACTCCGAGGAAGCTCTTCTTATCAATTTTGCGTTAAAACTTGCGTTCTTTTTTGGCATATCTGTGGTCAACTCAATGAATAATTTAAATTAGATCATCCCAGCGACTTCGTACGTTACGAGACTGTCCTTTTGTCAGAGTCGCTCACAACTGAGCGTTTCGACGCTAATCGATACGATTCGCACTACTGTTTAGCTTTAAGGCCCTTACACGGCTGGCCAATAGGAGGAGCCTCTCTACAAGTCGACCCCCGTCTCAAACTGGCCGAACAACACCATCATTGTCAGCACCTCCTAAATATGTGGTGTACCAGCTCTTCTAGCCGATACTTTAATTACAGGTTGGATACTGCTGCCTCTTCCCGGACAATTGGCGTTCGCCAAACTCTTGCAAAGTTTGGGTTTTCGGTATGTATTAGTCCGTCGCCGTCAACGTTTTAGACTGTGATAGCGGACCTGGTAATAATCCACAGAGGAGTGGGTTGTCCAGAATAGATACATTCGCTTACTTGTGACTTGAAGAACACGCCAAAAATGGCGGACAAGTGATTGGTCTCGTAATGACTGGATTTAAAAGCATGTACCAGAGTATTTAACAGTTACAGTGAAATACGGGGGTGCATTGAGCTTTGCGCAGGAGATGTCTTTAAGTCTGCTCTCCGACGTGTTTACTCGAGCGGTGTGTTCGTCCATTTATTCGCATTCAACAAGGTAAGTGAACATCGCAAGGTTATAAGGACTAAGCTTGAGCGCCCTTAGAAAGAACATTATGTTTTTAGTTGTTCAGTTACCTCCAACCGCCTCCGCCAAGACTATCGACGCAACGACCGAAAGACAACACTTGGAGTTATGCAAATATCGCATACGTTATCCCAAATGACGTATGCTGCATTCTCTCTTCTTATGGAAGTTCAAAGTGCGATTGAGATGTTGAAGAACAGGAAGGCCTTCGGACCCAATCTAGTCCGGAATGGGCATATAAAGGTGGCGGTGGGTAGTCCTCCTATCGCGCCCTAGGAAGGCGGCAATCTTTAAAAAGTGCTTAGAAGCAGGTGAAAGTCGCCAGCAACCTAATCGGAATGCTCGCTAAAGATCATCCCTAAACGTAAAGGCGACTCGCTCTTTCCATCATCCTGGCAAGGCACTGCAAAAAAGTTACTGCTGGATTGACGAGAAAGTCAAGTCTTCTGGCGCACCGGCTTAGCTACTATTTTAAGGATTGAGAAATCATCCCAGCGGAATAGCATGGATTTTGCGCGAAACGTTTGACGATGATCGGATCTTCTTGGTCGGAGCTTTTAGACGACGTAAAGTACTTGGCCACCGTCAAGCACCAAGCATTGTACACTGAATTGTGGATTACAAGGGGTTGTACAACACTGCCCCCAGGGAGCTCGTCATGGAGAAGCTAGCATGGGCCTATGCGATTTCCAAATACGTGTGACTATACTGAAAGCAAGCTCGGTCATCCTAAATGACGGCATTCTGTAACATCGGTCCTTCCTGAAAACCACCGGCTATCCCCCGCGGGATAATCTCAGCCTACTCCTATACTCAGTCTTACTGAGCCGTCGAGCCTTGTCAATCATTTTCTATGTGTTCGCATAACTCTCTACGCCAATGACCTCGTGGTATATTGTAGAGCATTCATGGATCTAAAAGTTCTGAAAAATGATGCTAGAGACATACAGCGATCACAACGGTTTAACGACTATCCTGTCGAATGCAATGGCTCCTGAAGAAAAGTGCGAGAGAAGTGATGGTGGTGCTTGTTAGAACTTGTCTCGCAGTTTACTTAACTGGGCGTCAACCGCCAGGCGGCACTTCGTTCTCAGCCTACATTTTCAGCGAGTTAATAGTAAAATTGTCACCATGATCTCAATTCCGGCGCCACAGAAGCTCTCAGAAAAAAGAGCCGTATCATCTTCACCCCGAAGGTGGCCTCGGTGGCATAATATGATGTCACATTACTTAGGGAACACCTACAGCTCCACTCAACAGCTGGGCGTCTGGAGACGGTGAAGGCAGCTCCGGCCGCTTTCTAGTTCGGTCTACGGCTTTACTGCAAGGGTTTCGTAGGGGTTTTGAGCAGAAAAGGAGAAAAAAAGGAGTGATGCAATAATAAATATTGGTAATTCCTTTTAGATTATCAGTCTTTCAAATAAAGAAAAATCAACAATGTTAAGTCACAGATAACAGAATGATTTATGTCATAAATAAACAACAACCGAGTCAACTAGTACAAAAACACGTTCGAAAAATCTGACAAAAGAAGCTTGACGGACCTAGCAAAAAGACCTTCTAAACAACGTATATAATTGCATCTTACTTCACTTGACTCCTTGCATACTTCTGGCGGCGATGTGTATATATATATATTCATACACAATTGGGCATAAGACCGTTCAATCAGCCGCTGACAGGCGCACTGCAAATTCAAGCATTATCCAGCGAATGCAGGTCACTTAGAGGGATCTATAATGGGTTGCAATTTTGAACTCAGATATACGTGGCAAATTGATCACGCACTTATATATATATATATATATATATATGATTACTGATTAAAACAGATTTATTTAAAATACTATTAGTAATTTGTTAGAGCATTAAAATAATTTGTTGTGGTTGTTAAATCATTTGGAATAAGATAATAATAATAATAATAATAATAATAATAATAATAATAATAATAATAATAATAACAACAATAAGTGAGAACGGTGACAGAATACACACGAGTAACTTTGCCGGATCCTTCAGAAGAATCTGGCCCAAGCTTCACACCTATGCAAAACCTTGCGACTACACCAAACCCCCTGGGGCCCAACAAAGTAACATGTCACCAATGCGGCCAGACCTTTGCTAGGCGAGGTCTCCGTAGACATGTCACAGTCAAACATGGAGGCGGGGGCACTATACCACTTCATGACGAAGCCGCGAATGAAGTCAATCCCGACCTCACGGAGTGCATCCAGGCCTTCTTTAAACATGGGAAGCTGGTTCGCATTTTGCCCAAGGTGGTTAGGAAGTCGGTGGCTGACGCACTGTCAGAGGTGTGCTTAAAAGTTGCCTTGGACAACGACGACGCCGCCTGGCTTGGACTGTTTTCCTTTGCCCCAGTTGTGCTAAGGTTGCCGGTAGGCTGCAGAGATACACGCTCTTTGGCAGTGGTCATTAGGAAGAATTTGGTGGAGTTCCGGCGCGGTGTTCGACTTACAGATTTGACTCTCCTGCTGACCGCGGGCGAGTCCGGTGGTAATGTTGAACGAAAACATTCACTCACGCGAGCCGTGTCGGCCAAGATGTCAGACGGTGACGTGTCAGGGGCAGCCCGCCTTCTTCTGTCTGACGACGTTATGGTCGATGAACCAGCCGCCGCAGCGTCGCTACGGGAAAAACACCCCCCCGCGCAACTGAACTTGTGTTGGCCGTCTCCTCCGCCCTCACAACTTCTACCTTCTTCTACTTCAATCAAGGATGTTCGCTATGCGGTGGGATCATTTTCAAAGAGCTCTGGCGCCGGTCTGGATTTTATCAGACCTCGACTTCTACAAGACCTTCTCTCACCGACTCTCGGCTGCTCATCCGACGGACTTAGCAAGGCCCTCGCAAAAGTAATCGATCTACTGCGATGGGGAGCTCCGCATCCAGGGTGGTGTCCCCTAATCTTCGGAGCGAGGCTGTTCGCACTAAAGAAGATGGACGGCTCGTTTAGACCTATTGCTTGTGCATCAGTACTACGCAGGATCGCGGCAAAATTGGCAGTGAGGGACGCTAAAGATGTTATTAGCCTAGCGGTTGGGCCTCACCAGTTGGGTTTCTCCACCAAGGGGGGTGCTGAAATAATGATACACGCTACAAGGGCTTTTATTGATTCCCGACTCGAACCATCTGTGCTAGTCAAGCTTGACTTTAAAAACGCGTTTAACACCGTCAGGAGGGATCACTTGTTAAAGGTGGTCGGAGATGAGGCCCCTTCCATTTATCATCAGGTGAAATTGGCTTACGGTAATTCATCGCACTTGGTCTTGCCCTCGGCACTGCTCACTTCGGCTGTAGGGATTCAACAGGGAGATCCCCTTGCTCCCCCTCTGTTTTGTCTTGCCGTTAAAGACCTGGTTAACACACTTGAAAGTCCACTCAACCTGTGGTATTTGGACGACGGGGTCGTTGGAGGGAACATAAGTACGGTCTGTGAAGACCTAAAGAAGATACTTAGTTTTGCCGCATGCAGCGGTCTGGAGCTGAACCCAATCAAGTGTGAGGTTCACATAATCGGCTCAGATACAGCTGATATCTCCGAAATACAGAATCTACTTCCAGGCTGCCGCGTAACAGACGATAACCGGGATCTACTTGGCGTACCCCTGTTTTCTCGCCAACTTGGACCGACTATCGAACGCGGGAGAGAAAAACTCGAGATTGGTCTCAACCGTCTTCCCCAGCTGGGTGCTCACCGGGGGCTGTACCTTCTGCGTTCATGCTTCTCCGCGTCGAGGCTGAACTACCTGTTCAGGGGAGTCAATACTTCAGCCTTCCCGGATCTTTTGGAGGAAATTAACGCGAAGATGTGTTGTGCGCTGGAATCTATACTCAACTTGAAGTTGCAAGACGATTCCCTAGTTCAGGCCTTCTTACCCGTAGCCAAGGGTGGACTGGGCTTGCCTGAAGCAAATTCGCTTTCAGTCGCAGCACACATCGCCTCCCTGCATTCGGCGACTAGTGGCGTTGAGTCTATTCTGGACCCCCAGGCGGTTGCGAACTTCAAGGCCACGCTTGAACAGATCCAGGACGACGCCATTGCATTCTGCGGGTCTCAACCAGAGAATCCTTCTCTTCAGCGCGCGTGGTCAGAGCTGGCAAATGACGGTCGTTTGAGCGGCCTATGGGAACGAACAACCACGGCCGCTAGCAAAGCGAGGCTACATGCAGTCTCCTCGCCCGGTGCAGGTGCATGGCTGCACGCTCTCCCGAGCCCTCAGCTGGGTACCCTCCTAGACGATGAGTCTACACGAATACTTGTCGGTTTGAGGTTAGGAGCAGAGCTAGTCTCTCCACACCACTGCAAATGCGGTGACGAGGTCGACTCCCTAGGCCACCATGGGCTTTCCTGTCCGCAGAGTTCAGGCAGAATTGCACGCCACTCGGCCTTAAACGAAACGTTTAGCAGAGCGCTGCGATCGGCAGGGTACCCATGCATCTTGGAGCCCCCTGGTTTAGTCCGAGACGATGGAAAGAGACCTGATGGCATGACTCTGACTCCCTTTGAGCAGGGCCAAATGCTGGTGTGGGATGCAACCGTAACCGACTCTTTAGCCCCTTCAATGGTCGGTGCGGGCGCAGTTCGCCCTGGACACGCGGTAGCCCTAGCGGAAGCAGCCAAGTGCCGAAAGTATTCAGGCGTCTCTTACCCACACTTGTTCTCACCCCTTGCGTTTGAGACCTTGGGGGGGGCTGGGCTGCTCACGAAGAAACTGCTTAATGATGTCGGAAAAAGATTGGTACTCGCTACAGGAGACAAGAGAGCGGGCGAATACTTACTGCAACGTCTGTCATTAAATGTTCAAAGAGGGAATGCCGCCTCGATTAGAGGTACCCTGGCTAGGTGGACCAGCCCTAGCCTGGACCTAATGCTTTGAGTTATGCCCCAAGCGGGCTGTGCACATGTTCTTACATCACAATTGTATATCTTATACACATAAATAAATGATTATATATATATATATATATATATATATATATATATATATATATATATATATGTGTGTATATATATATATATATATTTGGAATAATATTTGTGATAATATTGCAATTATTAGTCGCAGTAACGCACATGCACGACATCAACGCCTGCGCAGCTATCCAAATGTTTTTAGTATTGTTATTGCTGGAGAATGTTTTCAATTGTAGGCAATGCGTTTACAATTTTAACCACAACTCTGAGTTGAGCTCTGAATGATCAGAGTAGCATTTACTAGTCCAAGGCGACAAGACGGATGGCTATACAAGTATGCCTACATTGTGTCTGGCCCGCCATATACATACATATATCTATCTGTTAGTTGCCATACGCGTGAGTCATTCAGCTTAGGTACTACTAACACACCAGTGCCACGGATGAAGACAGCAATCGGCATTCATCCATTTTTTATAAGCAGTGATTAAAAAATAATGAATAAGCTTGATTCTTTTGGAAAAGTTGAACCAATACAAAACGACAAGATGGAGCAACAAATTAAATTACAAAAGGCAATCCACGTATATGTCTATATTATGCAATTGTGTACATTTACATTCGCTTGTGAGAACTACGTTCGATGCAGTGGCCACCGGCTAGGCTTGAAAGTCAAAGCAGTAATTGATTGCACTAAAACGTGAAATGTCCTTAGTACAAAATACAAGAAGTGATAAGTTTGACATACTCCGTTCTGGCATGGACTAGATACCTCTTTTTAGGTATGTGTGTCTAGCCCTTCGGGCCCTTCATTTTGCTTTGAGCCATTCAGAAAAGTAGAATGAGGTCGTATGAGACCGCATAATATTTCTCCACGCGCGTAACTCGATTGATCCAATTTTATATGAGTCGACTTCCGGACGCGATCGTGCTGGCAGGCGACTCATCGCATCTGGTTTAATCTGAGGCCAACAACTGAATTAAGCCTGTTTATGTCGTGCGAGCGAGCGAGCGAGCGACGCATCACGTTCTGCCGCGACACCCACCCAGCGGGTCAAAGCAAATCAGCTGCTGGACCATTTTGCCATCGACGTCGATGGCGTCGCTCGCTAACTGTTCCATACTGTCGTCGTCGTCGTCGTTGTTGCTAAAACAGCCTCTGTAAGTCACCAGCTAGAAGGCGCTTAAGTCTAGGGCACGCGTCGCCTAGATTTTCGTGCGACAGTATCAGTATCAGTATCATCATCATCACTGCCATCATCATCATCATCACCGTTACCATGATCAGAAGGCAGACATGTACAATACGCTTACTCGGCTTTACTACCAGCGCTAAGGTAGTAACTGCTGCTGCTGCTGCTGTTGCTGCTGCCTTGGCCACACTAGGAGCAAGCAGGACTCATACGCGTAGATCGACAAGCCCATAGACAGACACGAACAATCACACTCGCACCGCGACACACTCGCACACGCATGCATGCACATACATACATGCATGCAATACGATCACGTATATTATTGTACTGCATCATATTGTCGAATAACAGTAGCCTTGCTTGTTTAGAGTTGGTGAGATGCCGTGCAAAACGTAGTATTCTTCTCGTATTCGACACTAGCCGGAGTCTATGGCTACGCGACTCCGAAAGCCACTGAGGCAACTACTACTACTACTACTACTGTGTGCTCATGCAATGAGTACTACGACATTCAATCAATCCAAGCCAAGGCAGCAACGGCACTACTTGTCGGCCACGAACAAAACACAGCTCAACTAAAGCAACCATTACTCAACCTTTGCCACAGTGACAGTGATTCGTGGCGTTGCTGCTGTGGTGTGTGCTTAGTTTCGAATAACCGGATGGTAAATGTATATACGTATATACAAGGTAGACAGCGGGGAGCTAGTGTTTTCATTACTATTATTATTAGAAAAAAAAACGTTTAATGTTTTTTAAATGTCTTGTCGTTTGACGATAAAGCTGTGTGTTTAGGGTTATGCATGGCATATGACGTCTGGCGAATGCCCTCGCGACAGTAGCCTCTCATTTTGGCTACTAAGTTTTTGAAAACATTTTGAGTTAATTCGATGTTTCTTCCAGCTAAATTTTGTGAGTACGATACTTCAGCTCGGGGAGTGCTTCAAGTGTATCCATGTAAGCACGATCCTTTGCAAATCCCCATAAAGAGAAGTCCAAGTGGTTCAGAACCGAGTATTTTGTCGGTTAGTCAATGTCTCCTTTTGAGGAGATCACACGGCTTGGAAATTTTGTGTTGAGCAGCTCGATCGTTGCGTCCGATTCGTGGTTTGTGGACCCATTTTGTTGAAACCACAAGTCGTGTACTTTCGTCCAATTCCGACCACAACATGTTCACTATCATGTCCCGGTATCGCTCGCTGTTGGTTGTTACAGTCTCCTCACTCTAATTTTCAAAGATGTAAGGGCCGATAACAACACCGCTCTAAACCCCGCACTAAACATTGACTTTTTTAATAATGTGCTTGTTAGGGAACTAATCTTAGATTTTTGAAGCCCTAAATGCAAGAAAATTGTCCTTTACAATTCCACTAAGATAAAGTTTTTTCATCGGAAAAGATTGATTTTGTCGTCAGCAGGCTTTAGCTGTTGAGTCTACAAAATCATGCAGGGGTGCAAGCCCAATTTTTTTTTTAATTTCTCGCAGCGGATCGAAGTCGTCGGGTTCTCGTTCATATTCTCTTGAACTGCTGCCCTTTTTCTTATTCTATTCGCCGTCATAATCGCTAGACCTAAATTTGTACCGTATTTGGTGCGCGTTTTTTTGGCCACTGCCGCCAGTAAACAGCCATTTTCGTAAATGCGTTTTGTAAAAAAAGCTTACTTTATATAATAATGTATTGCCCGGTTACGGAATAAACCCCAGACAGTCTGTTGTCAAACTTTACAAAAGTAGTTTGTTTTTATGCATACAAATCGAAACACCACCGCTCACCCGCTACACATTTAGGACCATGGGTTTCACTATAGTACTAAGTATACATATGTATGCATGTATATCGTGGAACGAATATATATATATATATATATATATATATATATATATATGTGTGTGATAATGACAATGATTGTTACCTTGCTCGCTTCGCCCCGGTTATAGCCGCTAGTCTTTTCGAGAGTTTATACTGAAGTTGTGTGGTGAGCGAGCCTAGGCCACCCAATGTCTCAGATGCTTCACGTTTTATTGTAACACACAGTAGACGGTTTTCCCCAAAGAACGTATACACTCATAGCTCTCCGCCTACGCAACTCGCACAAAGTCACACATCGTGGTTAAGATCACCACGTGCTGCAGTAGCGTTTCGTATATCTATCTCACTTGCCCTTTGTGATAGCCTCTAATCGTTCCGGTACTCTGTGGAGAAGCTGCTTGGTGTGCAGACCCGGACTGCTGAGGTGACTCAATTAATATCTCGCACAGGTTCAGCCCCCCCGTCGAGATATCACGCATTTAAAGAGCATCAGAAAAGTCGACTAATTCTTTGACGCCCAAACAGAAGGCTGCTCTGGGTCTCCCTGCTGTATGTCAGTTGCCGCCAGCATGACCTTATGTAAGGAGAGAAGGCAAAAACTCTTCCGGCATGCGAACTCGACATGGTGCCACCCCTTCAGCATGTGATCCCCGCGTGGGGTATTGATTGTTTTCTGAAGCTCGATTATTATTAGAACAATAGGTAAGGTGCGTGAGTCGAAAAAGCTGTGCTTGGCGATCGCTTTCCATGCCTCCCGGTTTTGGACTGGTGAGCTTCCCCGATAAAAACAATTGTTCTTGCAGACGACCTTGGCCACCGAACCGTCACAGCGTGAGTGAACACGCAAGAAGGTAGACAAAGCCATTGCTTCTCTAAAGGACGAAAACCCTAACTTCAAATTAAAAGAGTGTAGGCTCTGCCGGGAGTGCCTGACCCTACTTAGAATATCAATAACCAAAACTTTAATGCCCCCAGCCCGTATGCCGCTTACTTGAAACCTGCTTTAGGGTAAACGGCAGACGGGCGGCAAGCGGATTATGTGAACCGCGTGGTTTGACGAGGTCCGGCCGAACGGCAGGGCTTGGAGAGAAAATTGTACTGCCGGTACAGCTGAAAAGTGGTAAGCTCCAGTTAAGATGGCCGCATGGTCTAGGGGGCTAGTCCGTTACTCGTAGTAAACGCCAGTCTGAGCCTTGTGGTTGGTCTCAATGGATGAGAATGGAAAATTAACAATAGCGCTGAGAGTTAGTGGTCATGCTGCCACAGTAACTGTTGTTGTTCTAGATATCTAGACATGTCCGGCCCGATGCGTAGAATATATACCACACGGCGACACCAAACCCGTAGTAGACAAATAATAGTCTAGAACTCCTTAAAGTATTTTTCTTAAAATGTAATTTTTATTTCTAATCTTTGGCTAATGGCAGATGTGTACTGTCTAATCTTTGGCTAAGGGCGGATGGGCACTTTAGGTCGGTGGGGCTCGACTAATGCTTTTCGCGATGGGACACGACGATCTCTGCTGTCGTAGTGTGAAGGGCGGATCCAAGTAAGTCATTTTTAGCGACACCTGCCGATTTGAGGAATGAATCATCGTCGCCGTACCCGCAACAGATGTTAGGGGGCTAAACAATTGACGAAATGACAAACCCTTACTTCATTAAAGTATACGGCAAGCAATCTGCTTCCAGATGTCGCATGTGTAAGCGGGAGTCGATAAGCACCATTGCGGGCAGACCAATAGGGAAACATAGGTGACGCGATTTGTTGTTCGTGGAGTGTTTTGATCAGCATGGCCTCCTGGTGAATGTGGCTGGAGGACCAGAACTATGCACTCTGAGGTTGAATTGTACAGCGCACCGTATGTGTCCAATAGTGTCTTATATAAGACTTCCGCCCCATTTGCAGTTGTTTTTCCAACTCCAACAGAAGTACTTTAAATATCCGCATGGTCTGCGATGGCACACAATTTTTTCAACGTTCAGGTTTCGCAATGGGTGACTTTCTTCTGGTTTCGACTTCTCGGAATTGATAGTTCGCCGTTATCACCCATCCGTCCGCCACGGAACTTTGTTTTTCTTTGGTCCCCGATGCTAGTAGCCTGCCATCGCTTCAGCTATATGGTGTCTGCCGTTTCATTCAGCACCGTTGATGGCCGCTCCGTATTTGTCTCTTTCAACATACCGATTAAAGTCTAGCTATTACCACTTTGAAATGCAAGGTTACTGCGAAATTAACAATATGTATGTATTAAAGTCTATGATTCGCCCATGATCAAATACGTCTGCCCATTCTTTGTTAGCTACTTGATGAAGAAGATGTCAAAACAAATTTTCCTTAAATAACTTTTATTTTCTAGATTGAACCTGTTAGGGGTCGCCATTGTACTTGCGTGAGAGATAATTCGGCTTAGATTGCTTGTGTTTCCTATAAGATAGATACACTGAACTGTAATAAACGAAAAAGGTTAATAATATGTCATAGACAGATCTAGCAGGCAAATATTATTTATTCAGTTAATTCAAAACGTTATTTTAACATACGCGTTCCTTACAGTAAAGCCGTATTTCAAACACTGCAGTGCCTGTGTCGCAGTTATCCATAGAATTAAAGAAAACATATTAATCAAGAGAAATATATTAATAACATAAGTGTCATGAGAATGTATTGTCGTAGTAATATGTGATGCCATAATTCCTTAAATAAACAAAGTAATGCACATTCACTTAAAATACCGTACTATTATGTACATGAGCATCGCCCTAGCAGGTGAGCGCGGCAACGCGAGAATGATTTTTGACACGCTGTCGAGGAGGAGAACCCTGGAGCATCTGGAGTTTATAAAATGAGTTTAATCTGTACATTTACCGGGTGGCAATCTTTTGAGAACAAACTTACGCATGCGAAGAAAAACAAGAATACACATGCGTTATTTATCAGTGCCATTCACGTAAGCACCCAATAGTTAAAAAGCATAACGGAGGAACTGTCTACAAGGCAGGCAGAGAGACACACTCACTCGAGCTGAAGGAGTTTGTGGAGGGGCATTTGTTGTTTCACTTCGTGACCGCAGTAGAAATTTGATTCGCCTACAGCTCCAATGTTTGGACTCGACGAGGAAGCTATACGACAACGTCGTTTCGTCATATAGCTTCCTCGCATACCAAATTCTCTTGTCTAAGCCGTTTCTTTAGTCCGTATGAGCTAGCGACGGGCTGGAATTCGCGAGACTGCTAGCCATCCCTGCCAGCAGTCGACCAAACTGAATCATAGAAATGATAGGGTCGAGTCTTTTAAACAACCATATATGAAACCCTTCATATTGGCCTCTGAATCGAATTGTAATGACCAGATTGAAAGCGGATCTTCTACAAACAAGACAGGTGTGGACTCTGATATTATTTTTTCCGAGCTTGTCGGATCGGGTTTCTTCACCGACCGCTCACGTGTCGTTTGATTAGCCCCACAGGCTGCACGCCGGGGCAGGCAGCATTGGCATCACTCAATGAAAATACTAATACATTCCATTACAACGATAATGATGATACTGGTAAAGCAGTATCATTGCCCTAATAGGCGACTAAGCGTCACACTGTCTGTCAGCAGCCGTTTGCCTCTAGACTCTACGCTATTTTAACAAGAGGATATCCGAATTGTATCCGCTGCTGCGTTTATGTGACGTTCTCTGTGTCTGTGTGTGTGTGAGTGTGTCTTCAGTGCGTCCTTGTGTGTGTGTGTGTGTGTGTGCGCAGTGTGCAGATGATATGAGCCATGATAGAGCTGAGCTTAGGGAGACGTCGGGCTTCGTTTGAACAGTCGTGAACGATGGAAACAATTTCACTTGAGTGACCTACTTGCTCAATTGACCTTGGCTCGCTCAGTGCGACACTGCCACTGCCGCCTCCGCCGTCACTAGTGAGCCTCATGTAGCAGAGACATGCTGTAGCAAACGACGCTCGACTGATTCAGAAACTTGAAGATATTAGCATCTTACCGAGAGGTATACAGGCGAGCGTCCAAATCTCTGCGGGAGCCTGCAGCTGGGTCTGCAGCGTCAACAACAACAACAAAAGACTCCTCTCAGACATACCTCGTTGGTATAATTAGATACGGGTGACTGTAGCAACATTGCCGAGTATGACCGGTGATAACATTTCCGTCGGCCAGAGAGTCTAAAGCGCGTTTGTGCGGGTCGGTCGTTTTCGATAATTCGCTGTGTTGTCTGATCCATCCACGAGCACAAGCGATGTGACACGACTTATATGAGATTCCTAACCATACAATAACATCATCAAACAAGGCTCTTGTGTTAGTTAAAAAAAAAACAGCAATAATGGTGGCGATCGCACCACTAACAAATCGCACGAATTACTGCAATCATATCTTCACTTTATAAGAATATATTTGCATATACAGAAACATACTTTTGCAAATGTTGCTCTCGTTGAGGACAATTTTATGTCTCGCAAAGGATCCTACTTATTTCTCTAATTCCGTGACCATTTGACTAATGACCCATGCCTTGACGGAGCCATTGCTTTGTCGTGTGATAAAGTCATATTGCATACAACTGACATATTTTTTTCCCTATGTCAAAGAGGAGCCACCATGACTCAAGTAAAGCGTGACTCTGAATCGAAAATAGCTTCTAACGGCTATTCATTAGCTATTAACTACTGAGCAAGGCCGTTAAATGAAAGAGCTCTTGGATTTCTTAGAAGATTTTGCAGCAGCTGAACCTTCAGCCAATACAACCAACGAGCCAAAAACCATGTACAATCATTCTCGCTATGCAGGTAAACCCAAAATGATAAATAATATACCAAATTCTACTATATTTTTCAAACGATATTTTTGAAACGTTACCTGTCAGCATAGTTTTGTTGAAAACATAATTTAGTGGTATCTCAGCAAATGCGATGATAGTGACTGCCACAACAACACCGATAGCAGCAGCAATAACAACAACAACAACCAGCAGTAACGGCACGAAAAACAACAACAGTGATATTGTGGTGGCGGTGGTGGTAGGGGCGGTGGCGGCTAGCCGAGAAGGGAAGAAAAGCTGTCACTGTACGATATTAAGTAGTGTGCGGATAATGCTGTCTGCTGAGCCTAAAGCTAACCTAAAGTAGAATGTGTACGAAGTGATCATTGTAGTAGTAGAAGTAGTAGTAGTAGTAGTACTGACATAGTACGCAGCCACCATCTATCTCACCGTCAGTGCGGCGACGACGGTTTTCAACAACACGCTGCTGTTGCCTTCTTACTTTCGGCGATCGAGATGCGAGCAGAGGAGGCCAGGCGGGACAGTTAGTTGAGCAGCAGGTAGTTGGGACGGGTCAGGGCGTTGGGTCAGGGCTACGGCCAACAGGCCCCCTAAGGCCCACCAAGGCTGGGCCCACCAAGTCGCCATTACGAGAGACGATGAAGATGCCCAAGCCGTGTCCAGCAGCAGCAGCAGCAGCAACAGCAGCAACAGCAACAACGACAATAACAACAACAACCGCATACAGACGGGCGCCAACCACAACAACAGCAGCAGCATCAGCGGCGGCAGCTGTAGGTGTTCGTTACTTCAGCCACCAGCGTTCAATCGTTCACATTCTTGTTTTTTTGCTTGCTTGCTTGTTTGCGCACACCACAACAAAACAACAACAGCAACAGCAGCAAGACAGAAAGCCGACATCATTACTACCATACATAGCGGCACCATCGTCAATGATGTCAACACGAACATAACCCAATACAGGGCATGCAAGAGAGACGAGGCAATGCGGTGGAAGACGGCGAAGCTTCTCCTACTACTGGATGCAGGAGGCGCCGTGTACGCAGTGTCAAAACATTGAGTCAACAGCCAACCAAGCCTGATTAGCATCACGGGCATCACTGTCCCGACTATCGTTTATAAGAAACGCGAAGTAGCATTTGAATTAGCGATAATTGACGCAGAACCAAACTGCTGGTCTCTTTATAGCGGCGTAAGCACATTTATTACCACGAAAATGGATGTGGGGTATATGGTTCGAAGTGCCATATGCATATCTTGACAGGTGTAACTGTAACTGGAGAGCATTATTAACCGCCAAATAAGATACCACGACTTAGATTTGCATGCAACTGATTTGCTCATTCCCTAAGCAAACAAGCAGCGTTGTTTGTATCCGAAATGGGCCTTCGGAATAATGAAGGGCAGGTTCTTCGGACTATTGGAACATATATTAAAATATATTCTACAAAAGCAAGTCGCATTTTGTAAATTGTCGTATACCAATTTTGTTGCACAATGAGCCACCGTAGAAAAAAAACGTGTTTTGCACTTTGCACCACTTTTGTATACTATACCAGGTGAAATTTGTAAAATAGTTCTAAAGGCAAGTGTACACGTCAGGGGGTCGTCAGGGTGAAGCAACGGAAAATAGTATTTACAGAACGCAATGATGCCTCCACTGCATTAGTAATATGGTTCACGTTTAGATGTAACGTATACGCCTGGGTCGCGTGTATGCGTAATAGTCAGTGAGATAATCTGCGTCATTAATTATATAATCGAAGTCGAGTCATGTTCAAGCAGACAAGCTAATCAAATTTCAAGTCATCAACATATTTAAAATATTTAACATTTAGTAATTCTTAAGTATTTTTTAATTTATTAAATTCTAAACAAAATACGTACGTCATTATACAAAACAACAACAGTAATAGTGCCAACCACAGCAAAATTGACAGCACCATGATACCAATCGTTATTATCACAAGGGCGCATATTCAAAGTTGCATTTAAAATTAAAATAAGTATACATGGCAACAACGATAGAAACAACAATAATAACAACAATACTACCGTAGATCAGACAATAGAAACTAGCGATTCTGTAATTCAAACAATGGAAAACGTTTCCAAATCAAGTCGCATTACTTTCCACCATACACGCTCGACGCAAATTCAATGCTGTCACATGAGGAGCGAAAACGTGTGTATAAGTGTTAGAACGACTACCAATGTAACAACAACGACAGTAAAACAATGCGGTTGTTTTTAATTCCAGGCCATCATCCGTCCCCTGCGGGCCTGCAATTGCCGTGTCGCGAATATCTTCATTGCACCGAGGGCCGAACATGTTGAGATACCTAGGGTATCGCCAACACTTTGTGGCAGCGGCATGGCAGCTGACTCTCAACAGCGGTACATGGCTTATCATCTATTCGCAATGAGTATCGCTCAAACAAAATTTGGGGATTGAACCGGCGACACCACGGTAGATGACAAGCATGACTATCGCACTAGCCCACGTCTAGAGCGACAACGCCGCCAATGAAAATAAACTCAATGTGCGCTATTTCAGCGTGCGATTATAGTAGTATATATATATATATATATATATATATATATGTATATTTATTTATATATATATATATATATATATATATATATATATATATATATACAGTCCCCGAAAAAAAATATAGGGCCACCCATTTTTGTTACATTTCACGCATTTATTATAACCAATCGTGTAAATATCACAGTGATACATGCACACAGAGTAACAGCGGAAACTTCTATCGACATTTGGAGTCTCGGATTACTTTGAACCACGAGATTTTCACAAATGGCACAGCTACACCGCGAATAAATTATAAGGCCACTAGCAAGATACCTGTTTTAACAAATTAATTAAGCGGATTAACGGCATTTGGGCTAATTTCACGGCATTTAGCAACTATACTTAATACTCAGTGAACTTTCCATTAAGTCTGATAACCTCAAAAGTGCGGTTTGGTATAGTGTTAAACAAATTTTGGATGACATTTGCAAGAGCTCGTCCCAAGCCTCGAAAATTGTTTTTTATCGGTGTAAACTTATTGTTCGAGCTAGCTCCACACATTCTGGATCATATTAAGATGAGGTGAGAGTGCAGGCCAGCGAAGGACTTCAATGTGACGTTGGTCGAACCAGCTTGCGATCCGCCTGGCGGTGTGAGTCGGGGCGTTATCGTGCGTAAAAACGAAGTCTGGCCCTCCCATCAGCTTAAAATGCGCCGATTGCTCTTTTAGTAAATCCCCGTAGCGCGTCGAATAAACACGACCGTCTAAAAAACAATCGGCGACTTTGTATAATACCCGACAGCAGCCCAGATCACCACTGAACCGCCACCTGAGTGACGTTTTGACAAAATTCGTTTTTCCTTGCGGACTTCAAGCAAATAATAGTTACATCGATCCGGTTCATCAAAGTTAAACTTTTTTCATCCGAAAAAAGCACTCTGTGTCACTCAGTGGTCCATGACATCGTATCGTGGGCACTCAGTAGTCCATGACATTTTATCGTGGGTGAAGTCAAGACGAGCTTTCATCGGTCAGCGGTCAATCGTTGTTTTTTCATCTGTATTTTGCCAATATGTCTTCCTAAGGAAACTTTGCACATTTCGCACGTTCGTTTGCACGTCGGCCGCCGCCGCAATCGCCCTCGTCGAGGGTGCAGAGTTCGACGCTTTCTTCAGAATTGCAGGTTGTTTCGTTCCAAAATAGAATTTGGACGCCTGAACTCTTTTTTTTTACGGCGTATTTTTTACCTAAATTAACAAAGTTATTTACTTCTTAGACACAACGCCTTAATTGACGGAAAATTTTGCGATTAGAGAGGTTGATGTTCTTATAAGTATTGATATGGGCCTTTTCTTTACCCATGAGGCGCCAGCCTAAGCCTATCGTTTCAACAAAGACAAAACTTCTGGTAGGAGGTCTGCCTTTGTTTCTGTCGAGCCGTTAAATGAGCCCAAACGTTGTTATTCCACTCAATTCACTCGCTAAGACATGCCTCTTGGTGGTGACTTTATAATTTTTTTCGCAGCGTAGCTGTGCCAAATGTCGAAATCTTGTGTTTAAGGTAACCCCGATACCCAAATGTCGATTAAAAGTATCCGCTGTTACTCTGTGAGCATGTATCATTATGATCTTTACACAATCGGTTATAATAAATGCGTGAAATGTGGCAAACATGGGTGGCCCTATATTTTTCAGGGACTGGAGAGAGAGAAGAGAGAGAGAGGAGAGGTAGAGGAGTATGAGAGAAGAGAGAGAGAGAGAAGGAGGAGAGAATCGAAGAGAGAGAGCAGAGAGAGAGAAGAGAGAGAGTAGCGAGGAGAGGGAGGTGAGAGGAGGAAGAGAGAAGAGAGAGAGAGAGAGAGATATGTAGTAGGGAGGGTAGAGAAGAAGAGAGAGATAGAGAGATATAGAGAGAGGAGTAGGGAGTGACGAGATATGAAATATATGCATATGATAGTAGAATATAGGGAGTAGATAGATAGATAGCGATTAGATAGAGATGGTATATTTATTGGAATAATATATATATCTATATGATGAGACTTAATATTTATTTATAGTATAATCTATTATAGATATGATATGTATATATATATATATATATTTATATAGATATAATATATTATATATATATATATATATATAGATATATATATATATTATATATATATATATAATATATATATATATATATTTATATATACACACATACGGCAATATTATGCAGTGCATGACAGAAGTAATGCTGGTCGATTAGTCAACCAAGCAGTACGTTATTTCAGAAGATTCACTTTTTGATGCTGATCGTCTCAAATCAATGTCGTGTGTATTGGAACTTGATCATAAACGAGTACTCCGACGAGAAACTGTCATTCACTTGGTCGTCATAGCCATTATCCGACCTCCTGTTTTCATTGCCATCCCCCCCTCCCCCCTCCCCCCCGTGTTATAGCGCGACAGCCGAAGCATAACGTTTCATAGGCGAAACGCATAGTGCATAACGCGCTTGTTTGTGGATCGAGACGCGACTATTGACGGAATGAATATTCAGCAACAATCTGTTTTTGGGTACACATGCCGTTCTCTGTCTGAGGCTGTCTGTTTTTCACGGTGTGTGCTTGATCTGCCGCAGTGGTGCAGTTTGACGGTGGTGCTGGCTGGTCGTGATACTGTTGTTGTTGCTGCTGCTGCTGTGGCCACTGCCGCCGCCGCTGTACCTGCTAGGTCTGGCCTAGCGGTAGTATACAATGCTATTATAGCACTGACAAGGTCGAATGTGCACCGACATGCCCGCCTACTTCATAATCCTTGTTCAATCAAGACGGTGACGTGCTGAACCTATTGTGACCGATGTCGCAGGCATATGGTGAATGTATGTATACTCATATTTGTGGCATGCCTTAGCTATGCCGTTGAATATTTTGAAAAAAATGTCTATATATATATATATATATAAACATACATTTGAATATAGACATTTGCAGACAAAACCTATCACACCTATCGTATGTAATTTTAAGAACAAATTGTGCTCACACTAGCAGCGCTGTCTCAAACATGACTACACCATTCGAAGTACAATTAAATTAGTTCGAAGACATAATTAAAATATTGAAACGATATGTCCCATTCCCAACTCTATTGCTCCTCAAAGCATTGAATTGGACAAACGTTTGTATACAGAATTTCGTTAGAGAAAGGCACTTCTATTGTATTCTCAAATGTCGCACATCAACTACATAACGAACTGTCTAGTAAAATTTCTTATCAGTCAGCTAGAAATATTGTTTAGTAAAAGAGCTAACAACAAATTCTGAGAAATAAATACCGCGCCAAACAGAGCCGCCCAGATCGTTGCTTTGTCGAGCCCGATGGCGTGGAGGGTGCATTCGTGTGCGCCTCGCCACCGAAGGAGACACATAGCAGGTGCGCGGGTTCGAGCCCCACCGTTGCACATTTGTATGTATGGGGGTCCGTCTATGAAGCAATGCGAAAAGCAGTCGCATGGACGTTAAATATTTGCTGAGAGTCAACGCAGAAAGTGCCTTTTTAGATCGTTGCTTTGCTTTAGCTCTGCGATAATCAAAGTTCTGTAACTCAGTGTCAATTGAATGTGAACCAATCCACCGTTTACAGAGTCTACCAACAGTACCAACTCACGGCCAACTTCCATCGGAAAGGCTCGAACTACGACTAGTCAGAACAATCGCTTCATCTAATAAATATTTGGCGAAATGGCTGACTTAACGCTGCTGTCCAATTTAGCCAACAGCTCCGTAGTTCTCTCTAAATTGTTGTTAGTGCGCGTACTGTAAGGAAAGACTACATAGCATGAACGTTATGCAGACCACAACTGACCACAGACCACCAACAAGCACGATGCCGATATCCGTGAGATCACGAAAATTGGACCGTTGACCAATGGCAGGGCGTTCTATTCCCGGCTGACACCAGAACGGCTCTCTACTATAACGAAAGACGAGAGAGAGTATCCTGACGACGGGAAAAACGGTTTGTGGAGCATATCAGTTACGACGGCTGTCCATTATGACTTGGATATCCTTAGGCAGTAGAACCGAACTCGTTCAAGTGCCTCAAGAATACGGTTCCCATGGAAATGCGGTTTAATTCTCCAACGGTACTTTATAAGTAACGCAGTACTTTATAAGTATTTGACACCCCACGTGGTGCCAGATGCAAGGGCTGTTAGTGGTAGTTTCATGTTTGGGCATGACAACTCGTGAAGTGGCCAGCATCTTCTTCTGATCTGAAAACGTGTAGGACGAGCTAAGTCAAATTAATTTCCCAGTTAAAATAAAAATTCAAAACATTTGACGTATATATGTTTGGAACTACAATTGTTTAAACTCATATAGCTATTTATCTGCATATGTTCTAGTAAAAACAAATATAAACGCAACATTCTACTCGTGTTTCAAAGCTGAAATAATTATCTTCTAATGGTATAGTTATTTCTAGTATGGAGTTACTTTTGTGAGTACAAAATATGCCTAAAGTAAAATGTAATGGATGATGCAATTTCTTAGTGTCGAAGTGTGTACGTACGTTTATGCAGGACGTCGCTAGATACGTTAGGAAGTCGTAAAACTCGTCAAAAGTATTTTTTTAATGGAACGGGGAGGGGTTTTAAATGTTATGTTTGGGGGTAACAGAAAAATTACGGATAAGTGATGTGGCTGGTTGGACATCGCTTTTCAAAATGTGCGATTTCAAAAAAACTGAACGTACCGGCGTGTTCAGAAAAAAATGATGATTCGTTTGACTAACCCTCAGTCAACATTTAACGTCTACTTGCGCTGACGATATAGGATATTCCATGGCGTCCATCTGGCCGGATGACGTCTCCGCAGACGCAGGTGTGAGTGTACACAAGGTCTGTCCCTAAAGGAAGTCCGACCGCGATCCTCACTGACTAGTCATCTAACAGGGGCCCTATCCGGGCACAGGGTATGGTGTGAAGCCATGTGCCCGCTCCCTTATTGGAGACGGCGCAGGGTTCTAGCCAGTTGCATAGACCTGTGGAGGGAAGCTGCCAGAGCAATCTCCGATAAGAAAATCGCATCAGGTGTATATATATATATATATATATATATATATATATATATATATATATATAGAAAATATTGTGATGATTTATTAATCATTTACAATACGTTTGCACACTCGGCAGTGCTCGCCTTAATAAAAATGGTGGTAAAAAAGGGTCACGTGAGGTTAAGAATCAGCTGTCCGTGTCCTTGCTTGATGGTAGCCCCGCTCTTATGGACCCGGTGCGAGCTGTATATCCTCAAGGTTTCTTGCAACGTTAAAACGGTAAGATCCATAGGATTCCTCTTCGTGACGCCGAGACGCCCCAATCGCAGATTCAGAGTCCCATACACCACTCATAGAGATAGTGATGGATCCGAATCTGCGAGGTTTTTGCGGGTCGGGGAGCGCCGCTCTTAGGAACTCGACGTCATATTTGGTGATCTTGTCCTGCCGCGCTTTTGCCAGGTCCCTGTTCGGGCCGCAAACCTCGGCATCTAAAACCCAGACCTCGGTTGGTGTTGTTATGACGAGGTCGGGCTTTAGACCCGGTGCGCCCGGTCGACGGAATACTCGCTCACGAACCACCTCATCACAGACGTCGTCATGTCTTTTGATAGTTTGTTTGTGCGTTGCATCGCACATCTAAGCGACATGAGCCAACGTCTCAGGCGCATGACACCCGTGCCTACAACGTTCGTTGTAGCCCGGGCGTCCCCTGGCCAATCTGGCACGCGTTGGTAGTGCGTTGATCCTGAGCTTTAGTAGATTTAAATACTCCTTACCAGATAGGTAGGGCATACCCTTAATCCAGTAATGTACAAAGGGCGTTTCTCGTGCTTTTTTAAAATGTGCCCCATCGAACATGTTGTTTAGTTGTTAAGACCAGTAATCGGTCTCTTGTGTAGCGGTCTCAATGGAGGTTCCCATATATATATATATATATATATATATTCTAGCGCCATCTTTTGGCGCAGTGTTGGCGACTGTGGGAGATAGAGGTGCTCACCGTCAGCTATGTAAGTCCGCCAAAAAGGTGGTAGCTTTTTGCAATTAGGTTTTTCTTGCATAGAACAAAATGCTGCACCCGAAATGAACATATTTCAAAAGCCAATACGTGTGATTTTACCCTTCAAGCTTAAATTCGCATACACCGCTGCAAAAAGGACTGCCGAGGCTTAGTGTACTGCTCTCCTACCTTCTAGTTTGACGACACAGTGGAGACTTGGCTCTGATCATTTCGGGGCGTTTGATCAAATATATCCTTCCCTCTTTACTTAATAACTACCGTTTGAAATCAATTGATAAAATGCGTCAAAAAAATACGTAGATGATTTTCTAATGGTAATTCTAGGCAATCCTTCGTACCCTACGCGCTTGGAGCTCACTGTGAGGCATTTCTTCAATGCGCCAAGGGCCGGACATGTTGAGATATCTACCGTTTCCTCAGCAGTCCTAGTTTCAGAACAGTTTCTCAGCGATATATATATAGATTTCGAGTTGATGAGGACACTTTACTAGGACAAGGTGAGCAGAAAGGTTGCAGGTAAGGCAGCAGGAAGTGTTGCAGGTAAATGTCGGAACCCGCAAGGGGACCCACTGAGCTGCATCTCCTTCACTCTTATGCTTGCCGATTTTGTCGGTCATCTTCGACAGAAGCTTCAGAAGGCCACAGTTGTGATGTACGCAGATGACATAGTGATCGCTCATCACGACCTGGGTGCCATCAAGCGCATCACTTCTCTGGCAGAGGTGTTCCTTGTCTAATGGGGCTGGAAATAAACGCCATGAAAACCATGGCTGTGAAATTTAGACGAGGTTGTCGATTGGCTGCCAAAAACGTTATACGTTGCGGCGGCCAATCTTTGCAATTCGTCAAGTCTTTCCGGCATCTGAGATATTTGGCTTCATTATACTGGACGACCTTTGCTGCTCACATCGTCGAAACAGTGCGCGCAGCCCTAATCTCTTTTTATGAAAAGGTACGTCCAGCGACTGTCCGTCCCGACGGCACTATTACTCTTCTACTTGAAGATTGTTCCATTGTTGATGTATGGTCTTAACAGAGTATGGAAATAGTCACTCGGGCAAACTTTGGTTTGCCAGAAAGGTGTTTCACAGTGTACATAAAGAGAGTATTTTGGCTGTCAATGCGGGTAAGAAGTCGCTTTGTGTACCTAATGTCAGGCTGTGCACCGGTTGTTGAGATAATTCGATTGAGGTTGAAGACGCCGCATACAGTACCATTTGAGAGCTTTACCTCGGAATCAGAAAATAAAATTAAACAAGTCAGACGAGAAATTGAAGACCTGGATATTTTCAGTGCCTTTCACCTCTGATCTGGTCTTGCATGTGATAATCGCCACGTCTATCCCAGATACATAGTTCATGGCTATCATCACCTGGTCTGTTCGAATACGAGTTTCCACCAGGGGTACACGGAGTGCACCTGTCGACTGTGATCTCAGGCGTGTACGAAGTTTCATACGTCTGCCTGTCTGGCCCTTACAAAGATATCACTGTGCTGCCTCTATCGAATAACATGCCGACCAGCTGACAACTGTATAATTGTCTATGTTATATGCATACTAAATATGAGTGAAATAAATATGGTGATAACGTCTAAATCGAATGATGCGGTCATGTCTAATACGGCGATAATATAGTAAGTACAAAATATACCTAGATTCAAATGCAATGGATGAGTATTTGTTTGATTCGGGATGTGTATATACAGGCTTTATTTAAACGTATTTATTATCATATTCAAACAGTGTAGAGCATAACGCGTTCCAATCTCAGTCACGCTCATACAGGCCAACTCAAAGCTGACAATGAGCGTGTGATCCATCATTGGCGCTTGAGCCCGATTTCGAACAAACGCAGTGTAGCTGGAAAATAGCATACCCGCACCTACCTAGCGAACGACATACTCGGAACGTCTATGTGGGCCGACCTAGTTTAAGTAATGTAGATACAAGGACAACCAAGTTTCATACGTTGCGGCACAGATGGCTCTCCGCTAAGCTAAGGCAATATTGAGCGGGTAGTGTGGGTGTAATATAAAAGGCTTGCTCGATCAATCAACGCCCATGTGGATTACATTCTGTTACAACAAGCCGCAACACCAACGACGAATGGGGCCACACTTTAAGGTCATTCTGACGGTCACTGAGAAATTTAAAAAATGTACGACTTAGACGACAAGCTCAAGATATCAACTACCCTTATCGCCTGTGTTCTACTTTTGCATCGGTTGCTGATCGGTAGCAATCGATTTATACTAAAAGCCAATTACTTTAAGCAATATGTGCTGAGTATTTTCGGCGTAAGGGCTGCATTGTTCTTATAACCAAGTTTGGTGCTTTGAACCATGCCATTTGTACTGCCAGAATAGCACACTTTGCTCAGACTTACAACCCCTTGCCCAGTCAGACTTTTCGCTCCACATGACTGGGAAGACAGCAGTGGATAAATTGTGGATAAAAACGATTTTGATACAAGCACCTTTTAAAAGCAACTAACTAGGGAGAGAGGGGGGAGAGAGAGAGGGTGTGGCAGCTAACGTGTTACTTCCGTAGAAAGGTTGCTCAGCGCGAATGTCCTCTAGCCCAAAAAGTCAAATGAGTAGGTATTTACACACATGCAGCATTTTCACGCTGATAATGTCAATCTTTAAATTATTACTTGTTAGATTTCACCAACGCTTACGGAAACGCGGTCTTCTTCAAGAAAATGACAAAACAGTTCCGAAGCAACGTTCCATCGGAACAAGCGTGTTTTCTCTGAGTCCACACGTCTGAGAAAGCGGAGCTGTGGCGCCATTACACTATGCAAACGAAAGGTTTTAACAAAAGCCACCAGTGTCTGAATATTACTTTGCCTATTTTTTTGTTATTTGTATAGGCGGCTTCAAGAATGCTTCGTGCACAAGTATCACTGCTGGCAGCTTGTATCGAATCGTCGCCCGCGCATTCGTTCCACGACGTGCTAATCCGTAGCAACAGGCATCTGCACCTCTATGGCGTTGGGTTGGTGGTGTGGGGTAGGTATACAGTTTTGTAAGACGTGTTGACTGACGATTGACTGCTTTACGCAGTGCTTACCGACCAAGTGTTATTATTGCACCCTGGAGCGACCTAGAGCATATCATTACAAATTTAAGCACAGACGCATTCTACATATCTAGCTCCCGCTTTGCGCATGAGGTCACGTAAAATTAATGTTACAGGTCATAGCTAACGCAATAACTGTCGTATTAACGTATTGCTGATGATGCTACTTTTGTTTTGTCTTTGGCGACGGCGATCATCTAGACATCTTTTAATCTGTTTGTACGATCTCAAATAAAAAGCCATACTAGTGTAGCCGATAATAATAATAATAATAATAATAATATTTTTTTTTTTGAACAAGGGTTTATTTTATCAATATGTACATGTATCACAATTATCAATATATTACTTATATAATATCTACAATATTGCTTATATTATTATTGCTTGAATGTCGGTGACCACTCAACATCATCTTGGCGTTGCCTCTCTGTAATTCTAATGACACTCTCTGTCGAAGGAAAGCGGTCGATCTTGGCTCCGCTGTGGCCTCGAAGAGCTTCTTCCCAAGCTCCTTTGTCAGTTTGAGTGCATCCTTGCCCCAAACGCCAGATGACCCGAGGCCGAACGCCATTACAACGTGGTCCTCAAGGAGATGCGCGTATAAGCGCCGTTTGTGCATCTCCCGTTGGTGGATAATGTTGCCGACGCCCGCGTTGGCTAGTGCACGATAGCCGAGGGCGTACGTGTCGGAGACGGTGACGTCCCATGCCAGCGGCCGATTGCGGTCCCAGTCTCGGCTGGTAAGGCCGTCTGGTCGACGCTTGTCGTCGCTCTGTAGTCCACCAGGCTCCAGTGTGACGCGGTAGCCGGCTTGTCTGAAAGCGCGCCCGAGGATGTCATTAATGGCATCGTGGCGGCCCTGCGTAAGCCCAACCAGCTTAGTGCAACTAAGTCGGTGCAGGCCACGTTCATCCACCGTTTCACCACACGGGCACGCCTCTGTCTCAAACATGGCAATGCCAAGTCTGAGGCCACTGGCGGCACGGAAGTGGTCATCAGCCAGCTTACTGCCGACTAGCTCGGACGGAAACACGTCAAGCCACGCTCCGGCAGCGTCGGATGAAACCTCTTTCAGTCTAATGCCATCTATATCTAACTCACAGGCCGACAGAAGAGTTAAGTGGGTAGCCTGAGTGGCGATTTGGTCCCACCCCTTCTGCCTAGTGACCTGTTCCTCAGAAGGACGACCAGACTGACGCGCGTCCCAGATCCGAATGGCGTCTTGTTGGTGGCTGATGAGTCCGCCGGTAGTAGCGGCCACTGCAGAGGCGCAGCTATGCGACGAAGCAAGAAAAGCGGGCAAGGCAAGGTCCGTGGCCGAGCGAATGCCCATTCCACCCAGCCGGACCGATAGGCTTGCCTGCATCCATGCCTTATCATCGAGCGTCAGGTCAAGAATGTTTTCCAAGGCTCTCCTCACTTGGTCGTCGAGGTCCAAAGTTTCTGACGGCAAAAGGAAGGTAGGTGAGGTCCGTAGTACATACAGGACCTTTTGTACTCCCATTGCGTGCCGAAGCAGAAAGTAGGCTTGATGTCTACCGAGATGACCCAGCCTCTGGTAAAGTCGGGAGAGTTGTTCTCCCTTCTCGGCCAGTACCGGGCCGATCATTTCGGGGAAGATCGCCGTACCCAGCAGGTCCAGTTCACACCGGTCCTTTACAAGGATGCCCGGGAGATTGCTGTTAAATTCTGCAATCACCTGCTGTCTCTCTTCGTCCTCGAAACCCTGTAGGAATAACTCGCATTTAGATGGGTTAAGCTGCATTGCTCGAACGCTCTGAGATCCTTGATGTCTTTGAGTAATGCCGAAGGATCGTTGTCAAGAAGGGTCCCATCGTCGAGGTAAAACAGAGGGACCTTGGATGTCACCTGTTTGACGTACTGATGCAACAGCAGGCTAAACGCAAGAGGAGCCGCTACGTCTCCCTGCTGACAACCGGCTGATGACCTGATTTCAACTTCACCGAACATCAGAGGAGTCGGCCTGCTATTTGCCTGGTGCATCATTGAATAGAGGGCCGGGGCGTGCTTGGAAACCTCTGCCAAAAGTTGTTCTCGTTTGTTCAAGTTAAACGCATTTTTGAAATCTAATTTTAGGAGGCAGCATTTCTCGTTGTTTTCAAGGAAAGTGCGAGCCGTGTGGGTAATTATTTCTGCACCATTATGAGTGGCGTACCCCATTTGCCGAGGCTGCAGGTAGTTTTTCACATTGACCTGGGGAAGCAGGGTCTTTGTGGCCAGTCTACGCAAGGTGCAGCCAACGGCTATGGGTCGGTATCCTCCGGTTTTCTTCTTCAGGGCAATAAGCCACCCTCCATATATGACGTTTCTCACAGTCTCCGGAACTTGCCCGTTACGTATCATGTCGCATACCTTAGCGAGTGTTTCCAGCACATCGTTGTGGTCTCCGTTGGCAGGGAGAAGGCATTTTAGATGGTCAGGCGTGAGGCCGTCGAGGCCTCCCGCCGCACCGGATGGAAAGGTGCGGAGTGCCTTGGCAACATCCTCGCTTGAGCATGACCCAACCGCTGGCAAGCCGATAGGGGATGGTGGCACCACGTCCCCTGCGGGAGCAGGAGGGTGTTTTGCGATCATCTCATCAATCGACTTCATTGTGACGGGCGCAATCGTGTCATCGGAAGACAAGATTCTAATGGCGCTCCGCACATTAAAATCCATGGAAAGCTTGTGAGCAGCGATCTGGGCGCGAGCTTTATCCGTCAATACACGTTTGCCTCGCCCCTCAGACTCCATGCAAGTGAGAGTGGCAGCTCCGAAAAGGGCCACCTTTTCTTTGACTACGCTGGCCAAGCTATGGCCTCCTTGGGTTTCCTTGTCGACGTGGAGGACTTTTGGGACGAGGGTAAGCAGCGCGGTCGCTTCGTCATTCTTTTTCACGACGTCTTTAAGCAGACGGTGGAAGAGTCCGCGCAAAGGAATTCTCGCTCCCTTTGGGATCCTGCGCAGCACCTTGCGTGTCATCTTGGCGCTGGCGAGTAACTTGTGAAGAGAAAGGGAAGAAGAAGACGGCAGGTGATGATCAGGTGTCGGCCCTCCATTTACTTGCGGCTGGCTGGCGGGCTGAGGAAAGAATTCTGCTTGTGGAGCGTACGAAGAAAGCAGCGGTTGTGAGATGCTGCTAGTAGCGGCCTGTTGGAACACTGCTGGTCCACTAGGTTCGGCTATCTTCTTCTTATGAGTCCTTCCTGCGTGGATCTGGACACCCCGCTTCGTAGGAAAACACATAGAACACCACTGGCATCGAAACTCATTAGCCATTACTGCTACCTTTTTGAAGCTAAGCAGTTGCTGTGGCTGTCCACTTCACATGCCTCGCCGTGCCAAGTGAAAATAGCGTTTTAATTGTCGGCGCGGTAATTTTTTTCTTTTGAATAGTAGATCAGACGCTCCAAGCTCAAAATATCGGTTGAGCAGCCGTTACGAATTCGAATTTGAATGACAGCGACACGCCGCTCGGAGCCTACGACATGTTATGTGAGTGGTTTCGTTTTGTTTCATCGTGGCATTGTTGGAACTTCTTAGCGTCTTAGCTGCTGGCTTCTTCGTCACATGGCCACACACAGCACACCAAAATGATTATTGAGTTACACTCATCACTCTGGTATGTCACTTGCTGGGTTTACCGTCCTGCACACTAACGGATGGGTGTCTTTTCTAGGAGCTCCATAATACGTGGAGCTATATATATAATATAGGAAGCAATATAATATTCTATCAGTCTTGGCTAAACAACGTGCCCGTTGGGGGGGGCGGAGAGAGAAGCGCTTTTCATCTTCGGGTTAGATCGCGTGCGCGCTAGGAGGAAGAGAGTATGGAGGGAGAAGCACGTTAATAATAATAATAATAAGGCACGCTGAACTCAACGCCATAGTGAGAAGAGCTCTTAGAAGGGCAGGGATACCATCTACGCCCGAACCAGTAGGTCTTAATGGCAGCAGTGAGTTGCGACCTGACGGGGTCACCATCCCGCTGTGGTCGCACGGAAAATGCCTTGTATGGGATGTAACGGTTTCATGCACGGCGGCGTTATCATATTTACGCCACAGCGCAGTCGAATCGGGATGGGTAGCAGAACGTGCGGATTCTGAAAAACGGAGGAAGTATCTAGAGCTAACTAGAAGGTACCACTTTGCACCCATTACACTAGAGACACTCGGCACCATCAGCACAGGTACAGCAAAACTCCTGCAAGACATCGGAAAACGAATCGAAGACGTTACGGGCGATCGGCGCGAGGCCTTGTTTTTGAGACAGATGATGTCTTTGGCCGTGTGTAGAGGGAACGTGGCTTCCATTATAGGCGCCATGAACTGACAGAAAGCGAACAGAGCAGGATAAACATGATTTAAACGTTCATACCTCACAATTGTATTAACTAAATAAAAATAATAAATAATAATAATAATAATAATAATAATAATAATAATAATAATAATAATAATAATAATAATAATAATAATAATAATAATAATAATAATAATAATAATAAGTAATTCTTGTACTATTGTTTCTACAATTTCGAGTCCTGTAACAACTAACCCACCGTAATGCAGGGTACACGAGGCGTCGTCTATATGTGTCATATGCAGGCGTGTATGTCTCTATGACGTAAGACGGTTGCGAAACGAGACACCGAACACCTGAGATTATGAGAGTTCAGAATAACTCCGGTGTACCGACACAGCAGGCGAGTCGGCAATCGATCATGATGACCATACATCAATCGGTATCTAGTTCTACCAGAAAGAATCTCTTTGACAAGACATGACATATTGAGGCGCGTGTATATCCTGTTCGAGCAGCTGTTGCTTGGGAGCCAGTCACTGCCAGTCACTGGCTGAACAGTTGGAATATTTGCTATTGTCGGCTCAAATTGGTGACTTACTTCGCTGACGGCGTGACCGCAAAGACGCCGACGTGGCTTTAGGTCGGTCGGTCGAAATCTGAGCTCAGACTGTTGCCATGTAGAACGTGGCACGCTACGTCGTCGCTTATTTCATGATCTAGAGCACGGATGAATGGGTTGCAATAACGGTGGTTTCGGTCATCGGAAACCTTAGGAGTTATTTTTATGTTCGAAAGAGTTTTTGATTGAACTTGAATTGACGACAATAACTGAATCCGTGGAGTCCGCAAGAAGGTCGGTTAATTGCATCACAAGATAAAGTCACGCCCAGTAATCCAGGTCTAACGTTATCCCAGGAAGACACGCTCATGCGGCTCTTCGAACACACTTACTTAAGTACTTAAGGATATGCCACTCAACTTCTACACCAACTGCGTATTATGCTTGCTGACGAATATATCAGCTTTCTTGAAGACGCACGCAGACGCGTGGCTCGCGCGTTTTCAAGCCGGTTCAGGCCGCTCCCGAGACCTATAAGGACAAGATACCTCAGTTAGACAAAGTGGGTGCCAGCTGTGTTGTTTTCTAATATATAAACTACATTGTTGTTGAACATAAATAACGTTCATTCGTTGTTTTATCGAAGCCTTACCTTAATAGTTGCTTAGCCAAGTAAGACCGTTCGCCGCCGTCGAAAACAGACATACCATTTTAGCGCGAGATAGCAGGATTATAGGCAAAAAATAAAACCCAAACTTATTATCTGCATAATGACTGCTAAGAGCGCCCGAGCCTACATCATGAGTCGACGTTTCATTTTGCAGGCTCTATTTTTCGCGCTTCTCAACGGGACTCGCACTGTGGGCCTCTGAACTTGCATCACAATTCGAAGATTCCAAACTTACGAAATGCGTTTTTTAAAATGTGGCACAAACCAATTTAACTTTTTCAATGACAAAATGGAAAAGGTATACACAAAAACCACAAAAAAGTGCAAAACATCCCCGCGGGTTTCCAATAAACTTGCCGCAGTACAAGTGTGGCCGGTCCAGTAAAAAAAAGGGAAATGGCGATTGCACACACGGTCACCGCGGCAGGGAAGCTTCCTGCAAGCGTGGTCTAGTAGTAAAGTTTTCGGGCTGACTCACAGCCAAGATTTAACGTCCACGGGACTGCTTTTCGCATAGACGGACCCCCATAAATACAAATGTGTAGCGGTGGGGCTCGAACCCGCGTACATATGTATCTCCTCCGGTTGCGAGGCGCAAACGGATGCACCACACCAGCGGGCTTCCTACATGCACTGATGTGATACCACAAATAACCCTAAAATCATGCAGGTTAGGGCATCACCATGTTTTTAGTTGGTTGGAGAGTCCCACACTACCCAGACCAAAGGGTTTGCATTATACTTTTTTGTTCCTAGCTTGTCAAAAAATTGGGGCTAGTAGTATGAGGCTCCAACTACTAAAAACAAGTCGTGTCCCCGTGCGGGACAGCTCGCGTACTCAACAGCGTTGTGACCAACTTTTGGAAGATATAGTATTCTGCCTATAATCCTCCGTATGAACCGCGTCTCAGACTAAAGTTGTTTATATATTTTCGACGGCGGTGAACGGTCCACTTGGCTAAATGACGATGAAAGTAAGGCTTCGATAAAACAGCGTTATTTATGTTCAACAACAATGCCCTTTATGTATTAGAAGACAAGATAACTGGCATCACCTCCTCTAATGAGTTACCTTGTGCGGGGATAACAGCAAGGGCTCCGTCTTGGGCCCAGTTCTGCCTGTGATGTGCCCCCACCACGATGAGCCCTCGCTGGTACAGGGTAACTGACTCGTCCGTTTGGAATTATTCACCGTTATGGCTCGTAAGTGTACGGCATAAGCCGTGCGAAGTTCTTCACTGCATTCTCCGTAGCAACCTGCCCCTCCCTTCTAACCTAAAAGTGTCTACTTCTGTTGACTGTTCACTCCTAGAAGACGCGTTTTAAGGCCGCTAGGACCTTAACAGCTTTATGTGTACCCTCCTCATAGCTTACGGTACGTAGACTTGCGCCTCACTGTACTATAAGGCATGTGTGGAGTAACTGTCCGGTTGTTACTCCATACATATTATCTTTTGTTCTTAAGTCTTCTTGTGTCTAATATTGTCTTGCACGGCAATTAAATTGTAGTTTGTACACTGTAGTCGTTGTTTTTACCTCTTCTCGTATCTGCGATCAGGTATCAAGTTGCTAAGTTCTGCTCCCTGAAGGCCTTTATTGCTGTAGATGACAATATCATGACAAATTCTAAAAAATGTGCTCAGAGAGATGTAAAACTCCGTACGACAGCAACTATAACGGATGGAGGCTAAGGACCGAAGAAAGCACACGGACGTACATTTGCTGCGAGGCATAACCGAGCAGAGGATGGTTTTGGACATAGTCTTGAATTGATCAAAATTGCACTGGTTTGTCTTTGTTTCGTATAGTACTACTAAGTAATCGATGGATTTGGTTAATTGAGCCGCATGTTTCACTTGTCCCTTTCGCTGATCGGTCGGTTCGGAAGCGCATCGTCACGGGGTCGCTTGCTTTTGATGCTCATACCCGCTGTGGGCGTATATGGAGGCCTGATGCTGCTACTGATAGGGATGTTGTGGCCCGACATAGAAGCTATAATGTACATGCTGCAACGAAGTTGGCATGTGGCTGCGCGGTCTGATGATATCGAAGCTATGACGACGTTGTGGGTGTTGCTGATAATCATGATGATGCCGATGTTGTGGATGTGGACGTTGACCTGGTGTAGTTAGTGCACATATTGCAATGTCCTTCCTCATTTTTTATCCTTCCTCATTTGCCGCTTTATTATGCTTTAGTAAACTTATTATCTGCATAATTTGACATTATTGCAATATTAACTTCGTTCGCAACAACCAATGCCCGCTTCATCTTCGAATTTTTCGTCTTACATTTGCAAGGACAGCACGAAATGTAGCATTCATAGCTTCCTTAACTAGATAAATAGGTTTCATTCCCTTTGAGAGGTTATTTACATTTGCAAAAATCTTCACAACTTATATCAAGGCCATCAATGGAATGCTTACATTACAAGTGTTCATATTATTTTTAACATTGTCATTATGATGATTGTTATTACTATTATTTTAGTATTCGGATGAGAATACAATATGGCTCTATCTATATTTTATTGGGTGGCGGTTTATTTACTTATTAATAAAGAATAAGTTGCACATCTGAAAAAAGTTTGTTTCAATATGTGAAACCGAGATTTTATATTGAGAAACGAGATTGATAAGCAGTTGTGTGTGTTATTCCCTTGTGCTCATGGTTGATGCCGAGTGAGAGAAATTGAGATAAACCCCTTTAAGATTCGTGCCAACTCAGTAAAGATACACATTATTTATAAGAGACTATTTGCTCATGGGTGGACGGGTTCGATCCCCGCCGCTGTCCATTTGTATTTATGGGGTCCGTCTCACGAAGCAATGCGAAGGCAATTCCGTGGGCGTTAAATGTTGACTGAGAGTCAGCCCGAAAACGTTTTTTGCATCCTATTGCAAAGTAGTGCGCGTGTACCTATTGATTTCGCTAGATAGATATATTTCATTATTTTTATGAGTTTTTTACCTTTGTACAGAGGTTTGTAACTCCTGAAAACCATCAAGGGCTAGTGTGAAGTGTTTATATTACATGTCTTTTTATCATTTTATATATTCTCATAATGATGATTGTGTTCGGCTTATATTAAAGTCCAGTACATAAATAGTATTGTTTGGCATTTTGTTTAAATATTGTCAAAAAACAAGATGCGCACAACTGGAGGAAGCTTGTTTTAATTTGTGACGCTGAGATTTGATATTGAGAAACGAGATTGGCTACATGAAGCTGCAGACAAGATAAGAAGTTGTGTGTATGATCACCTTGTGCTCATGGTTGATGTTGACCGGAAAAAAGCAGGTTGGGATGAATCCCCATTGAAATTCGTTTACTTCAGTAACGACAGACATCTCTATTTGCAGAGGGTAGGGCAGAATCGACATCTCTACGTGCTTATAAGGCATGGACTCCCACGGTGGGTATCCCATATTAATCGCAAGACTCTTTTGCAGACGGTGTAACGGACTTAAAAGACGCATATAAGTAATTTAAATTGCGTAGGTCAGATCATTATGGACGGGCGGTAGTACATGGCAAACTGAGTCACGGGGCAGAGTATTACGGCTCTTGACCAGAGCAGCAATGCTTCCTACAACTTTCTTGCGAATGTAGTCTGTGTGAGCTTCAAACGATACCCTGGAATCCAAGACAACAAAGATTTTGTCTCATTGATCATGCCATGATTGCGGCTTCCGCATTGAAATGCCTCAAGGTTAATACTTAGGACCCCTCTAGACGATAAGAATTGGATAACACCGGTCTTCGACCAATTCATGGACAATTAATTGGCTCCAAAACCAATCTGACAATCGTTTAAGGTCTCCCTTAATTATCTTCTCTCTTGTAGGAAATCGCTCTGATGGATTTTAACATGTCGTAAACCGTCATGATAAATGCCAATCCATGTTTATTGTAATTTGTTTTAAATAAAAATAATTAAGTACTACACACGATACGATTGGATATGTGTACAGAAAGCCTGACTACGATATACCGGTTTGGCCTACAAACATGTTTCCACATGTTATTATTATTATTATTATTATTATTATTATTATTATTATTATTATTATTATTATTATTATTTATTGCATGTTAAACAATGTTACAATTGTGAGGTCTGAACGTATTATTGCAAATTCTTTAAATAATTATTTCACTCCATGGCGCTCAAAATAGATGCCGCGTTCCCTCTGCAAATGGCCAAAGACAGCGCTTGCCTCAAGAATTGGCCCCCTCTTCGGTCGCTTGTGACTTCCTGAATTCGCTTACTCAAATCTTTGAGAAATACTTCGGTTCCCTTGCTGATTGGTTTTAGCGTCTCCATGGCAATAGGCACAAAATTATATCTTGTTTCCAGTCCAGCGTATTTAACGCGTTTTCTGGCGGCCGCGTGCTTTGCCACCCACCCCGTCTCAACTGAGATGTGGTGTAAATAGGAAGCCGCGGTAGTGCACGAAACCGTTGCATCCCAAGCTAGGGACTTCCCATGAGACCATAATGCAATGGTCACCTCATCAGGTCTTTCTTCGCCAGCGGACACTAAACCTCTCGGTTCAAGTGTAGATGGTATACCGGCTTTTCTAAGAGACCTTATAATCACACTGTTTAGTTCAGCATGTCTGGATTATCTACCGGCGCTCTTCGGGCAACTCAGTGGGTGCAGGCCACTGGAATCTACCATCTCTCCACACAGGTTGCACTGAAACGGCTCGCAGACGGGAGCGCCGATTCTAAGTGCTGACATCATGCGGAAATGGTTGGGATCCAGCATGGTGCCGAGCTGAGGCGAGGGTAAGGCTTTAAGCCAACCCCCACTGAAGTTATCTTGTGTCGCTAAGAATACGGCGCGGTCTCTCCGGGAAACGAATTATTATTATTATTATTATTATTATTATTATTATTATTATTATTATTATTATTATTATTATTATTATTATTATTATTATTATTATTATTATTATTATTATTATTATTATTATTAACACCTAAACTGGGTAAATGTGCTTGTTTTATATCAAAATGTTTCGAGACAGCAACAATCTAGCGTTTTGCTAGTTCTGCTATAGACCTAACCGCCAGGCATACCGCGGCGTGGTATCGATCACATTTACTCCAGCATTGTTTGCATTGACATTCATCCTGTGCTTCATGAAAACCCTCCACGTTGCACAGAACGTGATTACCCCGCTACCCCGCCATTCAGTGCTCGTCATTGCTGCTGTTCCATATATACCTAAGTCCACCTCACTAATTTTGGTTTCCCAGTTCCGCATATAAACTTCGAAGCGCACGTTTTCTTCAGATTACATCGTTTTTATAGGTCTTCCGTCAGCAGCGGGCCATCCTCCAATACGTGAGCAATCCTATTCCTGCATGTATTCGATAGCGCAAAACCCCTCTTTAAAAATAAAAACCTCACCCCATCAATTAAACGCAATTCGCCTACTCCCAACTTATCCCATATTAGTGGAATGCCATATGTGGCTATGGTTGCTATCTGTATCCCGAAAAGAGCAAGTGCTGCATGAACTGAAAGCACATGTGGACATTTAATTGCCGCAGCTGCGATGGTGGCCCCCCGGATGTGTGATTGAAAACTGCTACCGTTTGTTGATAAGGTTATGCCTAGGTATGTGAATTTGTTTACAAATTTAATTTCGGTTCCCCTGATTTGGAGCACGTCACCCCTGGCCATACGGCCCCTATTCGGAATTTCAATCAATCAATTAATTTCATTTATTTACCTTTGTAGGTAGCAGTCAAATACTTAGTCAAAAATCCACGTACATATCCAAGGGTAACAACACAAGACTAGAGTCATTTCTGGAATAAGAAAATTTCATCCAGGTCAGCTTGCCAGACTTCCCAGCTATTGTACTAGGGGGCAGTTAGCCGCGTGGTATCTATCACAGGAACTCCCACATCTAGAGCATTTACAACTATCGCACGGGTCATGGAAACCCCGCTCCGCACAGAGCTTGTGGTGAAAGCCATGAATGGCGAATCGGGTCACAACGTGTCTGTTAAGTCTTTGTGTTCCTTTCCACCCACTATTCCTCATTGCCCCTGTGTTAAGGAACTCTACGTCAATGTCCACCACTTTGTCCTCCCAATCCCTGCGGTTTGCAAGAAAGGTTTTCGTCATGGGTAGACTGAAGCGACGTTGCAGGTCCTCACAGAGCAGCGGCGTGTCCGCGAGGAGATAAACGTAGCGGTTCCGAGCCGTCAGATGTAGACCCAGAGCTCGTTTGAGAAAGGAGGCGTTTTTGTTCTGGGAGGTTTCGGGAATGCATGATGCACATGCGCCACTAGCAGCCTGCGTGACTAGTGTGAGACTCGCAAACCCACTAAACCCGGATTCCTCCCCACCCCCCCAGGCTCGGTATTACTTTGGCATTACATCGAAGCTGTGGGAGAGGCGTCTCTGCCGTTCTCCTTTAATCAGCTCTATCCCTGACTATCATCCCGCATGTCTACCTGCGGTTGGATATGGGGATGCCATTTTGTAATCCGTCCTGTGAGGGTGCGTCAAGACCATGAGGGCCTGGCTGCTCCCCACCCCCTCCCCCCTCCCTCGGCTCCTCCTCTCGACCACTCTCCCGAGAGACCCGCTCAAACCTCTCCTGCCTGGCCGTTTCCTTGGCTGTCTTGAGTGTCAAAACGGCGTCGAACAAGTTCGTTTCCTCCCTCCATGCCTCCGCCGAAGTCATCATATGGGCGACCACCTCCTTGATGGGTCGGCCTCTCACAGCGGTTGGTGCTGCGTCCCGTGCTTCCCTGAGAGCATCACACCGCAGAACAGTATGCTCTACGTTGTCCGTTTCTCCAGAGTCGTACAGTACGCAAATATCGCTGATGGCCTTCTTGATCCTTGACAGGTAGCTCTGGAACTGGCCGTGTCCGTAAGGAGGCCTTGACGCGGTTTAATTGTTCGAGGTTCTCTGCCGTGAGGTGGTCCCAGGTGACTCTCACCCCATAGATCGCGATCGGAGCTATCTTGAGTTCGAACAGTCTGAGTGCCGTCTTCAGCGATAGTCTGTTTGGAGATTTGATCGCCCATGACGCCGCCAGTGCCTTCCTGCACCTCTCAAATATGTGCGCGGAGAAGCAAGTACCGGTGACCGAGAAAATCATTCCTAAGTTTGGGAAGCCGTTCACATACTTAAGTGGCGTTCTGTTGAGGCGTAGCGTGTCATCGGCTGCTGTCCTTCCCCTCTTCTGAACTTCATGGCCACGGTTCTGGAAAGGTTTATTGTTAGGCCTAAGCCGGTGACCGCATTGTGAAGACAGGCTAGTGGATCCATTGCTTGTTTCACCCTAAAAAGACTACCACCAAAGATGACCACATTATCAGCGTATAGTAAGATTCTGGCCCACTCTCGGGCCCAACCCGCCCTTATCCGCTCTGGTAGTCCCCCCAAAAGTACGGAAAACAGCAGTGGGCTCAGTCCATCGCCCTGTGCGACACCTGTGGTTTAAGCCACCTCCCCCGCAATACCGACCCCGTTATCAATCAGCACCGTGTTCTGTTTTAACATATTAATAAGTAACCTCAGAACTACTCCCTTGGTGCTATGGCAAACGCTGCTTTTAAATCTACAAGCACCGCATATATGCAACTCCTCGGCCTGGACAGCGTTTCCCAGATTGCTCCTAGCAGCTCCCGAATTCCTAAGTGAGTCGATTTTCTCTTCCTAAATCTATGCTGCTCCTCCTGTATTAACCCCCTCTCTTCCAAGAACGACCCCAGTCTCCTAGCTATTTTTGGCGAGAATATTTTATACGGACAGCTTTTTTATTGCTATTCCCCTCCAAGCTTCTGGTTTAGGTTCTATTACTTCCTTAAAAGAGATTTCCCTTTTTATCCAAACCCTCGCTTCCTCCGTTGTCTGATCCCACGGGCCTTCGTATTCTATGTATGTGGACGTTCGTCAGCCTCCCTTATTGCTACCCACTCTTTCTTTGCCCAGTGCTTTTTCTTCTCCTTTTTGTTCGATTTTTTAATCAACCGTTTAACCAACGCTTCCAACGGCCTCATCAACGGGACGGTCTTTACATATTCTCGTATCAGCCTACTAGCGTAGCCTTGGCGGCCCTGCACCGTTCATTAAACCAGGGTCTTCCGCTTTTGTCCTGTGGCGGCAGCATCGCAGACCTCAATAAGCCTGCCAGACTGCGTTCATAGAAATCTACCTGGATTACCCCTGGCACCGGGAGTACCCTGCTAAGTCCTTGTAAAAAGACGTTGCTATTAAGCTTCCTCCCTGAGGCTTCCCTCCTCCCTTGTATTCGACACTGCCTCTAATTTTTACCCGTATACCCATAGGTATATGTTTTCTGAGTCCCGCAAATTCCTAGAAAGGATTGTCGTCCCCTGTAAATTGTATGTCCCTTCTGTCTATATCGGTTGCAAAAATATCAATAATTGATGTCCCGGAGTGGCATTCACATGTGCACACATTCGCCCTGTTAACTACCCAACAGCCGATCTCCTCCAGTACGTCTAGCAAGACTACCGTTCGTTCCGAGTCAATCCTGTCTAGTTTCGCATTCAAATCCCCTCCTATGATCATCGAAGTCTTCCGCGGTAGCGCTTCTATCCCCTGCAAGAGGCGCTCCACCATCGTCTATGTGGACTCCGTCCCCGCCGGTTGTACATAGGCAGCCACTAGTTCCAGTTTAGATGACATTACTGCGATTTTCTGCTACCCCCACGCTCATTCTCCCACGGTCGGTCTAACGAAAATTGATACCCCCGCTCGGCCTACCCGGACTCTTTTTACACGATGCCAGCGCATGGCATCCATAGAATCCCCGAATATCAAACTGCTCTCGTGCCCAGGTCTCCTTGTACGCATCGTCCCCGAGCAAATCTAATACCCCCTCCCCTCGCAATTCCACATCACTATCTGAATACCTGCATCCACTACGTCTCCAAACGTATTATTACCAGATCTTGCTGGATCTGCTGGTTCTCGCACGAGTGCGGCCTGCTCACTGTTGTCTTCAGAAGTCAGGTCGATTTGGTACGTGATGAAGATGACAATACATACGAGGTGTGTTCAAAAAGTATCGCGACTTTTGTGTTTTTTCAAAAATTATTCATTTATTCATGAATATCTATTTTGTCCCCTTCAAAGTAATCCCCATGAGATATTATACACTTGTGCCAACGGTTTTTCCAATCTTCGAAGCACTTCAAAAAACCATTTTTTTTTATCTTGTTCAGCTCCTCCTTCGATGCCGTCTTTATCTCGTCAAGCGTAGCGTAACGTCGTCCTTTCATGGGCCTCTTTAGTTTAGGGAACAAGAAAAAGTCACAGGGGGCCAGATCTGGGGAATACGGTGGCTGCGGCATCATTAGTGTGTTGTTTTTGGCCAAAAACTCGCGCACAAGCAACGATGTGTGAGCAGGGGCGTTATCGTGGTGCAAAAGCCAATTTTTGTTCTTCCACAAATCCGGGCGTTTCTGGCGGATTGCTTCGCGCAAATTGCGCATAACTTGCAGGTAATATTCCTTATTGACCGTTCTACCCTGTGGCAAGAACTCATGATGCACCACGCCCCTGCAATCGAAGAAAACTGTCAGCAAAACTTTCACATTCGACCGAACTTGGCGCGCTTTTTTCGGTCTTGGTTCGTGCGGCAGCTTCCATTGAGATGATTGAGCTTTGGTTTCCACGTCATAACCATAAACCCACGATTCGTCACCAGTTATGACCCTCTGGAGCAAATTTGGGTCGTCGCGGACAGAGTCCAACATCTCATTAGCAATGTTCATGCGATGCTGTTTTTCGTCGCAATTGAGCAATTTTGGTACGAATTTCGCGGCGACCCGTCTCATGCCCAAATCATTGATAAAAATCGAATGGCACGAGCCAATCGATATGTTTAGGTCCTCAGCAACTTCTCTAACGGTGATTCGACGATTGGCCAATACCATTTTCTCCACTTCATTAATTTTTTCGTCTGTTGTTGAAGTGCTCGGGCGTCCGGCACGCTCTTCGTCGTTCACATCTTCTCGGCCTTCTGAGAACATTTTGTACCACCGATAAACGTTGCTTCGGTCCAAGGTAGCTTCTCCGTATGCCACAGTCAACATTCGGAATGCATCCGCGCACTTAATTTCGTTTTTCACACAAAATTTGATACAGGTTCTTTGATCAATTTTTTGAATAGGTAAAAATCGAAGACGATCCAAAACACGTGCAAGCAAAGCAGCTGTCAACAATTAAGTGAACATTCAAAATGCCCGAGTTTGTCGGCATAAGTGAGAGACATGAGTACCAACATAACGCCACAAAAAATCGAAATTGGAATATACGTAACCCGCAAAAATTCAAAAGTCGCGATACTTTTTGAACACACCTCGTACGTCTGCGCTTCTGTTCTCCCGTGTAGGTTGGGTCCTATCAGCTTTAATGGTCGTGGGTTGCAGCATATGTGAGGTAGCTAACGGGGCACCCTTCTCTTCAATAATAATATTCTTATTATTGTTATTATTATTTTTTAACAATATTAACAATATCTTATTTAATTATCATTCAGTTAAAACAATTGTGAGGTATGAACGTTTAAGCCAGGTTCATCCTGCTTTGTTCCCTTGTCAGTTTATTGCACCTATGATTGAAGCCGCGTTCCCTCTACAAACGACCAAAGACTTCAATCTGTCTCAAAAACATGGCCTCGCGTCGATCACCCTTCTTCTATGCGTTATCCGATATCTTTCAGGATTTTCGCTGTACCTGTGCTGACGGGGCCAAGTGTCTCCAATGTAATGGACACAAAGTGGTAGCTTCTTGATAGCTCGAGATACTTCCTTCGTTTTTCAGAATCCGCGCGCTCTGCTACCCATCCAGATTCGACTGCGCTGTGACATAAATCGACAAGGACGCCGTGCATGAAACCGTAACATCCCATACAAGGCTTTTTCCGTGTGACCATAGCGGGATGGTGACCCCGTCAGGTCGCAGCTCATTGCTGCCATTAAGACCCTTCGGCTCGGGTGTAGATGGTATCCCTGCCCTTCTAAGGGCTCTTCGTACTATGGCGTTGAGTTCAGCGTGCCTTGTGAGTCTGCCGAGACTTTTCAGACAGCTTAATGGGTATAGATTCATCATCATTTAATAGGGAATAAAAATGGAGCTACAATGGGTGTAGAATATAATAATAATAATAATAATAATAATAATAATAATAATTATTATTATTATTATTATTATTATTATTATTATTATTATTATTATCACTGCGACGATATTCGGGTATTATATTCAGTTTTATAAAGACGACGAAACTCCAAGTGTGACTTAGTAGTATTGGGGATCCGGCAGCCAGCTACGACGGTTTGCAGTGTCACATTATCCACCACGTAAGATTTCAACATCGCCGGCCCCTTGACACACATAATGAATGCCATAATAGAAGAGGCAGCGTATCCTAGCCGCTTAAAGATCGTCAGAGTAGTACCGCTCCACAAAGGTGTTATTCAATTCAATTCAAGTGCTCCTTTCTTGCTTTTAAAGGGTAGATAATTATATACATAATTATTCAGGAAAATCCTGTATTCAATATATACAATGTAAGAGGCATAAAGAACAATTTACCATATAATAGGTCGAAATAGTACCTTTGCAAAATATATGTAAGTGTACAGTATATAATAATATATCACTAGTTTATGGTTCTTAACATTCTGGCCATGCGCCACGAAAACATATTGTTGATTCGGTCAGATCGTGCAACTATTTTCGACGATATGGTTTGAGTACTGCACAGATTGTTGTCGCAAATATTGAAAAAGATGGGAAGTCTATTCGACTGAGAGATTCGTGCGTACATCTTGAAATTTGCTCTCGAGTGTAGTTCTGATCTAGGTACTAAGTCGAGACTGCTACGCTCTACCTTACATCTCAATGCAACACGTCGATGGAATTTAGACTGAACTTTTTCAATTGCATCAATATGTTTCTTCAAATACGGCCGCCAGACTTCACAGCTGTAGATGAATTTGGGAACTACAAGGCTCTTATAAAGGCCGATATAGAACATTGGACATTTGATAATAAAACAACGAAATATCATATTATATATAAGACTGGCAGATTGAATAGTTTGCGTGATGTGAATGTTAAAATCTAGCTCTGGTGTTACCGTTACCCCAAGGTCGCGAATGCTGTTAACTCTGGGTATCTCTTGTCCATTAAGTGTGTAAACGTGGTCCTCTTTCAGACATACAACGGCGCATTTAGGGACCGAAATTATCATATCATTTTTGGCGCACCAATCGGAGATGGAGTCAATTGTTCTCTGTAATATCTCCCTCTCGGCTTTTGTGCTAGATGGCCCATACATTTTAAGATCATCTGCGTAGAGTTTGTGCTTTAGTGTTTCCGGGTATAACGTTTTTAAGATCTAAGATGAATATACAGAATAAAAGTGGACCTAGACATGATCCCTGAGGCACGCCCGAAGGACACACCCCATACCGACTAAAACCTTTGTTGACTAGCACACAAAACCTTCGATTCGTTAGATGACTTGATATCCATAAAACAGTGTGCTTGTTTATATTTAAGTCAATTAGTTTCTGTAAAAGTTTAAAATGGTTTACTCTGTCAAATGCTTTAGAAAATAAACACAATCAAATGCTTTCTTTTTGTTAATATAAATGGCCCATCTTGGACCATTTCAACTAGTTGTGTTGCTGTGGATTTGCCCTTAGTAAAGCCATGTTGCTGCTCGTCAAGCACTCCCTCAGACTGCATGAAGTGAAATATATGATCCACAAGTAATTTTTCAAATAATATACACGCTATTGATGATTGTGCCACGCCTGTACATAAAAAGGGATTCAAGTCGAATGCTGATAACTATAATCAGCATTCGACTTGAATCCCTTTTTATGTACAGGCGTAATTACGGATTGTCGGAAAAAATCAGGCACAACACCATCTTCATAGGACCTAGCATAAAATAATGAGAGTGGCTCAGTTATAACATGTGCCACTTTTTTTATAAAATAATGGAGGGATGCAATCTGGGGTAAGGCTACATTTAGATGGGAATTGATTGATTTTCTTTAAAATATTATGTTCCGACACAAATAAATACGGACACCTTGATGACGTTGGCGGGGGGAAAGTAAGTGCTTTCGTTGAACCTGCTTGGGCCACGTAAACAGAAGAAAATAAAGTTTTAAAAACATCCGCTTTGGAGATACCATCAATGATAACCGCAGTACCTGTTTTAAGTGCCGTTATATCCTCTTTTTTCCTTTAAGCGCTTATTGGCATACCTAAAAAACGACTTAGAATCTTTAAAATCAAGGTTGGATTCTTCCAATACCCGAAGTCTTCTGCTTGCCTTACGCAGTTTGGTCGCATACCGCGGACTCGAGTCTTTTTCAATAAGTTATTCCAGACTAGATATATACTCACGAAGCCTAGTGTTATTTTTAGACTTGCTGGTGCGTTAAGGTCTAAGTTCCCCTAGGGTCTTCGTTTGGTGTAAAAGTTGTGCTGGTTTCATCCGACAGAAGACTGTTTGTATGACTAGATGAATCACTTGAACTTATACTATATTCTGGCCATTCCTTGTAGATTGGGTCTCTTGCATCCAACTGGTGGACGCATAATTTCTGTCACTTGCTGATATAAACCGTTTGTTATCACACTTGCCAAATGGCGAGGCACCTCGAAAGTAAACATGCTCTCGGGCAACCGATTTGGATTTTCCGAAAACTGGGGTACAGGTCATGCCGTTATGCAGCTAGTGGAGGGTACCCATTTTGAGTTAGATAAGTTACTGTTTTGTGCAGCACTTTTTTTCTAGATCTTATCCGCGCCTTTAACAGTGTTCGTACAGATATTCTCCTACTGAAATTCAAGCACCTGGGCCTTGAAGAGCACGCTATTAAACTGCTATCGGCGTACTTCCCCGAGCGTCACCAGCTTGTGGACGTGGGGGGAACCTGGTCGGAACTGCTCCTGGTTTTGCTAGATATACACCAGGGCATTGGCCCACTAGCCTTCCTCTGCCTAAATGATATGGAAAATATCGCACTAGGAGCGGCTATCATTAAAGCTGATGACGGCACTTTTAAATATGTTGGGTAGTCTGGTGAGAAGGTACATCGGGTAATGGTGCAGGATGTCACTGCCCTTAACGCTTAGTGTGCAGCAAGCCGTATTGCTATCAATACAAGGAAAACTCAAGTGGTGGTTTTCGCGATCCCTCGAATGCCACCTGTAATCATAAATGGCCACCTGATACAACTTTGCGACTGTGTCCAAGTCCTGGGTATAACAGTGGATGCAAAACTTTATGGCAACGCGCATGTAGAGACCCTTATCCTTCGACTTGCTGTCATCACAAACTCATCAAGATACATCAAGAACAAAATTGGAGCATCTTCATGCAAGCTGCTCTACAACGCATCTTTTTGAGTCTTCTTACGTACGATCGGAATTTTGGACTGCCTGCAGTAAGGTTCGAAGCGACTGAGTGTAGCACAGGGGCGCTTTCTTCGCATGTTTCGATGATCGGCCAGTCGAGAGAGAAAACAACAAAATGTATTAGATATAAAAAATACCGTGCCCTATTTAACCTTGATAGTGATGTTTAAGAATATCCATGGGATTGGGCCGAAGGTACTAGAACGTGATCGCATTGGAGGGGCGAGAGAGACAAGGGCATCTAACACAGCCACACTGAAGATCCCCATGCATCGAAGCAGCAAGGGCAGCCAAGCTTTTGGCGTTCGAGTCAAGGAGTGGAACACTCTTCCGGTCAGCTTGCGGTGTTTGAAATCTTTAAACAACTTCAAGAGGAATTTAAAGTCACAATTATCACCTCATCAATGATGGGTATACTAGTCTCCCTAAATTGACTTTCGCATAGAGGAAAACAAAAGTAATTTCATTCCGGCTGCAACTTTTTGCCAACACAATGGTAACTATAGTAGGTTTAAATTACGATCGACCCCTTGCGATAATAAATGCAAGGAGTCGATTGTGAATATATATGAAATAACATAGCGTTGTAAATGAGTATAAAGTAAATAATAAACCTTGTTTAAAAAAATATATATATATATATGGTTCGTGAGGCTATATATACGAATATATAGTCCCGCCAACCATTAAAAAGCCCACCACAAAAAGTTATAGATGGTAGGATTCTGAATTCTATGTGTGTACTAGAATGTGACATTATTTTTTTCGAATCATAAGATAATGTAAATAAATGTAAGCAACTGTACTCAGTAGTTAGGTAGCAATAGATTGACTAACTAAGTGATATTGTTACTATCAAGATTTGTAGTACATGTATACACATTAGAGCCACTGCCGACATAATTCCATCTCTGGTCTAATCAAATTCGAAATCTACATACCTTAAAACCACGTGTTTAAAAGATAGTTTCCCAATAAAAAATATTAAACTTATATAACTTGAAATATTATAGAAAGTTGTAGGCTAAATACTCGCACGTTTACGTCATTAATCGACATAGCGATACACTCACCCCCCATAGAGGGAATGGGCAAATCAAGCTCCCTTCACAAGCCCCTAGTCACAAAATGTTTCAATTTTCTAGCTCTTCCGTGTAGTCATCTTTGGGGGACGTCGACGTCGCCTCCACGCCGCAAGCTCAGGCATGCGAGATGCTTCGTTTGTTCTCGTAGTACTAGTAGTAATATAATTGTGACACGTCATCCATACGTTTACCGTTAGCTTGATATCAATATTATATTCTATTAAAACACGCAGCACCCAAGTCGAAAAACTTTATGATCATTCGAGAGTTGTTCTCGACTGTCCTCTGTGCACAACTGTGTAAACAAAGTACTAAGCAACAATTTATTGGTTAAGGCACTTAAACGTAAAACAAGCCCGTAAGCCAACCAGCTGTCTGGGGTGCATGTTCAGCTAGGGGCAAACGTTCTTGTTTATCAAAGAAGGCGACTAAGCAAAAAGTTCATTATTTTATAAGTGTTAGACAAGTATGGACCAAGTTGAGGAGCATCACTGGGGCGAGCTACAGTTGTCTCGCCTATTACGAGTTATGATCGTCTAAACAGTGTAAAATATCTTGAAAGTCGTGAACCATTACCGTGAAATCTCGTGAATGCTTGTAGCAGGAAAACCTAACATAAACATAGCCAACGTTTATGACATAAACGGGGTGTCTGGTACAATGGTTAAATTACTTGCCATCGTGAGAGTCGTGCGGGACATAATTTGCAATAAATAGGTGCATTTAGGCTGGGCGTTTCTATGTTTATGTTATTGAGGCTCAGTACACAGATAGCAGAAAGTAAGCTTGTGAACGACAAGCGGTTTTACAGACAAAAATTAATTCACAGCTAGCTCAGAATAAATTACTTCGTCAATAATAAGGTACTCCGTTATGGACAATCAGCCAAAATCAGCCAGTCAAACGTATACGACATATGACGAATCTGATCACTGAAATCAAGGTCAGGCGAAATACCTCTTCCTCGCGGGGGTAAGAGTGGGTACCACATTGTCAATAATGTGGTAATTAAAGTTGAGTGTACCATGCTTAAGTGCGACACATATTTGTTCAGTGAGAGAAAAAACGCCATTCTAAAAACACCAGCGAGCAACGCCATCGATTGTTGAGTGTAAGGCATAGTGGGAATACTCAAAGAAGGCAGGTAGGTAAATGTCCTCCAGGTCATCTGCATACTACCATATTACCGATGTGCATATTACCGAGCAAAGTGGCTTAGTGGTAAAGCCATTACCTTGCGTTAGGAAGGTCATGAGTTCGTGACCTGGACCGGCCACCCTTAAATTAGTCGTCATGGTTAGACAAGGTGAATGCCAGAGTTGACTATAATCGGCCATAATCGGATAAAAAAATGGAAAGCAAAGATGGTTTAATAAAGAAGATGGCGTATTACCATCCACCCCCCACGCCCATACATTATTCATTGTACTTGACTTTAGAAACATATTTATTTACGTGCAAAACGAAAATCGTGTACGGAAGGGCGATATACACCGATGCCAATTTAAATTAATCTAACGAAATGTGTAAGCGGTAGGCGTTTAAAGAAGGTCTCTCAAAACCCAACTTAATAATAATAATAAAACTAATACGCCTAAAGAAAGCGCATTATCGGTATATACGCATATAACTAGTTTAGCAATAATATACTAATGACTCTCCATTAATTAAATATATCACTGTGTATTTACTATTGCTGCTGACAGTTATGCCAAAACTGCTTATACAATTGTGAACACTTTCTATTTTTAATGCAATTTTCAAACACGGTTTATTCATGTCAGTCGCTTCTATATATGATTCATGTATGCATTAGACGCCATCATCATCCGGTGGAGGATTTTTACTTTTCTTAACCAAGGGCTCCACAGTTGAATCCGTAGACGTCACCTTTGCCTCCACATTTTTCTGAGCCAAGGCGTCGTGTGCTTCATCGCCGCCGGCCTCATTAGCAGACTCGGTTGGATTTGCGTCGTCTTGTTGGGTTTGCAGTGCCTCAACGTCCTCCTTGTGACGCTTCTTCTTACCTTGAAGCCTTCTTCTTTTCTCATCAATATCATCGGTTGCTGTAGCGCGCGCCTTGGGCCCCCAATTCCGCTCAGGATTATTCTGGTATCTGAGAAGGAATGATAACAATGCCGTTCAGAGCTATGCTGCTATGTAATAAGCATGCAAGCACATGGCCCCATATATTAAACACGAATGTCCTAGCAGGCTTTCCAGTTTTGCTAAATAGTCGTACCTATCTGCTGTAAGTTTGGAGCCCCCAACCATTAGCAGACAATTGTAGTCACGTAACAAAGTTGTATGTTCAAATAGCACGGCAACTTACATTTCGAAAGAAGGATAACAGGTTCCAAGACATGCCAATGCAGCTGCACAGCCGATATGAATGGTAAACCATTTTGCCCATATTTTATTCATCAATTCATATTACAATATTGTGTAAGTGAACGTGTTCGGCAAGCGATCCCAAAATTGAGATCGAGTCAATGAAAAGTCTCTGGCGTAGGAATTGTGCGGCTCTCTTGTCCCCAGTAGTTATCTTTAAACGTTCGCCCAATTTAGTAAGTAGTCTTAGTCAGGGAGCCCGGTAATCCCACTAGTGGTAAACCGCTAACCAGTTGCGGTTCCTCAAATATTATCTAATTAAGAAAAGATATGCGACTTATTCAAGACACATCGGTGCATAGGACCTACAAAAGAAATGACATAGGAAGCCTAGCGCGAATTGCAATTTATCCCTATATTAAGGCACTTATCATGTTGTAGGACCAGCTTGTAAGTGTGAATCTCCACAAAAGTCTGCTATTTGACTTGTGGACGAGTAATGCAGTGACGCGAAACGATCTCTAAACTAAGTATACCTTCCAACAGCTCGTACGATATAATTCCTTTAAAGCTAGAAATTATATAGAAAACTGGATGATCGTCCAGGCGTTTATGCAAAATTAAGTGTTGAACAATGCCCATGTTTTTTAAATCTCCAAACGATACTTACAAAGCACGTATCGGACGTGCGTATAGCATAAAATAACTATTAGGTATATACTCTTTCAGGACTTACTTACCTCAGCGATTTGTCCTTCATAGATGGAGCAATAGCGTCTGCTCTCTGGCTTAAGTCAACGTTTATCCGTATTTCGTGTGACATAATCTTTTCACAAACACCGGACATGTTTGACTTACTGTCGTTACGCTGATATAGGAATACAGAAGATTCGTACAATTAGAAGTTAGCCACAACAGCGACCAGTACTACAATCACAATTAATACACTAGTCTCCAGAATCGTTAAAATAGGGTCCTTAAAGCGAGGTGAGAAATATTGCCTTTAGTGTGCCATACTCCCAAGCATAACCTATGATCGTAGAAATGTTAACCACATGTTTACAAATTGGTCAACTAAATATGGCATACGTACTGATTTCACCCAGTACCGCATAATGTCCCAGACGACGTTGTGAGGAGCATCAGTCTTTACCGACGTTCGATTCGTGTGCGATAGGCTAACCCTGTAGCCAGCAGTTAACAACGCCGAGCGAAGTTTTACCATCGGCACGGTGTGCGTGCGAAGAACCTGTGCAACATATGACCGGCACGAACATCATCACCAGCATTAAGTTTATCGCAACCATGATATCCTCTAGCTTGTTGATTGCCTCACTTAAAAACGTAGTATCTTTCTGCACATGAAGTTCACCAAATGTGTAATGGCTTGTCAAATTTTGTTAGATTACCTTTTCCAAAGTACAATTAGGAACGTTTCGGTTTAGCACTTAATTTATAGACAATACATGTACTCAACAAAGTTGCTTACAACATGCAGCTATGTACCTGTGAAAGCTTTTCCTGGGTATGGTGTAGTGGAACATCCATCAGCTCTTCGGAAATTACGTTAACGATTCCTTGCATTCGCCGCAAGGTCTGGAACATGCCTCGCTTATAAACATGTCCGACATCACCGTTTTGCTTGCCACGGACGCCGCTGCTACTGGCGTTGGTGTCATTAATTGTATTGCCAAGGTCAGCAACGTTGGTATTATTGTTTATACTCATGACACTACTCTGGCTGCAAGTAGCGGCCTCCTTGTCCGCACTACAATTAGGGGGCGCGTCGCAGTCTAGAAGGCCTTCAGGGCACTGCGAAAGACTGGATCGTTCTCCTTGTGCTTCAAAGTCCGGCAGCTCAGTGAGCTCAAGCTGCTTAGACGTTTGCAGACTCTGTTGTAATTTAGCGACAAAATCGCTGTCATGAATTGGATCTGTCCAGATTGGACCGCCTGGAAAAGCAAAAAATCAGCTCAAATTAACATCTAGTAGCATTTGTATATGTTCGTGAAGTGCAGACACGTCTCAATGGTCATGCTGTTTATTTTTTAACGCTCACATTTTCAATCACATTTTAGACGCTCGTTAGAGACTAAGATACCCACGGCACGATAGAATCTATCATCATCAAGCGTCATTGCGTTCTCGATATTGGGTACCTGTTGGTACGAATTTGATATACAGTGCAGCATAAACGAGTACTAAAAAAGACTTAAAACTATTTTAGTGGTTCTGTAATACAGTACCACAGAAACGTTCTGTGTTTTTGTCCTGTAGAAACGCTGAGATAGCACGTAATGCATGATTTTAAATAATAAGACGCCCACGTCTACAAGTAGAATCCGATGCATTTTTCCATGGACAAACAAATAAAAACAAATGTAACATATATATATATATATATATATATATATATATATAAACATCAAAATGTCTTGCTGACTTGGACGAAAACTTACCCAAAGTGAAAGCAGACCCGCAGTTCTCGCAATGCGTGCCCACAGGCGGTCCACGGGCATTAGTGAACTGCTTGAGACGTGTTGCCTTTGAACAAATGCCCATTGGTTGGAAATGAAAGTTCCCACAACCGTTGCAGCTGTACACGAGAGAAAGTTTCGACGTCGATGCCTTGACCTTCTGAGCAGACGTCTCGATTCGCACAAATACTCGTATATAGAAGTCCACCGAGATAGATAAAAGCGGCGTAGTGTACCTATACCCATAGAAAACCATTCGGTACAAACGCACAGACACATATATATACATCAAAAGCTATGCTTGTCAATATATATATATATATATATATATATATATATATATATACATATTATTAAGAATACAGATGAAGCGATATATATATAGAGAGAGAGAGATATATATATAGAGGAGATATATATAGTGTCCCGTGAGCATCGCTTCTTGCCTTTTCCACTGATGATTACCAAATCAAGCCTTATATCAAAAAGCCTCAGATAGGGCTTTCAGGGCATTCTCTTCCTGCTAGTCGAGACAGGAGATGCTATCTCGACTATTATCAATATTATCCCACATTCTCTGTCAATGTCTTTACAAAACTTGTACTATTCAGCATTATTATTTTTATCAGCTCTCTTATATGAGAACAATATATGAGCTTTAGTATGACGAAAAGTTACATTGAAAGCAAACTACTCAGTCTCCTTCGATAAATATAACGATGCTATTCGGTACCTGAGAGGCATCTTGGTATCTCGAAGCAGACGAAAGCGACCTTGGTATAATCCATTCAATGGCCCGAGTTGTGAAGTTCCTATTATCGAGGGAGCTGAGAATAATTATTCAAAAAATAAAAGCGAATCTGATCTTGCAGAATAAAATGATTTTCCCTAGCACATTGAGAAAATCTCTAACTAATACTGGTAGCAGCCTCCAAATGAATCCACTTCGAGGAGTTGCCTGCGGTCTGTTTCACGCATACATCGTACTTATTTGTCACGATACGGAGTTTGTATGCATGCTGGCCGAATGCGACTTTATGGCAAAAAAACGCAACGAAACGTATGTGTGTGTGCGGGCGGACACGTGAACGCAGATTGACTTATTCTACATTTGAATTCTATGCAGGAAGCGAACGTGATACAAACAAATATTTTTGTGCAAATTGTAGTATATACGAACATGGTGTAAACTGTTCCGGGCGCAGACTTGTGCCAAGAACCACGCAGCACGATGCCCACATCTGAGTTTCGACTTCCATCTCCTGTCACGATGGAACGGATGGAGTGCTAAAATGCATGGTTTCTCCTATTAGAAAGGTGCAAACGTACACCTAGTTTTGTAGTAAATGTAAGCAAAAATTGGAACATACATATTTAACATTTTTATTAAATGTTGGAAAATAACGTTATTTTAAAGTTGAAGATTAAAGAGAAATCTTATTTCGAAGTTAGGGGTAGGGCATAGAGCTCGCTGCCAAATATTTCGTGAAAAATTTACTAATCATTTATATAGACGATATTCAACGAAATATGCACTAAGTTAACTACGTTGGTGTTTCATACTCGGATATACTAAAACTAAATTAAATTAAAATACCTATTTAAACATAATAGCCGCCGATTTTCGCAACAGTCGGTAGCTTAAGTCGCTCGGGTAAAAACTTTATAAAAATAAACATACAATGGGCATACTCTGACCTGAAATTTAACGGTAACATAAGTAGTATAACATAAACAGAAAGCAATTTACCGTGAATATCGATTAGCAGCAGATTCGATGCTATACAGTAGAATTCGTAGAGCCATTTCATGACAAAATTTTCCTCTAAGGGAAACAGATCCGTATTTGGCGCGGCATGTCTCAGGAGTATTTCCGCATAGGATTGCCATATCTGTTGCAGTTACGCACAGCAGACCACCATTCTGAACAACTTGGACGGCAGGATCCAAGAACTGGGCCGCACAGCCGTAGGGATCGAGATCTAAGAACAAATACAACGCAGTACGGTGTAGTACAATAACCAGGTTAGTTAAGACCACATTTGTAGCCGACGTGACAATATATATTTGATCAGTAAAATGTTTTAAAACAGCTCATTATTCATCCAAGACACTAACCGACAACATCGAAGAATCTATTTTCCGCCTTGCACTGATGCATAAATAGAATCGCGTCACCAAGGTTAGGCCGAACTATGTCAGCAACGCCATTTAGTTCTGCGTTCCGCTTTATGGACTCAACAGCACCGTTCGAAATGTCATTTGCGACAACTTCTCGGAGCAGTTCAGGGTCAATCTCAAGAGCGTAGCGGATGGAACGCAGGCCGGACGCGGCTAGGGCCTCGAGTATAGTCCCGCGCCGATCCCACGTTTTCTTCTGCAAGCACAGAAATATTAGCGCCCAAGATTATTAACGAGAACATCAATTACTTTATGGCACGTCCGAACATAACTGCACCTTATCTAATGCTCTCCGAATATGTGAATCCATTATAAACCAAAAAATATAAGTGATGTAATTGCTTTATTATAATCAAGCACAATTATACCTCGTGTAGTGCAATTAAACAATTTATTTACAATTATATAATTATTCATATAACGAAAACTGGTTTTACATAGTCGACTCCAAGTCTATCAATCTAAGAAAAGCATCTGGTTTGGTCCTGGCAAACAACGATTCTGCGGATAACCTACGCCCAGGTCTTCAGTAATAATTTAATGGTCTCCTTCACAACCATCCCAGCACTTCCGCCTGGTTATCTGATGCACAAACTGTGAAATGTTTTTTTTCAACATGCGTAATAGGTAACAAAAACAAGCGACACAACATCAAGCGGCTTACGAAAAATTTTGCATTCAGAGGGATGCAACAGCAATTTACAAACATTAGGGAAATGCTTCAGCGAAGAATAGTCTTGAAGAAAGCTTTATTGCCGAAAGCAGTGATTCTTCTTTACCACAAATACGCCCGGCGGGGAATAAGTCTCCGGGAAAAAAAGAAACGGGAATAAGTCTCCACCGGACCTTTCTAGTATGAACCTGTTGGGTTATAAAAGGCATAAACGTTTCGCCCGAAAACCTAGTACGCCACCGGGTCTCTTAATAAGAAAGCGCGACGCCTGATGACGTTCCCGCCTACGTCTTTCTCGTCAAAGAATGCGGTCGTTTCGTCTATGTAACTCTTAGCCTCCTTTTCATCACTTCACGGCGGGGTTATATCTCTCCAAATCTTTTCAAATGCGTCATAGTGGGCTCCGTACACAAGCGTCGTACGTTCGTACCCTTCATCAATTATTGAAGCATCATTACGAACCGATATAAAGCAGTGTCGTGGCCTTATCTAAAAGTAACGACTTGCTTATAGGCCGGGACACTCGGCCGCACGACAACTCTTGCAAACTCAAAATGATTGGGCAATGATGAAGAACAATGGCCAACCATTTGACTCTATTTTCTTTGACTTCAGATCTGCGCTTGAATCCGTCACGTGCAGTAAATTGCTTGATCTGCTGCAAAAGTACGAAATAGACGATTAACTTATTAAATGCATCACCAGCTTTTTGAATAACCGCTTGTTTCTCGTGCCCGAGGAGCCTCTGTTCGCCTTTTATTGAATATCTTTGTGTTGACTTCCACATCATTAATATACAGCGCTCACATTGTAGACGTTGTGCATATAATAAACTCGAACATATATAATTGCATAAACAATCTATGACACCGATGATTTTGTGTGCATCTCCGGAATCAAATCATCCATGGAATCAAAAGAAAGATCATTTCTTACTTAAAAAATGCATCGGAAATTTACCCCACGAGCCGCCTATAAATGCAATGTTGACCCTTGTGAAATTAAATGTGATAATATATTAAACCTCCTTTATGGGAGTAGTAGTAGTAAGTTCACAACCGCTCACGTTAGAACCTCATGAACTTGCTCTTCAGGGACAAGGAGGTCGGCATATGTATTGACAGGCCATATTCTTTGTCCGTTCACACAGATATCCAGGGGGGATAGATACCCTTAGCCTAGCACAATGCGAGATTCATTGGAGTAGACGGTTCTCCTCTTAGAGTGAGTCACCATCTTTGCTGAGAGCCACGTAGATAAGTGACCAGACATTACCGAAGACATGTTAAGCGGCGAGACTGAAGCTGTAGGGACCCGAAGGAAACCCGCTGAGCTAGAAACGCAGTTGTCATAATATTTGCGGATACGTCACGGCTATCCACCGCAACATCGAGGCCGTTCCGCTGAAATGACGCATACTTACGTTGCATCGATTGGCCCTCATAAAAGAGAGCATTTAAGAGCGACCGTCATTTTCGGTGAAATGGGTGTCGAAATGTGCCGGGAAGCAATTCCATCCGTGTACGTGGAGTTGAGATATGTTCAAATGCCGTCCCTGGGTGTTTCAGTACGGCTCTCTGAGCTTATAACTGTTATCAATGTTGACTTACAGCCTTCATAGGGTCTGAGAGCTTTAATGTGTCATAACGATGTATATGTATTGTACATGTAAATAATTTGCAAAATCTGAATTGAAATGATAACGATCATTTTAACAGTGCATTTCAGAGTTTTACCACTAAAACAAGAGGTGCATACAAACGAAAATATATAAACAACATATATATAAACAAAAATACACAACCCAAGACTACGGCCAAACGAATTCTAGTGCAAGTTATGCGGGACATAATTCGAAATAGCGTTTGTATTGTATTTTAAACTTTTATGATAAATAAAACGCAATTAGGTATACAACGACGTGCCAGGTTACGTTATATTTGTTTTATTTATTTTATATTTTAGGTTTTTATTTATTCTTATATCTTATGAAAAAATATCCCGTTGGTCGGAGAGCAACCCTTGTAAGTAATCCCGGAAACAGATCATTACGTAAGTATGCTGTACTACTTACATTTTGAACGATGAAGTCTTTACGCTGCCGAAGATACTCGTTAATTACAGCAGTGCTGGAACGATAATGATTATTCGTGTTAGTGCATCGATCACTATCTATACGAGCCAATAGCGTTATATCTACACATACACATAAGCTTATAGCGGAATGATCATGCGCTGGCGGAATCTGCAAAATGACAACGACGACTCGCAACAGATATTTAATCTATGTTAATTAAAAGCTAGTCGTACTTCCACAGCCTTAACTGATGTGCCGCGTGCTGTCAAAAAGATTCGATCTTTCTTACAAAAAAGTTTCCGTTGGTTGATTGAACGCGTTTCAATAAGGTGCGCCTTAAACGACTCTCATAAAAAGCGCGGGCAAATGTTTGGGTTAAGATAAATACTAGTTTTTTTTGTGTCAATCGTTGGAGAAAATAGAACTAATAACTGGCCAACTAATATCAACCTGATATCTCGGTTGAAACACTGAACAGGGTTGTAAAAGACACCCTGGTCTTTGCGTAAGTGAATGCGTGCGGCTCCCTCTTTCAGCTCGAGCACATCATGTCGGTCATCGGGCGATGACAACTCGGTTTCTCGTAGCTGAGACATCACCGCCGCGAGGTTGTTGTGTGCCGAGGGCTGCGCCTCTTGGCCTCTTCTTGTTCGAAAACGACTTGTTATGCCGGTTTCTGTCGTTGCCCGTCGTCGCATGCGTCACTTAGTCTCACTCTCACACCGAACTGTGCAATTTGCTTAATTGCATTCGATCATCAACAACCAAGCACGCTCGCTCGCTCGCTCGCTCGCGCACACACACAGACAACCAAGCGAACCAAACGCCGGAATGGTGCTGTGATCTTCGAACAACGAACGAACCGTCGTCAATCAACCGTCCACCGATCGATCGATCGACCTCACGTGGTGCGCAAACAGCCGACCTATGAAGGGTCTGCGAGCGGCGGCGGCGCCACCAGCTGATTAGAAAATGCATTCGGTCGCCTCATACCGGCGGCGGCGGCGGTGGCGGCGGCGGCGGCGGTGGCGGCGGCGGCGGCGGTAAACACTATTTGACAAACCATTAGTCAACAACAGTAGCAGCTACCAACAACTGCCTACCAACAGCGGAACTAACACCCGTGAGGGAGCGCCAGTTCATTCGTAGTCGTGTTGTAGTGATAATAGCTGACACTGATGTCAGAAGAACTACGATTTGGTTTCGTGCCGTCGACGCGGCGACACGTTTACGAAGTTTCAGCGCGCTGCTGCTGCTGCTGCATGATCTCCCTGTCAAGGCTATTTTGTTCCGAGCATCTGCGCATTTCAGTGTTCGGGCGGGGGAAGGGTGGGGGTGGAAAGAGCGAATCGAATGCTCGTTGGTAGATTCCAACCGCTTATTGAGGACGTTGTCGATATCGGCACCTTGCGCGGTACTTGGTACTACACTAATGAAATGACACTAGCAGCTGCGCAAGGGTGGTACTAACGGGTATATATAACTCGCAAGAACAATTCGCATAAAGCATCATCAAACTGTTTTGGTCGGTAGATATCAACGCTGTGCGAACACGTGCGACACAAATAGGCTGTTCGATTATTTCGAACGGTTGCGAAAACTTACCGGCCACTTTATTGGCCCGCTTTATGCTGTTGGCTTCTTGATTAACACAAACGTCAAAACAGCGAGAAACAACAATGAATTTTGTGCCGAGTATCTGTTGGGTGAAACAGGGAGCAGCGATGAATCTGCCCCACAAGGTACGTCTAATATCTGTTGTGTGTTCCCTGTCTACCTTATCAAAACTTTTTGTGACCGACTCTCAGCCAACATTTAACGTCTACGAATTTGTTTTTGCATTGCTTCGTAAGACAGACCCCTTGTCTATCTTATCAGGGACATAATGAGTGGATAATCTGAACGAAAATGGACACTCTTTTAACGATGTTTTTAATAACCGATTTACTCTTGCACGACCTATATATATATATATATATATATATATATATATATATATATATATATATATATATATATATGTGTTGCAATGTAAAACGTTAATTATGGCCTCTCGTTAGGATTGTCAAAAAATTGACAGAAATAAGTGACCTTAATTTTGACGACTTACTTTTTAACAGCTGCTTCGAACAACCAAAGTAGCCCAAAAAATCAACCCAGCAGGTAAATAAAACGGACGTTCTAAAAGACGCTTAGACTCTTGCTGGCCTGCCGGGCAAAATTAAATTAAATTTTGTAATAAAAATAACAATTGCAACAGAATCAAAGGGAGATAGTACATTTGAGACATATAATCTTACTTTTTATGTGGTGTGCTAGAATAATTTATGTTTCAAGTTTGTTTATGCTTCGTTATCTTCATGGCTTTAATTGCACTCGTGTAATTGGTTATGCGGCAATGTTATACAATCGTTTATATCTGAAAATCAAATGAGATAAAACTAAAATCCTATATTGATATTTATATTTTCTTTCAATGTTTTCCGATGTGTTATCTATTACCGTATTGTATAAACGTATCAGCTATGTCAGAGGCTCCCCAATTGATTTTCTGCATGTTTGGCATCATCAATTTACACTTAAGAAAGAAATTTTGCATAGTATAAGGCGTGTTGGCAGAATGTATCGATGCGAATAAGTAATGATCAGAGACATATAGCTCCATTTTATCATGTTTACCCACCAAGCTAGTATGGCCGGACCATAATGCTTGCATATGTTATATTGTGCTTCACATAGTATCAGGGTAAGTTTAGTACTAGAGTGTAGAGGGGTGGTCCAGAAAGTTTTCACTTTTCAAAATTAGTTTCTTCTTATATTAGTGCCCTGTTGCTTGGTCAAGCTTTACTGTTCCAGTGCAGAGTATAGGTGGGGTGGAAATTTTATAGCTAAATAAAAATAGATCTGTGTGTCATAGTTGCTAGTAGCTAAAATAATATATTTATAGCCTAATTGTGTTAACGAGGTTCTTCATCGAAAGAAAAAACAGTGGTCGACAGGGTGTTGCGAAAACGCCAATCAATCTTATTGCTAAAGCCCCATTTGGGAACTTCAGGACGGAGGGCCTCTTCAACAACATTTTCATTTTCTAATTCTACCAGCAAATATCCTCTGCTTACTATGAAACCATATGTTAAATAAAACTCATTACTAAATCTCTAGTCTACGTTTTTTTTTAATTTTTATTTTAGGTATCGTAGACGATCTTTGTTAGTTTGATTACATGCTTTTTAGCAGAATATTTCAGATATTTAAAAAACTCCTACTTCGTTCGTGTTGGTAATTCAGCGGAACGTTCGACTCTACAAGACAAGTCATGCCTTCTATAACAATCAAATGCATAGGAGACCACGTAGGTGCCGGCCTTAACTGCAATAGTGTTGCAGTGATATAGATCCTGAACTTGGTACCTCAAAGTTGCTCCTTCTTGAATCAGACATTTTTATACTATTGCAGAACATAGGGACTGACGCGTAACGGACCATATTGAACTTTTAAAATGTAAATGGCGATCTAGACTGGTCCTAAGAACCGGCAGAAAAAAAGCGTGCTTAAAAATATTGTTCACTAAGTCAAGCAAGCGTCGATTGCAGATGAAGCTCTGTAAGGACGATTTGAAGAAATTTTTTCAAGAGTCCAACAAAGCTGACGACCAGAGTAGTGGCGATGAAGAAGGTGCAGCAGGAGATAATAGCGCCGACGTGATGGAGCCCGAAGACGTAGAAGCGAAGTATAACATGGATGACTATGACGACGAGGACAATGATGTACTTGGTGAGTTTTATTCTTGTAACGTCAATTGGTCTATATTATTTGCATCCTAGTCGTTCCTGGATAACGTATTTTTACCCAACAGGAGGTAGTCACATATGATTACAAGGCAAGCAACTCTCGAGAGGTAATAAACGGCAAGTGAAACTGAATTAAGTGTTTTACTTACGGTTTACGAAATAAAGCATTACATTTTATATACACGCTTGTTCTACAGGTGCCCAGTTGGCTGGCCTAGCTTGCTACGCCTCCTCAAAAGATGATCCACATCTTAGAGATGATGTGGAGTCAACAGACTCAGAAGATGAGAAAGACGCTTTCGAAATTCAGGAGAGTGATAACTTGCTCGTCATTGGCCGCGTTGACGACGATTGCGCTGTTATGGAGGTGAGTAGTGAGTAGAAATTGCCGGAATGATTTATAAAGTGGTTATTCGGTTAAAAAAAACCTTTAAGAGAAACAAATACATACTATTAAATTAAAGGACGAAAAGGAGCGGAGGAGATTACCGGCGACTTTAACACTAGGAGTCGCGAGGATCTCGGCGCGAAACATAACCGAAGCTATAGTTTTGAAGTTTCTTAAGAATTTAAGATTACGTTTCGTTATGTTTATTACAAACGTTGTTTAAAATTGATTTAGATTATTACTTAGCATTAGTGTTTATATCTTTTCTGAGTGAAGTAAATACATTGTGTTTTCAGACAGACGCTTAAGATTTTATGTTATAGTACATACGCATAAGCTACACTCGTAGATTACCGGTACCATTGTCGTGGTCAATGTAATAATAGCATACTCTTAAAATGCCGTTATAAGTTGTGTAACGTTTGTTATTGTAACGTTGAGAGGTATATGAACACGTGCAATGTGACACGATGTGGCATGATTTTCTCATACAACCTGCGCTCTATAATCCAATAGACCGTGATTGATGTGGATGTGCGCTCACCTGGCTATTCGACAAACAAATCGATCATTGGTGACCTCCGGACGAGCCACAACTTTAAAATCAATTGAACACTGAGCTCTTAAGATATCAAATAAGCGCTCGATTAATATATCTGTAATATAAAGTTTTAAGACCAAATGTACTACACGGGAATTTAATAGTAATAATTGTAATATTAGTATAATTCATCATCATTTACACATTTAAAATCAATTTAATAACAATGATATCTTGCACAATTTTTACGGAGGTATAACCCACAACTGGCGTAGTGTTCCACTTTGTGCGTCGAGTTACACACGTTGCCTAAGGAATAGCTTGACCCTGGGTTCGACTGATACGTAGACAAGACGATCGTATACACTCTTGAAGACGCTGGCTATGACGGGCCCGGGCCTACCTAGCGTCTCGAACACGACAAGCACCCAGTAGTCGTTTTGAAGGGAACTTTCGGCTAATCTGCGAGAAGATGGCATGACCCGCGCGGATAGCGCCGCAGTGGATATAAAGGGATAAAGTATCTACTGCAGTGATATACAGGAATTCAGTACTACTACAGTGGCTCCCAAGCCGTGGCTTTTCCAAACACTATTTAATTACACTATGCAGAAATTGATGCTGTCCTGTTGAACATTTATTTTATGTCATCTAGGTGTACGTCTATAACGATGAGGAAGGCGATTTGTATGTGCATCATGATGTCATTCTTCCCGCATATCCTCTCTGCATGGAGTGGCTAAACTATGACCCTTCAGCAAAAGACGCGACAACTGGGAACTACCTTGCTGTCGGTGATATGTCCCCTGTAATCAATATTTGGAACCTAGACGTCGTAGACAGTCTTGATCCAGTCGCGAAACTCGGACAGAAGCAGAAAAAAAAGAAGAAAAACAAATCCAAAGTGAAGGGCTATGGACACAAGGACGCTGTCATTAGCCTTCACTGGAACAGGTATAACAATGAAAAACATTCTTGGCAGCAACTATTAACTATTTACATTACCTTTTAAACATTATATTATAAAAATTCCCTGATATAAAACGATAGATAATGTATATATATATATATATCGGATTAATTTGTATATACGTAAAATTGCACATACAAACGAATTAACCGATACACGGTAACATGGGCCTCTGGTGGCTCAGTAGCAAACGTTCTAAGTAGCTAGGTAATCGGCGTCATGCGTGTGTGATTTGCTGCGTAACTCGCACGTAACCGTGGACAAACAATCCGTAACGGGCTTAAACTTGTTTGTTCTGTTGCCAGGTTGGAGAGGCACGTGCTTGCTTCTGGCTCAGCGGACCATACCGTCATGCTATGGGACCTGAACACAGTGCGGCCAACGATCACAGTGTCCGAGCACAAGGACAAGGTGCAGGCGGTCCGCTTCCATCCGTTCGAAGCGCCACTGTTGCTCTCAGGCGGGTCCGATTCAGCTATTTCATTATGGGACATCCGAGATACAAAACGAGCTTGCACGTCGTGGAAGGCCGAGGGAGAGGTAGAAAAATTACTTTGGGACCATTTCTCACCTTTTTACTTTTTCGCTGCCGCTGAACCTGGTCACGTACTCGGCTTCGATGTGCGAAATGATAAGGGTCCTGTGTTTACACTTGCTGCCCACGAAAAGTCCGTGACATGTAAGTAAACTACTTTCTGCTGAACCGAACATTGACGTTTACGAAATGCGCAAACATTAAAGCATGTGTTTCATGATTGAACAATTGATAACGTCGTAGTTTGTGCAGCAGCTAGCTGTTCTTTAACATTATTTTTCAAGTCAGTGACAATTACAGTTTAGATTTATAGAAAGGGCGAAAGACTCGCAATAGATAGAAACGCTAACTGTTTTTTTTATTATTTATCCGCTTCATGATAGGCATGACGCTGTCGAACTTCTGCCCGGGCCTCATGGTGACTGGGGGTGAAGATGAACTTGTGAAAGTTTGGGACGTTGAGAATAAGGCACAGCCGCGTTTTGTGCTTGAATGTTCGTTGGAGGTCGGTGAACTATTGTCGATTGAGGCTGGAGTAGACCAACCATTCGTGATTGCCGTTGGTGGTGATGAGGGCGAGCAGAACTTACGAATCATTGATTTGCTTAAAAAGTTTCCAGCACAGATGGAGCCTTTTAAGGCCAAGAAGTTAATGAAGGTTGTTAATACGGTTGAGAACAAAAAAACCAACGCCAAAGTGAAAGGTACGTCTGCTCGCAACACAAACTGTTATCGTAGACCTGTTTAGGAATGATTGTAGTGTTTTTATATATACAAAAATGTGGATATATATTTTTTGAGAGGGGCGTCCTTTTCAGACGGCGAATGTATTTAAACTGAGTAATTACTATTAATGACATTTGTCTGATATATATATATATATATATATATATATATATATATATATATATATATAAGCATTTTAGATTGAACAATTGTCTCCGCGCAATCGTGTAGTCACGGGTTCTCTAACCCAGGGTTAGCCCAGTTCAAAAATGTGCCCCGAACAGATGCCGCGTTTCCTCAGTGTCGAGGGACAGCCTCTGCCGCAACGTTAAGGCTTTACCCACGCCTTGATTCAGCTTGAGTGTAAGGGGGCTGGATCTTCTATTGTCTCGAACACCAACGAACAAAATTGCGGCGGATAATTAACGTCAGAGTATTTGTTAGCCTCTGCTAACCTGGAGGTTTAACCTGCTCGGTCCGCACCTGCAGCGACCACTGAACGTCGAAGTTACATTTACGCCGCAAACAAGCATGCGACCACGCTCAAATCAGACTGAGGCCTTCAGGTGTTTTCTCTCGTCTCGGGATAGACCCGGGTTTCAGTACACACCGGCAATAACGACACGATGGCAGGTCCTTTCCTGTTGGTTAATGCCTTTGAAATGCCATCCGGCAACAAGAGTACATTTAATGGTTCAACTTCTTTGTGAGCTGTGACATATACTTCACATTTTACCGGGCTCATGGTTAGGCCGCTAATCACGCCAGAGTCAAAAAGGTTCCGAATATCGTCAAATACGGGAGGTCCGCGCCCAGAACGCCGTCATCCAGGTACCAGGGATTGGAGGGAGGAACCGGGCGTATCGAACAGTCTCGACCGAAGCTCTCCTGGTCCTAGCCAAAATGCTGCCATGGGATCTCCTAGTGGCTGAACGAAGTAAAATGTATCTAGACGAAGGTCTGGATCTCACCAGGGCCAGGGGTGCCACCATATCGGCCTGGCATGAGGAATGGGCGCAGGTAAGACCCGGTGTGACCACAGGGAGCTGGACGGAAGAGTCTGATACCGGACCTCAGGGCCACATATGACCGCCGACACGGGGAGCTTTCCTACTGGACGACTCTGGTTCTGACCGGACACGGCCAGTTCCAGAGCTACCTGTCAAGAAGGCCATCAGCGATATCTGCGTACTGTGCGACTCTGGAGAAACGGACAACGTAGAGCATACTGTTCTGCGGTGTGATGCTCTCAGGGAAGCACGGGACGCAGCACCAACCGCTGTGAGAGGCCGACCCATCAAGGAGGTGGTCTCCCATATGATGACTTCGGCGGAGGCATGGAGGGAGGCGACGAACTTGTTCGACGCTGTTTTGACACTCAAGACAGCCAAGGAAACGGCCAGGCGGGAGAGGTTTGAGCGGGTCTCTCGGGAGGGTCGATACGAGGAGCCGAGGGAGGGGTGAGGGGGTGGGGAGCAGCCAGGCCCTCATAGTCTCGACGCACCCTCACAGGACGGATTACAAAATGGCATCCCCCTATCCAACCGCAGGTAGACATGCGGGATGATAGTCAGGGATAGTGCTGATTGAAGGAGAACGGCAGAGACGCCTCTCCCGCGGCTTCGATGTAATGCCAAAGTAATACCGAGTCTGGGGGGGTGGGGAAGAATCCGGGTTTAGTGGGTTTGCGAGTCTCACACTAGTCACGCAGGCTGCTAGTGGCGCATATGCATCATGCATTCCCGAAACCTCCCAGAACAAACAAAAAAAAAGTTTAGATTTACCATAGACTAGGTTCGTCTGGTAAAACAGTAAGGGCATGCGACTTGACGGCTCGAAGCAAATGGTCTTTTTTTTTTTTTGTTCTGGGAGGTTTCGGGAATGCATGATGCACATGCGCCACTAGCAGCCTGCGTAACTAGTGTGAGACTCGCAAACCCACTAAACCCGGATTCCTCCCCACCCCCCCAGGCTCGGTATTACTTTGGCATTACATCGAAGTCGTACTGGTCACCATGTCACCGCTGAAGCAAATGGTCTATCCAGACGCTATTGGAAGCGGTTTGGAAGTCCAGTTTGACCATGGCTCGGCACTTCTTGCAATTGCAAAAAAAAATGCTCGGGTACAGTGGTGCTGCTACCTGTGTACCCTCCCCTGTTGTGTAAGAGTTGCTGAAAGCAACGAAGAACAAGAAAGAAGCATCCTTATTATCGTGACATCCGCTTTTGGTCGCCGATCGACGAACGACTGAGGACAGGCAATCGGACGTATTATGCCATCCTTTGCTAGTGCAAATATCCTCGCCCCGAGGATATATATAAAGTATTTTAAAAACATATGTATACAGCCAAGATAATGATATACAGCTCACTGTATCCTATTACGACCAGACACACGATAAATGAACGAATAACCAATTTACCTTCCCCTATCCCCTACCAGACTACCGACTTCTATGGCAAATAACTCTGGTTTTGGCATTTCTTGGGTGAATTAAATGCTTTTGCCTTTAAATAGTTCTGCCGACATCTGAATATGTGGTCGTCCAACGGTGTGATGCCCGGCGAGTACCATGGATACGGCAATACTTCCTAATCGAAGTTTGCTATATTGCGGGCTTTCTTTTTTTAGTTTACTATCTGCGGGCGTGAATTGTGAGTATCACGTGTCCGTTTCGATGAGGCCAGGCCGAGACTACTTCAAAAGTGTACCCCGAACGGAGGCAGCGTTTCCACATATATATACATATATATATATATATATAAACATATACATAATCAGCAAGCTATTCAGATAACGCCGTGAATGATAGTTTTCACTTCATCCGATCGACGCGTGCATCGATAGCACGCGTCATGTAAGCAGTCACCGCTAGGTCTCCAGTTATGTCTTGCCTTCCTAAATTATTTCAGAATATGTTGTGTCCTGGTCAAATGCATTTTTGAAAAATGGCATGCCATTTTGAATGTTCCTATGACGTAACATAACTTCTTATCATTAAACCAAAGAGCAGCCCAAAGCAACCAAAAGTATTAAAACAAAGAGCCTAGCTCGACTTACCTATTTATAATCACTAGTTGAGAATGTGCCATTTTAAACCAGCAATCGTAAGAGCATAAACCGTAACAAATATTAGCATACATCGTAACAAATATTTAACTAAAAAGTGTAAGCAGTCTTTATATAAATAATACGTATGTATCTTTTATTATTATTAAGGACCCATGTTGGCTTTCACGTAAAATGATCGTGATGTCGTTCTGATGTTTCAGTTGTTGACAACGGCGATGAAGAAATGCCTGGAAGTGATTCCGATACATCCGAAGATTAAGTGGGCAGTCTTGACATTCTCGACAAGATCGCACTACCCCATTAATGAACGACTAGTTCTACTATGTTTTATTGGCTTCTATGACTGAGCCATACTGTAAATAAATTAAAAGCTAATTAAACCGTATTGCGTACGTTACTTATATATATATATATAGTCAGGCGAGCACTGCTGAGTGTGCAAACGTATTGTGAATGATTAATATATCATCACAATATTTTCTATATATAATATATATATATATATATATATATATATATATTCAATTATATTTATTTTACTTAGATTGAGTATAATATACAGTTCAAGATGTTTCTTCATAATACTCTATATTCTTCACGCTTTCGGCGAGAGAAGTAGTGCAACGATGTTTTGTTCAGCGCTGTGCATTCCACTGCATGGTACTTGGCTCACCTCTGCAGGCAGAACCGGCAGGTGCACAACTCGTACTCCTCGTGAAAAGCTGCGTTTGGACATACCAGGTAGTGATAACCATGCACTATGTACCTGGTGTATACGTGGCAACTGTCACATGCAGGACCAGACCAAAGGTGCACGGCATTGAAAACGTCCAAGCCACCGACCTCCCGTCTGGCCTGTTCGACTTTAGCTTCCCATTCAGAAATGAAACATTTGTATGGCGCATGTACGCGGCATGTTCAGCCTTAGTCGGATTGTTTCAGTAGCCGGTGGACAACCTGACATGAGATACACAAAGCGGCTCCTTGCTCGAATAGAAAAGCAAAACACTCGCTTCATATATAATGAGAAACACCTCTCTGGTTAAAATTCGCCAGTGTGAGGTGGTTCCACACCCTGTCAAGGCCATACATCAGCCCCGGAACAATCTTAAGCATGATGAGCCTCACTGCTGAGAAAACGGACAGTCTTCGGACATTGCCTACTTCCCCATAAAGAGAGACAAGTGCCTTCCGTACTGTTTCGTTTATGTGCGCTGTGAACGTCGTTCCCGTATAATGAACCCGAAGGCCAAGATACTGGAAAGAGTTAACAAACTCCAATGGTTGGCCGAAGCAACGTATAACGTCTCTGGCAGCCAATCGACCTCCACGCCTGAATTTCATGGCTTTGGTCTTCCTGGTGTTTATCTCAAGTCCCTTTGAGACAAGGAACGCCTCTATCATAGAGGTAATGCGCTTGATGGCACCTAGGTCGCGATGAGCGACCACGATATCATCTGCATACATCACCACCACGGCTTTTTGGTACTCCTGTCGGACGTAATCGACGAGGTCAGCAAGGAGAAGTGTAAACGAGACGCAGCTCAGCGGGTCTCCTTGCGGAGTTCCCACATTTTGCTTAATCTCCAATACACTCTGCTCACCGTCTACCAACAAAGTGTCCTCCTCAAAGAAAGTTGCTATTACACTCAGGAGAGAGCCGCCAACTCCTGCTCTATATATATATATATATACTTGCCATGAATACGGATGTTATTGACCATATGTAATCAAAATGGTAGGTACACACCCTCGTTGCCTCCATTATTACGATCATCTCTTGTAGCTGACTCTTGTTTTGGTTCTGGCTTACGACCAGCTTCATCCTTAGACGGCACAGAACGAATCTTGTCACGCATCACCGGAAACGGATTGGTTTCTTCAGATTCACTTTCCGAAGTTGTAAGGCCTAATGACACTTTCAGTTCACAGTATTTATCATGCACGAATTCGAGGCGCTAGAAACCACACAGAACACAAGTAAGTGCTTTATGCCGTTATGTTGAGCAGTAATTGCGACATTGAGTTCACCCAGTGCACCAGATAAAAATGTGTGCTACTGGTTACAATAAGCTACAATTATCTCAGCCTAAGATGCGACACGAAAATCGCCTGACCGAAGCCTGTTCGCTGCGCCGCAGAATGTTAGCTAGTTAAAATTATCATATAATACAAAACTAGCTCTCGCTTGTGCTAAGCTAAGATGCACATATTTTTAATCAATATCTATCTATGTCACTTGTGTGAAATTAAAAGTAAGAAGATTGCAGGATAGTTAGTTTGCCTTGCCTTCGTACCAAATTAGTATATACATCCATCAGTCATTGTAAATATGCGTACCCTAAAGAGATCTGTTGTCTGCAACAGATTTCTATGTCCGGCGATCTTATTGGCGAGTTTGAGTTTGCGATGTGTAAGTTGCTGAGGATCGAGCAAATACGACCTGAAGGCGAAGGGACGGAGCCAGTGTACAAAATGAAAAGCTGATTCAGCCTGCAAGCGTCGGACAGCAAACACCAAATCTAGATGATTGTCCTGTTGACAGAGGTCAACCAAAGCTTCGAGTCGCTGCAAGTCTGCCTTTCGAACTCGAATCTGTCGAACCAAACAAAGAAAAATATAAATTTATTGATTAACACTATCTGTACTGCTAAATAGTGTAAATTATGAACCGACTTATGAAGAGCAGTGTGTCTGTGGCAAAATAAAAAGTATTTGCCTTCTGTTAATGACTGGCTTGAATCTTACTAATATATATTAGAGATTCGCTGTATAAACTTTTTTTCGAACGAATTTTTGTGCCAAGTAAATACATTTATTTCAGGTTTGATCCCTTTATATGATCTAAATGAGTGCACTGATCATTTGCATGGAAGGCAAAGTACGAAATACTTTATGGAAGGCGATATGAAAAGCAGCAGTGAACGAAAAACAACCGGGGTCCGCGGCTTGCAAGCTTGAGTGAAGTACGTGGCGTAAAGCATATAGATGATAAACGCCTTGTCGGGAAATGACTCAGAATCTTCGAGTTCGCGAACCAGAACTTCAAAGACGTCTTCAACGAACACGCGTGCTGATAGCTCATTATCAAAACTGAAAAACAAAAATACTTTGGTTAAGCTGAATGCTCTGACGAACTGGGTTAGCATAATCGTCGGATATACCTTCCCTCCGCCGTACATAAAATATACAAAATGTATCTACTCTCTGTTATCAATGAAAAAAGGCAACAATTAAATAAGTTATGCCGTAACATATATATCGCCTTTATAAGTGTAGTTGAGTATCGACTACAGTCGAGGGTATTGCTCACGGCCCATTTTCCTTAATGCACTTAATATTGGCTTTAGTCAGCCACAAATCAGTTACGCAAGCTCTTACACAGTTCATACTGCTACAGTTAATACGCTTATGTTTAGTACAGTAAACTACTGCTATCCACACTAATGACCAGTAGAGCAGAATTAAGTTAGAGATTGATTCTAGGAGAAGGCACTTCTCAGAGGGCATCTTGGTTTTTGATGTAAGGCTGGTCAGCTTGCTCGGCACTTGGTACATGTTAGCCGTTACGCAATCAGAGTGAGCTGTGAAGCTTAGCTTTCAATCATCGCACACAGGTATTTGGCCTGCTTGTTTATCTGAATCATGTGGCCTTCCACACGGATAACCAGGTCCCGGCACTGCTTTCTCTTAATAAGAAAGAGTGTGTCCAGTCGCAGACTAATAACAGTAACAAGCGTTGTATACAGACTATTTGTTGCCATCCTTAGATGCAGGCTACAAGACGAGCTGGAAGAGATTAAACGAATAGGACCATGGCAGAGTGGTTCTAGAACAGGCAGGGTTAGAGGATGGTCGTTTCGTACTAATGGAAAGCATCTATTTGGCCAGATCAAGAAAACAGAAGGTTACAACATTCCTAGATATCCGACGAGCCTACGATACGGCCGATGGAAACTCGCTCGGAACAAGATAATAGAAGGCGGATTAGGACCGAAATGGGTCAGTATATTTAAAGAAATATGAGACAGGAAAGAAATACATCTTTGCAAGAATCGGATCGAACACATCATGGTTCTACAAATTAAAAAAGAACTTTCGCATGGATGCCCTTGCTCGGTGGCACTGTGTTTGCTGTTTATTGAGGAGCTGGCACGACAGGTGTATGAATAGATCTTGGTTCTACAATAGTGTACACTAGAAACGATAAAATAGTATCGTTTTTTATCTTACCGACCGTGTGTCCTGTTGTTTGCAGACGAGATGGTGATTTTAGAGAACGGTGTTGATTAAATGCAAACAAATTTTAACATATGCAGAGAAACGGCGGAAAAGATTGGACAAGAGTTCAACCGAAATAAATGTGGATGGAGCCGCAGCAGATTCATGGGGACTAAAGAGCTTTGAAAAAGCATGTTGGTGCTAACAATGGCATACGCTATTGCAAATTCAGACGCAAGCATGGTAAACAGATTTGGTACGATACAACGTGCAGTTGGCGGCATGCAATGCAATGTAGGTACTTATGTGCAGCACAGTTTGTCGAAGTGGACTTTGGAGTCTCCAGCATCTGGGCAAGAGAAAGCACAAGCAAAATTATCGTGTGTAAGCCGTCTAAAAGAACATAGCTGCAGGTAACGAAGAACAAAACTTATTAAGAGAAATATAAACAAATGGGTTAGACGGCTAAAGTACCTGGACGCAAATCTAAGTACAATACGATGGAAGAACACGGGGTAATGATAATTAAACAGATACTCAAGAATGTGAAAAGGAAAGTTAATAACACAACCTAAAAAGGATGAAGAGCGGATATTGAGTATACTCGAACTCGCAAGCTTCAGAGCTGTTCGCGGACTCCAAGACCGGAATGCTCAACACCCGACTGCTAGTGACCAGATACTCGGAAATTGAAAGCGTTTTAGTGTACAGCGTGTGATATAGAAGAGGAATTTATAGAAAAACATTGTGCTGAAGTGCCACGAGCTAGGAAGAGTGAGAACAGTATCCTTGGTCGAGGTATTAGGTTTCGGTGGTAAACAATATGGCAAGAAATTACTGTAAACAAACTCAGGCTAGGGAAATGGCATAGATTGTAAGGAATCATGGGCAAACATCCCGCTAAACCAAACTATTGTGTAATTACTAGTAATATAACCACCCAACTAATAGTATAAATGCACAACAGACGAGGATATTTGTAAAAATACATTCATAAAGATACCATTGTCTATAAAGCCAGGAGCACGCTGTGTGACGTACTGCACAATGAGCGCATCTGATTTAAAAGATACTCCTGAGGGAATGGTAAATAAAACTCATATATATCATCATACAAGTGTATCTAGTAGAGGTCGCAGAGTGGGCAGCGGCGCTTTATCTTAAACATTTAATTGATAAGTGCGCAATGGTCCACTTTGATCACGTAAACAGACGATGTTAGCGGTCAGATTCTCAAGATACAAAGTATCATGAAAGACCTGTGCGTAATTACTTTGACAGACATTCTTGTTGCAGATGTCGCATTTAGATCCACTCGCCACAGTACTTGGATTACGCGAATGTTTACTGTGAATAATCCCAATCTATATACAGAGCTATATAATATGCACGTCAAGCCTATTATCGCATACGATTCCTCTACCTGCAACCAAGGACTAAAAACAAACCAGTAAAAACTAAGAAAGCCAAAGGTGTTTAAAAGAAAAGTTGGTTTCAAATGTAAGTGGAATCCATAAAATGAAATTTTAAACCTGTTCAAAACTGTAAAAATACTCGAAATATTTGAGCAAACATCAAGAAAGTCAGAAAAAAAATTATACAGTAAGCTCCACTACCAGATTGCAACAAAATGTACACCCAAGGTTTACTGTAACTAAGCTTTGCGTAAACCGACTTGTCCCCATGAAGGGTACCAAGAAATGGAACATAACTGTATAAAACTTTTACCGCGAATAAATTGTTTGTAATATATATATGGCGACACATACCCTTGGAAGAGCATCGAGGCTCTAAGTCGTCTGAACGCGGCGGCAAAATGTTCGAAGCGAACACTACCGGTCTCTACGAATGCAAATCGGATACGATTGAGGTCTTTTACCAAGGAGTCCATCTGCAGATTGACAACTGCCGTCAGATAAACGCGCTGCTGTTCAGCCAACCGCTGCTCAGCTGCTGAGGCTTCATTAGCTTGTCCAGCAGGGGCTGCTAAGGAAGCTTCGGCCATGTTTCCTTCGGCTTTGACAAGCTGTAAAGAAGCAGGCCCATCAGTAAAGACTAAAGGTCATTTTCCATGAGGTGGTCTTGGCCGTTGCCATTTTTCCACTGCGATTTATATTTTCCGCCCTCAGTTAATTGAAACCAAAACATTAAAACAAGTCAGAATGGGCGAATTATAAGATTGAATTGACATATTTTCTTTCGGGTATTTAGCAGCAAATCATTTGACGCACTTCATAAGAGTTTTTATTTAATGAACGCTGTGTTAATCCCCAGTTTATCCACTCGGATATTGAAGTGTCCTGGTCCGATAAATGATAACAAACACATTAATAATTAAATAAACCCATTAGTGACTAATGCAGGCGAAATGAATCAACGAAAATACATTTGTATGCCTCGCCAATCTATATCCAAGTGTTAAATGGAAAAAAGACACTACAAATTTCTCTAGGAATAATACATTATTTTATTTACATCCAAAAATATTATCTGGCGTCCTTTACAACTCTCTGTCGATATACAAATTGGTTACTATTGACAAGTAGGTCTGTCAAATTGGCAGTTGCTCCCAAAAGTGAACTAGATGACTTTCACGTGAAATGCGTGAGCACTGTCACTAAATGTGTTGAGCAGATTACGCACTTTTACGAGAAGAGCGTGTATTCTTTGTGGACTATCATCTCGCTGAGGTTTCATGTTCAGATAGGTGTTCATTCGTTCCACCAACGCACCCAGTTCAGCTACAAGCTTACGTACACGAGCATTTGCCGGGTTTTCCTCGCATTTCGGCAATCGTCGGTATCCCGCAGCTGTACAAGCCATTGGCAGGTTTGGTTTTGTAACGAGGCTAGCGTTGACCTCATGGTTGAGATGGCTGGGGCTACCCAGGACAGAGATCTGCCCAGACGGGCTCTCACGAACGAAAAGATGAGCAGTACAATAATCACTCGTTGCGCGGGTAAACATTTTACGAACTTTCCGTCCGTTTGCTTGGGTGTCTCGGTTACAATTATACATCTTTGTTTTGGTTCCGTCGCGCAAAACCTTAGCACTATGTGAAGCAAAGCTCGTGTGGTATACCAGCTTAACTTCTTCAAACCAATGGTTAAAGCTATTTGCATCTTCAAAGGTCATATCGAAAATGACAACTTCGTCGTCCTCGTGACTTTGCGCTAGGTGAAATAAAAGGTCTATACGTTTGGGAAAACGACAAGAACAATAGGGACACTTGCCCACTAAGTCTGAAACCTTAGTCTTCACGGGAGTTACCGACTGACCATGAGTAGCTTTGATGTGCCGGACCAAATACGCCCGTTTGGCAAACTCTTGCCCACACGTGGGACAACTAAAGATACTGCATTCTGTTGACAGCGGCACAGATACGCACTTCGCGGACTTGTTGTCTTCCTCGACACCGTCTCGATCTGGGTCGGGACACAAAACAACGTAGATCTCCGGATCACCCATCTGTTTAGTTCAAACATTGACTACGACTGTAAAAACTTGACAACGTCCACGTAATTGTTTGGTTTGCTTCTTAGTACAGCAGAAGCCGCAGATGCTTCTTACTTACTGCTCTTGTTGTTGTTGTTGTTGTTACTGCTGCTGCTTTAGCAGTTAGCGCCTACCAACGCATGAACTATCGTGGACTGAAAAACTGATCAGTTCGTACAGTCGACATAGATGCATCAGACGTCTTGCATTTCGTGTACTATGCTGCCTCGTGCTGGCGATTTGTTCTCGACACGCTAAGATGCCAGCGCGTTTGCCGCACGTCAATGTCCAAGTTCCGAACCACTTCTTCCAGCAGCAACGGCCAATGCAAGTTATGCAATTCAAAAATCAAAATTATAGTTTACATCATCACGATCAAGCAAACTTTGTTATCTCAATCATGTGCTAGTCATGACGCTATCTTTCGACTTTTATATACATAGCCCTCTCACTGGGAGGAACTGGGATATCTGGATATATGATCCCTACTATAGTTTGAATACGTGTATCATATCAACTCCCATATGTTTAGAGCGCATTGCGAACTAAAGTATGTTTAATGATAAAAATATTTTATTTAAATGCATATATATATAAGATATAAATGTATATATAAATATATATATATGTGTGTGGGGAACAGACGTGTATATACGGACGTGTGGGGACAAGCCCTGCAAAATTGTAATGGACAAACTGTGCGTGAGAGCACCGACGAGACACCTTTGGGGCTCATCTTTTTCCGACACAGACGGAGGAAGACCCTATTGCGGTGAATGAGGAGGATATTCCTCCTGTAACGCTCAAGGAAGTCCAGCGAGCGCCTGAAAGGGTGTCAGAGGGCACGGCTCCAGGATCCAACAGCATGCCTCTGGAAGCGATCAAATGTCTAATGAAGGAATGCCCAGTGGCCTTTAAAACGGTCTTGGACGCATTACTGAGAGACGGACGATTTCCAGAAAATTAGAAGAAGGCCCGTCTGGCTCTTATTCCAAAGCCGGAGAGGGAACAATGCTCGGCCTCGGCCTACAGGCCCATCTGCCTTCTTAACACAGTTGCCAGGGCCATGGAGTCTATACTCACGAGCAGATTCAACGACGCAATCTAAGAACGACAAGTCTCGCTCTCAGTGGACTAGCACGGGTTCCGTAAAGGGAGGTCAACGCTCCAGCCCATTAGCAGAATAGTCGCTGAGGCTGAGGAGGAGAGACAGAAAAGCCTGAGACTTCACAATATTTGCCTCCTCATAGTGCTGGATGTAAAGAATACGTGTAACAGTGCAAAGTGAAGGTGAGCCTGAATAAGGTGGAGAAAAAAGAGCAGCGTGCATTCTGATAGCCTCGTCTCTGGCCAAACGAAGTGTGACTGCAGGTGTACCACAACGTTCCGTGCTAAGACCTACGCTGTAGAACCTAGTGTACGACGACATGCTAAAGATGAGCAGGGGGGGGGGGGGGGTTGCAATCGTCGCTTATGCTGACGGCCTGGCAATCTTAGTCACCAAGGGACGCGGAGCTGTTGAAACACCGAGCCAACAACGCCTTAGACGGGGTCAATCGGAGGATAAAGTCCCACCGCCTCATGTTAACACCGGAAAAGAACGAGGCGCGTTTGCTTATTGGAAGAAAGCACCGCCGGGAACAGGATATTTGTGTGGACCGCCATATGATCCAGATAAACAAGCAACCCTTGGGTGTAATGCTTGACATAAACTTGACCTGTAGAGCCCACGTTGTTAATGTAACGGCCAAAACGCATTAAGTGGCAGGCAAGCTGATCAGGCTAATGTCAATAACAAAGAGGCCTCGGAGAAAAAGCGCCGTCTTCTAGCATCAGTGGCAGATTTAATTTTGCTCTACGGGTCATCAATGTGGGGACCAGCTGCACTAAAAGCCAAGAGCAGAGTTCTGGCCATTAGGATCACCAGAGCGTCCAGGACCCAGATCAAGGGTGTGCATTATGCGTTTTTGTTCCTAGCCTGTTACAAAGAAAAAAAAAGTATATATATATATATATATATATATATATATAGTGCGTTCATATATTCAGATATATATTCAGTGCGTTATGTGACACATTGTGATAACAGACAACATGGACAAATAAATTTGCCGGCGGGCTATGTCGGTCCATATATATATATATATATATATATATACATATATATATATATATATATATATATATAGGAAATACTTTATGCGTTACGTGTGTATATATATATATATATATTTTTTTTTAATAACACAACATTAGATAAGCTTGCATGTACTGAACGATATATAAAAAGGTTGCAGGACGTCATTGAGAATCTGAATGATTGAATCTCACCAATATATAAAAAAAGACTGCTCCCTTGTGTAAATGTACTTACCGACCAAGTAAGCGATCCAAAGAGGCCAGCGCTAGAGCTGTCGCTCGCTGCTGTGGCTCAGACAGCTGCCATCGGTTCGAGTGTTCGAGCGCCGCTGAGCAGACGACAGATCTGTGGCGGTCGGTATGTTCGATTCATTGTTCAATGCCATCATCAGTAATGATTCGGCTTGATGACAAACAAAGCAGACGCTTTTAAGTGGAAACGCAGACGACTTACGATGAAAGATCAATGTTAGCAAATGCGGCTCTAACTCAACGCTTGGAAAAGATCATTTGGAAGAACAGCGGCACGCAGAAGTCACAGCACTACCAATCAACGCAATTCAAGAGGCCACAAAGATAAGGTGTTAAGTGTATCAAACCTATCATCTAGTTAAAATTCTAGTTACCTAAGTTCGCTCTATTCGAACCTATTGTATTAGAGAGAGCCAATATTTCGGTTGCCGCCTCTGAGTGTTTTCGTAACATCATTATATATATATGTATATATATATATATATATATATACATATATATATATATATATATATATTAATATATACAGCTTGTGTCCAAACTAATAACCAGTATTTTTCGTTAACTAAATAAATTTTTTCGTTTGAATGCGAAAGGGAAGGTCGTATATAGAAATGACAGTAAAATGTCAAATCGGTGTAATACTACTGTGTCTTTTTGAAACGTGCGATTGTGAGAGAACTATTTGTTCGATACCATTCCTACGCGTTCGAAGTAAACAAATGCTTCTTTGAAAGCCATTCAGCGTTGGCTAACAAAAGGGAAGTCGTGGTACTTTAAAAATCGTTGCGAAGGAGGTTAGTTAAGAAGGAGGATCTAAATGCTAAAAAATGCTTTTACGGTAATAAAACACAGACTTGTAGGAGAATGCGTACATTTGGTGGTTATTATCGGTACTAAATTTATGGTGGTTTGATTTGTGGTTGCGAGGTAATTAAAGTTTATGGTGAAAATATAAGAAGTGAGTGTCTATAACTGAGATTCCACCTGGCCCCTGTCATGTGTATCACCCGTGTTACTTTTAAAATTTGATCGATCATCATCACTCGAATCAACGAAGGTCCCGTGAGATAGACGCTTGTGAACTCAGATATTCAGCGTCGAAAAAGGTGACCGCAAGTGTGCTGGCGCTATGTTGAAACCACATTTTCTGGCCAACATTTTGTGGGACGTCCACCAATAGTTCTGGCAAAGTACCTCTGTAAAAAAATGCGGGTATCTTTTTCTATGTAACCTTTTGAGACTTTGAGAGAGAGAAGATAGGTAGGTGATAAGATAAGCAATTAGGTAGCCTATGATATGATATGATATGACGTTTATTCATTCTTAATTGTAGTTTCTCATTTGTGTTACAACTTCATATAGCCACAGGCTAGTGCGAAGCATATGTACAAGTTACAGTAAGATTTTATACATTATCACCGTAGTATCTCGTGTTATTGCAATTATTTATCTATAGATTGTGTACATGATTACATAAATATGGTTTATTCAGACGCAAGTAAGGTAAGATAGTGCGTTCTAGCAGTGTTTTTGAATTGACTAAGCGATATTAGTGTCCTATTGTATAGTCCTATATTGTATAGTATTATATGTCCTATAACTGCCTATTGTTCATTATGTCATATCCAACGTTCACGGGAAAGCGATTTTCACCTGTATGCACATGGGCTATATGCGGGTTATCGTTGGCTCTCCTTGAGGTGTATTGATAAGACTCTTTTGCATTTAACAGGCCTCCTTGAGTTAAAAAAAACTGTTTGTGAAAAAAAAATGCAAGGAACTCTACATGGGTTTCTTCGATCTACAAAAGCCAATGACGGTAGTCAATAAGTTTTTCGTAATAATATACATCACAAAACCTCGACATTTGGGATTTTCCTACATACTATTGCCCTTGTGTTTGCTAACGGAGTGGAACGGGATGGGACACGTAGACCAAACATTTCGCTTCTTTTCTATGTGCAATCTTCTACATCCCCAAAAGCATGGCTTTACAACAAATTACTGGCCAAAATATCAGCGCTAGGTTTACGCTCTAGAGTAACTGCTTGGTGTCACGTTCATCTGCAAGACCGGACCCCCAAAGTTAAAGTAGGAGTATTTTTTCTAGTTACGGACGTTCTCCCTTCGGCGTCTTGCAAGTTTCGTTCATAAGACTGCTACTGTATGCCATATTCACTTAGGATTTGAAACGGGTGTTGCGAAAACTCTACGCCAATAATCTAAATATATCGAAGTGTCTGTGATATATGTGCGAGCATAAGAGAGGAATCGATTCTTGTATTTTTGAACAGTTGGTATGCAGAAACTAGCTTGATTCATATTTTGTAATTTAGCTAAAGAATTTTTGCAGTGGAATGTCAATAAAAGCGCCGGAGATTGCAAGTTTTGATATTGTGATTCTCTTATTTGCTTGGAGAATCGCAAGAGACGTACGTGACAACCATGATTATTTAAAACCCTTGCAACCTTTTTCGTTTAAGTTTATATATATATATATATATGTATATATATATATATATATAGTCTCGTTTAGTACATGTAAAAAATAATTAACTTTAAATTTAAGTTAAACAAATTTCTCAAACTCCCAATTTGGCCGTATCTGAAGCTAGCGATAAGCTTCGGCAGTAGTTATCAGCCATCAGCATGTTGCTATTGCAGCCTGAATAATTCAACCTATGACTTGGGCTTGCGATTCATTTACAAAATGTAGTTTAATAATTGTGCGGCCTAGCGTTTTCTACATATGTAGATTTGTTGTTTAGAACGACATGTGATAGTTTCTAATTGTAATGAAAGCAGCTGCGTCTGTAAGGGTCGTAATTGGCAGTGATCCAGAAAGTAGTTTGGAATAAGAGAACGAAATTTCCATCGGCTCATGCGGCATTGGGAAAATTCGTAATTTAGCTGATGCACTAGCTACTGAGTCACACTAAGATATTTCAATTTACTACTTAGAAAATCAGGAAACAACCACATCAGACGTGCATAGCTATCTGTCGATATCGAACTTGTAGTTCGAACAGATTAGAACGCATCTTTTGTCTACTGGAACCCCTAATCAATGCTTTTCTTGCCATGCATACCTTTTACATCAGGGGCTTTTAGAACGGCAGCATAATGTATATAAATACATATATATATATATATATATATATATATATATATATATGCTGGCATGTTTAATAAAGTTCTGTATACTGCATTGTGTGCTGATGTCCAACATTAGGGGTGCACGGAACTCGCGGATCCGAAATCGAACCAGATTGCGTCATCACGTCGGTATTACCGAGAAAAGAATGTCGGCGCGATCGGCGTCGAGCACTTCAAGCTCAACCGTGATCGTAATGGATGTAGCAACTGTAAAATCAGGCCTTTCCGCAGCGAGGCTCTTCCGCTGTGAGAATTTTCGTATTGACGGTTGCGACTCAACGGTGGCCCAATTGCGGACACGGATTGGCGCTGCGTTTGGCCAAGACCTGGGCCAGTTTCAACTCGTTCACCTCGGTACGCGTCGAATAGGAGCCATTACTCAGTCCTGTTCAGTGCTTGACTTCGCTTTGTTTGCTCTCTTCGACTAATTCGACCGTGCAATCTTTCTGTTAGTTAAGTTTGTAAGAGCTTGATCTTGGTCTCAGTGTATGTAGTCTAGGTCAGTCTGAGCAACTTATAAGCTTTGTTTTTAGTAATAATCATGATTTCGGCGCCAGGCGTTAGTACGGGTGTAAGTGGGCACAGGTGGCATTTCTTTACGATCAGTCTGGGTCTTAGCTGTAACACGAAAAGTCTCTTGATTTTGCAGGAAAAATCCTCGAAGATTCTCAGAGTTTAGATACAGCCGGTATTAAAGGTGGATCCGTCGTGCTGCTTTATCCACGTTGTCAACCTGCTGAATCATGTCCGAGCACTACCCCGGATGTTCAAGGTTCTATTGATCGAATTGTTTTCAACGTGAAAGAATTGGTCAAACGGAAAGCCCTACACGCCATTGGTGAGTAGACTCGCTTGTGCTTGATAGCTGGCTTTCTGGAGAAGAAAAACGTGTCGCATCTTTATAGACTATTTCATAAAAGCGTTTTTTGGCGCTTGTAAGTAGAATCAGCGTGTTGACACGATTTGTTATACTAATTCGATTTTGGGCTGAGATTGCTTGATGTTGTTCATTAATTTATTTAAAATTCACTATTGCTATTTATGTCAATATGTGCAATACATATTATAATTATAAATATAACATGATCAAAATCTCTCTCGCTTGAGCTAGAAGAGAGAAGTTGAGCGTAATTGAGACTGTTGCTGGTGGAATTCCAGCAAAACGTTGGTGGTTAAGAAACTAAAACCCGGCGAGCGTATATTCTGATCTGTTGCGGGTCTTTGTTGGAAGATCCAGTGCTTGCTTGAAAAATGTTGTTTTCACGTTGACCTGCTGCTAAGGCTTTGCAGTTATGAGCTTGTACCACGTAAGTTGGGTCCCGTAACTAGCCATTAAAGACACTTCATTGAAAAGGCTCGTGCGCGTTTAATAAACAAACCCCACACAGGGAAAGTTGTGTGGGGTTTGTTTATTAGTCCCCGCGTTTTACGCTTTCCTGCAGCGCTTTGCGATTTGCTAACAAACGGACGCTAGCCCCACCTCGAGAGATGACAATACTGAAATAGCAAACGTTTTCTTTAGGCACCTGTCTCCTTGGAGAAGCAACCTATCCGTGTGTGCGGGTCATCCACTATATTAGAATTTAATAGCCTCCTCTTGGCAACCTTCACAATGAGACCGTGAAGCGAAAATTATAACTCAAATGAGTCCAGTGCGTTCTGTAGTCTGTTTGAATTCGGCTACAAATGACGAGGTCGCCTGCATATAGCAAGCTCATCTTAATAGGATGTAGCTTTTTTTACCAAACGTGAGAGATCACTTAGCAGAGTGATGAACAACGGGTTCACGTGATCTCCCTGAGAGTCTCCAGTTGTCTGACTGAAGGAGTCGTGCTCGCACACGCTATCGTCGAGCACAAATAGGTTTGCCCACAGAAATGCGGGCAATCTGCGTTACTCTGCAACCATACCATTTGACTGGAAGCAGCTCTTCAGATAGACATCTGTTTAAGAGGGTCTGCCACAGGAGAATGAGAAGATAGGCTTGCATAATATGCTCGTTTCTTGCCATATCGGGCCCGAGTGCCTTGTGCTTATCCACGGTAGATTTAACTTCGATGCTGAATGGTGCTTCCAGACAAGCAACGAGTGTCCTGCGAAAGGCTTCAAACTTCTGCGCCGCGGAAAGTTTTCTTGGAACCGTATCTGTCCGGGTAAACGTCATCCGGAAACGCTGCTCGTAGGGCATTGGGTGGATGATAAATTTATAGGGCTGCCGTTCTAGGCGTTGTTTTTCTTTGTACATAAAAGCTTAATTTTTGGAATCTAGGAGATATCTGCGATGCTTTATTGATATTGAGCATATATATCGATGGGGTACATCTAGCGACTCCCGAGTTCAGATAAACTTGATGTAAAGCGAGGACGACCTGTTCAAGCTTATAGCAGGCTTTGTCGAACCACTAACGGTGTACTGTGTTGGTATTTGGCGGACGAGATTATAACTTAGCCTCATGGGAATAGGAATAAACTCATTTAGGCCTGTGGGCAGCGACAGGTGGATTGAGCCGTTATATAAAACACAGATGAGTCGTACCGAGCAAGAGAATATATCGATTGTTGAAGAGCCTTCGGGGTCCTACAAGAACAGATATGCCACCTGTAAGGCAGCCCTGTAGAATAAGAGGAGACAGTGAGTGAAAGCTGTACTAAACAGACATCGAAAATGTTATATTATGACATTACATTTAGTACTACCGTATTGTGGAGCAATGACAACATCGGAATGAACAAACCCTTTAACTTCATGTGGCAGTTTGGCAATTGGACCTGTGTATAAGAGGCTCGACCCTGGTGTAATGCATCATTGATATCTCTCTCTCTTTATATATATAGAGATCATCTCTCCCCCTCTCTCTCTCTCTCTCTCTCTCTCTATATATATATATATATATATATATATATATATATAGAGAGAGAGAGAGAGAGAGAGAGGGAGAGAGAGATAAGCTTCTATATTGATTTTACTCAAAAACGTCAAGACTCTCCCCACTTTCTTGTAAAGAATAGCTGGGTGGAAAACAAAATTATCGAGTACATTGTCTCGTGCTATTGAAGCATTCTCAAAGGTGCGGTATAGTTTTTCGTTTGTAACATTGTGGACTTAAGGATTGTGGAGGTCCGATACGGCGTCACTATAGTTTAAAATTAAAGTAGGCATCGACTAACGTAAGTTGCAGATGAATCAGTGGGCTGGTGTTCTTATTCCATGATGTATGCAGGCAAACATGAAGTTCAGACGCACGTGTTGCGTGCTATGCCTCACCTTCAAACTTCAACAATTGCTCTTCTGCAAGCTGATCGCTTGCTCAAGAGGTGGGTGCTCGACAAAGACCATGAAGTGCTAAACAAGTTGGCTGAGCAGCATCCACATCTCGGTGATGCCCTCAGTCTCGCCCTACAATATCTCATATCAAAAGGGGTTCCGATTGCGCCAAAGAAGTCAGGCAATGCTTATTCTGTCGACGCCCTCAGCGATGATTCGGATGACGAATCTGACGCTGCGGGGCAACACCAGAATCAACAAGCCCTCTCGAGGCACGGTGAGTCGGTGGTCTTGTTGTGAAGCGTTTTTGTGCGCGACCCGATTTGCCATTGTAGTAATATTTTCTGCATGTAGAGAAATATTGTTCGCGTTTCTTTCCACTAGAGTAGTTGCTCTCCGCCTGCTATGTGCTAACTGAACGTTTATATGTGGTGAAAAGTGATCTGTAATAACAGCCCGCTAGCAGCATATATTTGGTAGCTTTCATATTATCGGATGATCTCGTCTAAATGATTGCCACAGGTGGACTGCGATTACCAGCAGGCGGAGCGGAGGCAGCTGGACAGCGGGCTCGGCGTGGGGCAATTACAAATTTGATGCTGCAAGCCGCTCTTGAGGCGACCTACACCGAACAGACAGAGGCTGCATCACTGGCCTTTGGACCTCAGCTAGCGGCTATGCGTGAAATGGGCTTGACTGACGAGCGCGCTTGTGTCCAGGCACTCGTTCGCACGGGAGGTGATGTCGATATGGCAGTTGACCTTCTCTTTCAAGAGTGAGAAATAAATACTCTCTATCGCGTCTGCGATAGCTTACTTTTACTCGACTTCGAATAGGGTTATAGGGTACTAATCTGTGCAGGCTGTATGGGCGATAAACTTAATCAGTATTCATATAACTCCTATAGATGTCTGATCCTATAGACACTATATATTTCCAATATATATATATATATATATATATATATATATATATACAAGTTGTATGTATAATTCTGTACAGTATGGATAATAAAGGTACGCGGCAAAATATGGCAATGCATATTGCACCTGGCTAACACGAAAGCGTTCTTATTTTTAAAAAAACATTGTACCTGCAGTACCGACCAAGTTTCGGCAAAGATGCATGCACTTTCGCTGCTTGCACATTAACGGAAGCGATTTTGCAGTGCGTCTAGCTCACAACTAGACATCACTACAAAGTCTTTGTAACAAAGCTAGACAATCACGTTTCTGCTGCACGCAGGCACGATCACTTAAAACGATATTTTATGCACTATCATTAATTTATTGTACCATATGTACGGTATATATATATATATATATATATATATATATATATATATATATATATATATATATATATGCATTTTATTTACCATTCCTTGTGGAATATCTTTTGAATTAGATGCGCTCGCTGTGTAGTATGCCATACAGCGTGGTGCTGGCTACGTATAGTTTTAGATTATTACTATGGTATCAATATAAGTATTTTTACAACATATATATATACAGGTAGTTCCATAAGTTCTTAGAATGAAAACCAAGAATTTTCCAAATCATGTTTTTAAATTTATCTTATTCGATATACTCCCCGAGATGCTCAATACACTTTTCCCACCAAGATTTCAGAGCTTTTATACCTCTTAAGTAGAATTCCGCGTCTTTAGACTGAAAATAGGCATTGACAGCAGCCTTAACCTCTTCATTGCTGGAAAAGCGCTTTCCACCGAGACTATTCTTCAAATGTTCGAAGAGGAAATAATCAGAGGGGGCCAGGTCTAGAGAATAGGAAGGTTGTTCAATAAGTTCGAACCTCAGTTGGGCCAGTTTTGCCGATGCTTGCCGGGACTTGTGTGCAGGAGCATTGTCCTGGTGAAACAGGACAACCTTCTTCTGCAAAGCGGGCCGTTTCACGATGAATTCTTGCTAAAGGCAGTCCTACAGTCTTGCATAATATTCTCCTGTGATCGTTTTACAGCTCTCAAGGTAGTCGACCAACATTATTCTACGTTGGTCTTAAAAAACTGTAGCCATCACCTTTCCGGTCAATGCCGTTGTCCGCACCCTCTTCGGAGGTCCTTCATCAGGTGCACACCATTGGCAAGATGCTTCTTGGGTCTCGGGAGTGTAGTGATGAACCCGGCTTTCATCGACGGTCATGAATCTGCACCAAAAATCCGACAGATTGTTCGACATCTTGGCCAAATTTCGCTGTAAAGCCAAAACAGGCGCGTCTTTTTGGCCTTGGTTGAGCAAATGCGGCAGCCATTTTGCTCTAAGCTCTTTCATCTTCAAGTTTTCGTGTAGGATAAAATGCACACTGCCTAAACTAATCCCTAATGCCTCCGCTATTTCCTTAATGTTCATTCGCTTATCTGTGCCAAGAATTTTTCGCACTTTCTCTACGTTTTCCTCATCAGTTGCCGTTTTTTGGCCTCCTGGACGTAGTTCATCCTCGGTGCTCCTGCGACCTCTTTTTAACACTTTAATCCAGTTGGAAACAGTGGCAAAACATGGCGCAGAGTCACTGTACGTCTCGTCTAACTCAATTTTTACTTGGGTCGCATTCCAACCTTTGAAATAAAAATGCTTGATAACCACTCGAAACTCTTTTTTCTTCATTTTTAAAAATCACGCCGATACGTTGCACGGGAAAAGCTATCAAACGAAATCGCAACGGCCAATCACCATCATATTTTGAGTGCTAGCAGTCGAAAAGTTGCAATTCCTATTAGCGGTGAAAGCGCGCCAAATTTCGAATTCTAAAAAGCTCATTCTAAGAACTTATGGAACTACCTGTATATCATTGTAATAAAAAATTATAATAAAACGACTCTAACAGCACCTACAGATTGGGGAAAATACAACAGTTATGATACCGTGCACTTCACTAGAAATTGCAATTTCACTCTACCCAGCGGCGAAACCACCAAGCTGATAAAATGTATTTCACTAAACACTAGCTCTCTACAGAAAATATCGGCTTGCGGTGCTTTGTGCTTTTACTGCACGATATATCATTTAGACGCGGTCCTTATAAGGGAAGCCAGGTCGAATTATGGACATTCTTTGGTAAATCATTCTTCGGGCCCTTGTATAACGTTCTTGGAGATCTTCATGAGAGAGATAATGAACTCTACCTGGTGAACTCACCGTCACCTGGGTTGGTGCTAAGTTGCCGACGACCTGATCGAGGTTGTTTACTTTTATATGCATCCTCCTCCATTCTTGTTCCTATGTGCAAGGACAAAAGCAACAGAAATAGCAAAAGGAGCAACAACAACATACCACAAATAACGACTAGAGGTGCATAAAGACCCAACGAAACGTGACAAATGCAAGAACAGTAGCAACATCGTCAAAAACAACAACAACTAAAATAGCAATAACAAACAAGATGTACAAAAATCAAAATGTTAGAACACCCTCGGTTGACACTATGCCGTAACAATGCCGTTACGAGTCCACCAAGAATGTCGAACTCAGCAGGGCGACAACTACGACACGAATATTCTATGAATTCTATTCCACGAATGAATGAGCGAAAGCACACGAGACTTACGTGTGATTTAGCCCATTCATTCTCAAAACAGTCGGTGAGGTAACAAAGGGGACATGGACCGCCACAATGACGCCATTTGCAGTCGTTCCGGAGTTCATAAAACCGAAATCATTCTTGCCTATCATCAAGATGATGACATGGACGGAGAGATTGCTTCCAGACCTGGTCAGACATAGCTGGTGATAAATAAAATTATACAATACAATACAAAGTCTCTAGTTTATTGAAAAAAGGGTGTTAAAATCACATTGTAGTCTTTGCACTCATGGGCACGTCGCGAAACTCTCCATGCAAACGCGTTATTCACCACATCGACATTAGCAACTTCCGGTGGAGTAATTGACACACCACTGCGTAGATTATTTGGACGTAATGTGAAAAAGGTACTAAATGTATTACTCCAGATTAGTTGTTTAAAAACTCTCACGTCAATTTACATTTGGTACTCGCTCACGGTTGGGAGTACGAGGCTCTCGCGTCTTACATTGCAGCGCCCTGCGACTCGTTTGACAAATTTATCCTGCACTCGCTGGAGCAGTTCTACATCTTTTCTATAAAAAGGCGCCCACACGTGTGAACAGTATGTCCACTTTGGTACAACAAGCGTATTATACAGCTTTATGTACATTGCTGGTTCATGCCCGATAAACGCTCTAAGAATGAGATTGCAGATTTTACAACTTCCGCGATATGACAAGTGTACTTCATTTGGCAATCAAATGTAACACCTAGGTCTTTGTATATTGACACTTCAGGTATACTATGGCCGTTTGTAAAATATGAAGTATCGTCCTTAACTGTTTTCAGCACGGCGCATTTAGAAGTGGATATTTCCCTTCTATTCAAGTGAGCCCATAGTAGCACGGCATCAATTGCCTTTTGTAATTCGGCCTTGTCTTTGTCGTCTTTAACTTCAATGTATATCTTCAGGTCGTCGGCATAAAGCTTGTAAATCATGTCAAGCCTGCCAAGGACGAGTTAAAGGACTTTAGCAAAAACTGCATACAAGAGCGGCCCTAGACAGGAACCCTGCGGGGCTCCAGACGGACATGAAGCAGTACCAGACATTGCACTTTTATCTTGACCCTAAAGCTCCTGCCAGTGAGATAGGCTTGGCACCAATTTCGAACCCTAGGTCCGATGCCTAGCGATTCCATCTTGCTTAGTAAAATTTGGTGGTCAACCCGATCACAAGCACGCGAAATGTTAAAGTAAACGACGTGGAGCGGAGATCCGTGATCCAGGGCCCAGTCATGAGAGACCTCCAATAATTGGGTTGCTGTCGATCGCCCCTTAGTGAATCCGTGTTGCTGATTGTCTAAAAATTGGTTGGACGATAAGAAATTATAGATGCAATCAACAACTATTTTTTCCAAGATTTAACATGGGGTGACACACTGGGCAATATGTCGGTAATTCTCAGCAGTTGCTCTGGAGCCCTTTTTGTGCACAGGTGTGACAATGGATTCACGGAAGACGGTGGGTTATCTATTGCTTAAAGACATATTTTGAGAATTCTCGCACTGAAACGTTTCCAGGGCGGCTTTGCATAAATTGAAGTGTCCTAAGAGTTAATCGATAAATTATACTGAGTACAACAAAGCACGTATACTAATTTCACTTTAAAAATGCTGGTTTCATTCTATTCAACTGCTATAAGCGCGACGTGTTAAGATGTCTCCACGTCACTTGGATACCGTAGACAGCTATGTATGCCGCTCTGAACGTGAATCATGTCATGGCCGTCTGAACGGACAGCTGTGTTGGGCTTCTCATAACACCTGTCGCGATAAGCGCTTTTTTGCAACGCTCAGTTACGTGTTGCGAAAAGGTTGTACCTCGGGATAAGAAAATTACCGCGAGATAGCAAACGCTTTCTATGAACTGCACTTGCTCGCCGTGAAATCGCATCGACATCATCGAGAATAATCTGGTTAGCCCTCAGAAATGCGCTGATTAGAGTAAGCATTCAGCTCATTGTTCTACATCATCACCACCATCATCACCGGCACCGCCATTATCATTAGCATCTGTGCGGCGATCTAGCTATCTATCTAGCCTATTGTACGTGTTAACGTATAAGCAAACAAAACAATATGTTCCTCCCAAACAAAGCTGTTGTATGAAAAAGTGATACCGAGCGAAACACTTCGGCGGCGGTGGCGCTACAAGTGGCACACGTAGCGCCGAAAGCTGAAAAGACAACATGACGACACCAGCGGTGAAAAAGTTCAGTCTCGAATAAATGCCCCAGCACGAGGAGAAATAGTCCTGCTGGCTCGACATCCACGAGGACGTCTACGATGTCACAAAATTCATGGAAGAACACCCCGGTGGTGAGAAGGTTCTTCTTGAAGATGGAGGCACCGAGACAACCGAATTATTCGAAGACGACGGACATTCCGCCGATGCCCGTGAGCTTTTGGTGCAGTACAAAGACGGTGAGTTAACCGGTGAGGACAAGCCCAAGGTCCCAAGGAAGTTCACCGACTCGACATCACGCGGAAGTGGTGGCATCTTATCGTGGCCTATCCTAGTAGCTATAATTGTTGGCGCGACCATCCTCTACCGTGAATTTTTCATGTATCATTCCCGATAAGGTGGGAGTGGACGCAGATAATCTGAAGTAATGACAATTGTCTGGGCGAACTTCCACCAAGATATCATATCCGCGTGGGCTATCCACCGTCATATCAAAGGTGTGTTTTTTGATTTACCAGGCTTCTACGCCGTCCATTGCTTTGCGGAAAGGGCGGTTGGACCCGGACGACCCAGCGGTGGGGTGTCCGTGCTGTACAATCATAGAGTGGGGGACCTTACCCCCTGTCTTGTCAGGAACAATCTAATCGCCCTGCGAGGCACTCGCTTGCGACTTGTAGCGGCCTACGTAAAACCTGCTGAAATAGAACCCACTCTCGTGGGTTCGTCCGACTTCTAGTCGTACAACAGCCCTACCCGACACCCTAGCGGACTACGGATGCTGGATAGTTACTCCAACATTAGTCCCGACTTTTCATAGCCACTCAGGGAGCTCGGTGTAAGCAGAGACCGAGTAAGCTACATGGAAGAGAGAAATTCCTTGAGGGAAGGCGGTCTCCTGCGAGCGCACATCCCCATTGCGTTAGAAATCAATGTACCAAACGACCCAACTCGAGCCCCCAGAAAACTGCCACTATCGAGAAAACTGGACATTCAAGCTCTGCTGGAGCGTTCTCGTGAGGTTCTCCCCTAGCTCGTGTCTGGGATCTGTTGGTGATCGGACGTGTTTCTTCGAGCTCCCAAAAATCACCGAAAATCTCGTAATTTGCAACATGGTAGAGCAAATCTCCCAACAAATGAAGTGTACAAGCTGATCCCTAGTGCTCAGGCGCAAGTATTTCAGCATTTTGGACCCGTTTATCAGTGTTTTTCACCTTCGACGCGCACATCGACCTGCATTCCCGTAGTAATGCCGCAGTCAACGAACATCAGGAAGACCTCAAGTAAGCCCAGTGAAATGTCAGCAATGCATGTGTCTCACGATGATTCTGGTCGTTCACTAAACCAATTGTGCGGAAAATGCCGCACGACGGTAAAGCGGGCGCCTATAATTTATGCTACATGTTCATCTCACTATCATCCGAGATGTGCCGACGTTATTATGACAGTGATCAACAAAAGGAAATCTGATGATCCATCATTCCAGTGGTGCTGATCATCCTGTAAAATCAACCGTGTTGCTACAGGAAATACTACGAAAAACCCACATAATTCAGTTAATAGTAATACGGCCGCTTTTAACGACAACAGTGTAGACCCCAACAGCAGTGGTAGCGAGAGAGTTAATGGCTCCACCAGCCCGAGCCTGAACCACCAAGCCGCCCAAACCATCGAGTCATCAGATATCGACACGAAAGGTTTGGCGGGCCATCCACTATCGGCCACATCGGCACCGGAACAGGAATCGGCGCGCAGAGGTTCTGCAGCCGATGTGAGCGCTTTGTTGATGTCTCTCGAATCAAAGCTATCTCTTCTCACCAGCATACCAGCTTAAATTGAGCGGTTGTAGAAAAAAATGAACGAATGCCTGCTCCTCACCGGTAAAGTTGAGCGACTTGAGGCAGAAGTCGATGACCTAAAACAAAGAGTGAATACTACAGAAACCTCTATGGAATATTATATTCATTCAGTGGAGGAAGCTTTGGCCGCTGTTCAAGAGGTCCGCTCGACCGTTAACACAGTTAAGGAGATGTCGGCTGGCGCAAAGCCGCTAGCGGAGTCGGCATCGGCCGGACATACATTTAAGGACCAGTACGACCGTCGGTCGGATGTGATATTTAATGGTATTCCCGCGAAAAAGAAGGAGACGGACGAGGAAGTGCGCGCGACGGTCATTGAACTTTGCCAGCGACTGGAGGTGAAACTTGATGAACGTGACATCGACGTCGCCCACCGCTGCCCCCGAACTCGTATGATCAACGGGAAAAACATTAGCGACCGCTCCCAGCTGCTGGTGCGGTTTGTTTGTCGATGGAAGAAACTTGAAGTGCAACGAAGATGCCGGGAAGTGAAGCCGAGGTCGAGCCTTCTAGGCGGCTGCCAGGGAAGCAACAACAACATCTACGCCAATGACCACCTGACACCCGCTAACGCAAGCCTGCACTACCGCCTCCGTCGCCTCAAGGCCAACAAGAACATTTTCTGATGTTCGAACGTCAGACTGCCGTGTACAAATCCGTCTCAACAGCAATGCTCCCTGGCGGGACGTGACAACCGACACCGATCTCGATGCTCTTGTCGGTCGCAAATAGTCGTCATTATATTATTATTATATGACAGCTAGTCAGACAATTAATATTACAGAGCTTAGAATAGAACCCGACTCTGTTTACGGAATACACTGCAATATTAATGGTGCCAAGTCTCATATTCACGATCTTGAAACGATACTACATCTGCTTCCTTGCCCTTCGTCCTTTATTGCTTTGTCAGAAACTCGTATCTCGCAAGAGGAGGCAGCCGCTTTCCAGATTAATAATTTTAACCAATTTGTTGATTGCCGTAATGGGCCGGGTGGAGGTGTGGCGCTGTTTATCAGAGATGATTATGTGGTGCGCGAGCGGAACGATCTCAAACTAATCCTCCCGGCAGACTCCCGATGTAAAAGTATTTTTGTTGAGGTGTTTGCCGATGGTCAGAGCACGGTTGTGGGGTCATTCTACAGGCAACCGTCGGGGAAGCCCTTGGACTTCTTGTATGCACTAGAAGAATTACTCTCAAAAGTGGACAGGCTAAACACAATCTGCCTTGGTGACGCGAACATTGACTTACTAGATAGGGGCGGTTTATATGTGACTGATCTAAATGACTTATTACACTCGTATAACTTTCGAGAGATGATTGGTGTGCCGACCAGGGTTGCTTGTACGGACACTGTCCATGGCCAACGCATCACCGAGACATGCATAGACCATATTTACTGCAATGTTCCACCCAAGTTAACTATCGCCTCCGGCGTTCTTACGACTACTTTCTCTGACCATTTCACCACATTTATTAGTTTAAAATCCAAACCGTCGGCAGCCAACGAGTGTCCAAAATTCAAACTTAACTATGATCAAATAACCGCCGAACTGTCGTCGTCTATGTGGGACGACCTACACGGGCTACATGACGTCAACGAGGCATTTAAATTGTTTAGAGAAAGAGTTATGTCGGCGGTGAAGCGTAATCGTACTAAGATCAAGAATACTAACTCGAGGAACGCAGTTCGGAAAAATTGGGTGACACCGGAATTATATGCTCTTATTAAAGAGAAGGAAAGGGCGTACATAATACACAGAGCTGACCCCACACACGATAACAAATGCAAAGCCTATCGTATGCTCAGGAACAGGGTGACAGGGCTCTCACGCAAATATAGAATGGAAGCGAACTGCAAGATTGTTACAGACAGAATTAATAGCCGGCGGGGTCCTTGGGAGGCAATCCGACCTGTACTTGGAGGTGTCCAGGAGAAAAAATGCACGAAGCTACTTGTAAACGGAGAACTCGTCACTGATGAAACTACGCTAGCTAACATCTCCAACCACTATTACGCGACATGTGTCACCCGTGACAGCGAGTGCTCATCGAGATACGCCATTCCGGATAATCTTCCGACGCCTGCCGAACAATTCTCCCTGCAGCCAGTCAACGTTCACAGAATTCACCACCTTCTACAAAATGTCAAAATATGCTCCACCGCTCCCGAACAAATTCCATCACAAGTTCTCCGTAGGGCTGCGGATGCACTCGCATCGCCTCTTGAGTATATTATCAATCTCTCCATCAGAACAGGAGTATATCCCAGTGTCCTAAAGTTATACCGTGTGGTTCCATTGTTCAAAGGAGGGGATCGCCTGTGCCGAGACAACTATAGACCTGTCAGCATCCCCGCGCCCATATCGAAAGTCTTTGAAACATGCATTATTGAACAGTTCAGAGATTTTGTCGAAGGACATAACGTCCTACATAGTAGGCAGTTCGGCTTTCGACCCAAGATGTCGACGATTGTGCCTGTGATGGACTTTGTCGAAGAAATACGGAAACAAATACAATTAAAGAAGACGGTAGCAGCGGTATTTATCGACCTTAGAAAGGCCTTTGATACGGTAGATCTAGACATTCTTTTAAAAAACTCTCCACTTATAGGGCGAATGAAATTTTTATAAGGTGGGTGCGCTCATTCGTTTCTGAAAGACGCCAAGTTGTCCAAATTGGACAATCCCTCTCCCGTATAGAAAATATATCAATTGGAGTGGCTCAAGGAAGCATCAGTCGCCCGCTAATATTTAATATTTTTGTAGACGATATTTTTACTATTTCAAATCATGCTAAACTAACCTTGTTTGCTGACGACACAACGGCTCTATTCGTGGGCGACTCCCCCAACAGGTTGAGGCAATGATTCGTGAGGATATTGAGAGGCTATCTCTATGGTTTAGAAATAACGGCCTCTACATTAATTTGTCAAAAACAGGAGTTGTTCAATTTAAAACTCCAAGGGGCCAAACGACAATCAATCCTGAAGCGTTTGCATGCGGCCGCACGCTTGATATGCTAGTTGAAACGAAGTTCCTGGGTATTGTTCTTGACGAACACCTGGCCTTCCAGGCGCATGCCATACATGTCAGGAAAAAAATGGTCAGTGGCGTAGCCGCCATATACCGCACTCGTAAAATCCTTCCCCGCCAATGCCTCACGGCAATGTACCACGCGTATGTGCAGAGCCACCTAACATATGGTCTGGAGGTGTACGGTCTTTCTTATGCGTCTTATATAATTCCGCTTCATCTGCTTCAGAAACGAGCACTTCGCCTCGTCTTAGGTCTTCCACATCGCGTCTCAATATTAATAGAACAATATAAAGAACTCTCAGTGCTCCCGTTACCATACCTAATTAAGTTTACCATAGTTGTCGAAATAAAACGTATTTTTTTTGGTCACCATCCCAATTTAGTTGGCCTTATCGAATCTGCAAGGACCCAAAACACCCGAGGCTCGGCATCTCACTTGCTCATTGTCTCCTCGGCCACAAGTACACAATCAAGGTTTGCACTCTGTAATTTAGGTGCTACCTTGTGGAACAAGTTGCCTAGTGACATTAGGACACTTATATCGCTTAGTCAATTCAAAAACACTGCGAGAACGCACTATCTAACCTTACTTGCGTCTGATTAAACCATAACTATGTAAACATGTACACAATACATAGATAAATAATTGCAATAATACGAGATACTACGGTGATAATGTATAAAATCTTACTGCAACTTGTACATAGTGTGTTCAAAACGTATCGCGACTTTTGTGTTTTTTCAAAAATTATTCATTTATTCATGAATATCTATTTTGTCCCCTTCAAAGTAATCCCCATGAGATATTATACACTTGTGCCAACGGTTTTTCCAATCTTCGAAGCACTTCAAAAAAACATTTTTTTTTATCTTGTTCAGCTCCTCCTTCGATGCCGTCTTTATCTCGTCAAGCGTAGCGTAACGTCGTCCTTTCATGGGCCTCTTCAGTTTAGGGAACAAGAAAAAGTCACAGGGGGCCAGATCTGGGGAATACGGTGGCTGCGGCATCATTAGTGTGTTGTTTTTGGCCAAAAACTCGCGCACAAGCAACGATGTGTGAGCAGGGGCGTTATCGTGGTGCAAAAGCCAATTTTTGTTCTTCCACAAATCCGGGCGTTTCTGGCGGATTGCTTCGCGCAAAGTGCGCATAACTTGCAGGTAATATTCCTTATTGACCGTTCTACCCTGTGGCAAGAACTCATGATGCACCACGCCCCTGCAATCGAAGAAAACTGTCAGCAAAACTTTCACATTCGACCGAACTTGGCGCGCTTTTTCCGGTCTTGGTTCGTGCGGCAAAAAAAAAAAAAGACCTGGATCAACTAAACCAAGTAAAAGCAGCCTTTCTCAAACGGACCCTAGGACTCCACACGTCAACGCGCAACCGACTCGTTTATTTACTAGCGGATTGTCCGCTCCTCACGGAGGATTTGAGGCGTCGTTTTAACTTCCCCCGCACCGCGGCCTTTGACGAATGCATTAAAAGATGGGAAGCAAAAATGGCCGAACTCGATCCGGAATTGTTTAACACCGGCGCAATGAGAAACGGCGAGTGGAAGGGACCAGACCGTACTAACAGACATGTGGTAACACGATTTGCTGTGCATGGTTTTCACCACACCCTATGTAGACGGTCTGAGTATCATGACGAGTATGACAGCTGTGTTTGTAACCGTTGCGGAGAAGTCTGCACTAGATATCATGCTGCAGAATGCCCCTTTGTGCAATCATTGAATGAACTAGCCCGCTTATGAGGGCTTTCTTTTTATCCTAACTCGTACCATTTCGAGAGTTGTTATGTTGTTGTTATATTACTAATATTCTTTTACCTATTTTCTCTGTTTTATGTCGTTGATATATCAAAGGTGTTCCCACTGCCCTTGCAGAATCTTAATCGCCGTCGCTGAAAACGATGTTGTTCTTGTTGTGTGTCTTGTATGTGAATACATAACATACATATTTATCATTTATCGTGTCTAGGATCTGTGGATGATTGAACGTGTTTCTTCGAGCTCCCGAAAATCTCGTAATTTGCAACATAGTAGAGCAAATCACCTCATGAAGTGTAAACGGTGATCTCTAGTGCTCAGGCGCAAGTTTCAGCAGGTTAAAGCCGTTTACCAGTGTTTTTCAGCTTCGACGCGCACATCTACCTGCTTCCCGTTGTGATGCCGCAGTCAACGAACATTAGGAAGATTTCAAGTAAGACCTACAATTTGCGATACATGTGCATCTGACTACCATCCGAGATGTGTCGATGTTATTACGACAGTGATCAACAAAAGGGAACCTGATGATCTGTCATTTAAATGGTGCTGCCCATGCTGTTAAAGCAACCGCGTACAGAAAATCCCACAGACAAAACCCTCATAATTCAGTTGGCCGCTTCCAGCGACAACAGTGTATACCCAACAACAGCGGCAGTCCTAGAGATAACGGCTCCACCAGTCAGAGCCTGGACCATCAAGCCGCCCAAACCATTGAGTCGTCGGATATCGGCACGAGAGGTTTGGCGGGCCATCGACTCCAGCAACGTCATCAATATGGAGGAGGCGGTCAATCGGCCACATCGGCACCGAAACAGGAATCGGCGCGTTGAGATTCTACGGCCGCCGTGAGCGCTCTTTTGATGTCTCTCGAATCAAAGCTATCTCACATCACCAGCGAACCCGCTCAAGTGGAGCGGTTAAGGAGATTTCGGCTGATGCAAAGACGCTAGCGGATTCGGCATCGGCCGGACATACGTTTAAAGATCAGTACCACCGTGGGCCGGATGTGGTATTTAATGGGATTCCCGCGAAAGAGAAGGAGACGGACGAAAAAGTGCGCGCGACGGACATTGGACCTTGCCAGCAACTAGATGTGAAACTTGACGAACACAACATCGACGCCGCCCACCGCTGTTCTCGAACTCGTATGATCAACGGGAAAAACATCACCGACCACTCCCTGCTTCTGATGCGGCTTGTTTGTCGATGGAAGAAACTTCAAGTGCAACGAAGATGCCGGGAAATAAAGTAGACGTGAGCCTTCTAGGCGGCTGCCAGGGAAGCAATAACAACATCTACGCCAATGACCACCTGACACCCGCTAACGCGAGCCCGGGTGGAGGTGTGGTATTGTTTATCAGAGATGCTTATGTAGAGCGCGAGGGGAACGATCTCAAACTACTCCTCCCGGCAGACTCTCGATGCGAAACTATTTTTGTTGAGGTGATTGCCGATGGTCAGAGCACGGTTGTGGGAGCATTCTACAGGCTACCGTCAGGGAGGCGCTTGGATTTATTGTCTGTACTAGGAGAATTGCTCCCAAAAATTGGCAGGCTAAGCACAATCTGCCTTAATGATGCGAGCATCGAATTGTTAGATAAGGTGGGTTACATGTAACTGAACTAAATGACTTACTAGACTCGTATAACTTTCGAGAGATGACTAGGGTCGCTTGTACGGACACTGTCCATAGCCAATGTATCACCGAAACATGCGTAGACCGTATTTACTGCAATGTTTCACTCAGGTCAACTATCGCCTCCGGCATTCTTACGACCACTTTCTCTAACCACTTCACCACATTTATTAGTCTAAAATTTAAGCCGTTGGTGGCTATCGAGTGTCCAAAATTCAAACTCAACTATGATCAAATAACCGCTGAACTGTCGTTGCCTATGTAGGACGACCTAGACGAGCTACATGACGTCAGCGAGGCATCTGAATTGTTTAGAGAAAGGGTTATATCGGCAGAGAAGCGTAATAGTACTAAGATCAAGAATACTAGGTCGACGAAAACAGTTCGAAAAAACTGGGAATTATATACCCTTATAAAAGAGAACAAACAGGCGTACGCAATATACAAAGCTGACCCCACACACGATAACAAATGCAAAACCTATCGTATGCTTAGGGACAGGGTGACAGGGCTCTCACGCAAATGTAGAATGGAGGCGAACTGCAAGACTGTTACAGACAGAATTAATAACTGGCGGGGTCCTTGGGAGGCAATCCGACCTGTACTTGGAGGTGTACAGGAGAAAAAATGTGCCAAACTACTTGTAAACGGGGAACTCGTCATTACTACGCGACATGTGTGACCCGTGACATCGAGTGCTCATCGAGGTGCGCCATTCCGGATAACTTTCCGACGCCTGCCGAACAATTCTCCCTGCAGCCAGTCAACGTTTACAGAATTCAGCACCTTCTTAAAAATGTCAAAATATGCTCCACCGCCCGAACAGATTCCGTCACAGTTTCTCCGTAGAGCTGCGGATGCACTCGCACCGCCTCTTGAGTATATCATCAATCTCTCCGTCAGAACAGGAGTGTACCCGAATGTCCTAAAGCTGTACCGTGTGGTTCAATTGTTCAAAGGCGGGAATCGTCTGTACCGAGACAACTACAGGCCTGTCAGCATATCCGCGCCAATATCGAAGATCTTTGAAAAATGCATTATTGAACACTTTAGAGATTTTATCGAAGGACACAACGTCATGGTAGGCAGTTCGGTTTTCGACCCAAGATGTCGACGGTTGTGCCTGTAATGGATTTTGTCGAAGAAATAAGGAAACAAATCCAATTAAAGAAGACTTGTAGCCGCGATATTTATTGGCCTTAGAAAGGCACTTGATACAGCGGATCTAAGCATTACTTAAAAAAAAAACTCTCTACTTATAGGGCGAATGAAAAATTTATTAGGTGGGTGGGCTCACTAATCTCTGAAAAACGCCAGGTTGTCCAAATTGGACATTCCCTTTCTCATATAGAAAATATATCAATTGGAGTGGCTCAAGGGAGCATTTTTAATAAATTTGTTAACGATATTTTTAATATTCCAAATCACACTAAACTAACCTTATTTGCTGACGACACAACGGCTCTATTCGTGGGCAACCCCCCAACAGGTTGAAACAATGATTCGTGAGAATATGGAAAGGCTATCTCTATGTTTCAGAAATAACGGCCTCCACATTAATTGGTCAAAAACAGAAGTTGTTCAATTTAAAACTCCAAGAGGCCAAACAACAATTAATCCTGAAGCTTTTGCATGCGGCCGCACACTTGATATACTAGTTGAAACGAAGTTCCTGGGTATCATCCTTGACGAACATCTGACGGGCCAGGCGAACGCGAAACATGCCAGGAAAAAATGTCAGTGACTTAGCCTTCATATACCGCGCTCGCAAAATCCTTCCCGACCAATGTCTCATGGCAATGTACCACGCGTTATGTACAGAGCCATCTAACATATGGCCTGAAGGTGTACGATGATGTTGACGTTGCCGATGCGATCAGTGCTGGTCTTTTTTTTTTTTTTTTTTTTATACAGGAGGGGGAAATGCTTTTAGGCACGCTGTGCAGGACTACACGCCGGCTGGTAGCTCGATGACTACCAAAGCCTTTGTATTACCTGCTAAAACCCTCATACCTCCTGTCATCCCCCGTAACCGGGTCCTATAGATAAAACTAATATTGCTCACAGTTAAGGGGGGGAGTCTCTAATACCATCACAATCTTTCGTGTAACAATCCGCACCGGCTCTTGTTTAAAACTCTGTTGATTAATTTTTCTTGCAAATCAGGCTCTCACACAGCGTATATCTGGACGCCATCCGTTAAATCGACCGCCGCCGAGACCACATCCACCATCACGCCAATAACTTCGCCAACCGCATCGTTTACAATCGAGTCGGAGGCGCGTCGTCGTACAGCCTCCTCCTTGGCCATCATGATTCCTGTTATTGCGCGCGCAAGTCTGTTCCACTGTTCTCGAGACTCCAACATACGTGCGACAACATCCTTTAGATCAAGAGTATCTTCCAGCAGCCCGCCTCTTGGTACTCTCCATGCCGGGCAGTGGAACACCGTATGTTCCGGTGTGTCTCGGGCTATCATGTTGCAGAAAGTGCAGATGTCCGAATTCGTCTTTCCAATCCTCTTTAAATACGCCTGGAACTCCCCATGACCTGTAAGGACCTGTGTAATGTGGTAGGTCAGTTCTCCACCAGGTCTATCCATCCAAGACTTGATGTCAGGGATAAGCGTCTTAACAGGAAAGCCAGGTTCGCCTTCTTGAATGGCGTCCCACTCACGTTGCCACTCCCCCATCATCTGAGAATGGGCATCGTTATGATCAAACAAGGGATCTGACCACACAGCTGCTCGTTTGTCAACCTTGAGATCCCATGGTATGGTTCCGGCTAGAACTAGCGCTGCAAGTGTGCTGACTGTCCTATAGCCGCTAATTATTCTCAGCGCAGACCCTCTCTGAGTCCTCCGTAGTAGATTTCTGTTGCGTTGGGTTGCGGTCGCGTGCTGCATCCACACGGGTGAACCGAACAGCGCTACTGATTCTCCTACTTTCATGAGCAATCGTCTCTTTTCCGCCCGAGCCCCGTAGGTGTTAGGAAGGAGCCGTGCAATCTCGTTAATCACTTTAAGTGCGCGGTCCGTGGCGATCTTGATATGGGTGGTTCCTCGTAGACCGCGATCGAGATGGACACCGAGATACCGAACAGTGTTCGAGATTTTTATTTCCTCCCCTGCCAGTGTTAGTCTAATGTGTCGACAGTGTCTGCGGCCTATGAGCAGTATGGCCTCACTTTTTGAGGGGGCCATCTGCAGCCCGGCCTCGTCCATCCAGTCCTCAATCACCCTCAGCGCAGCGTTAGCTGTCTCCTCAAGGTGATTCGCCGTTCGCGCCTGTACCGTAAGTGCCAGGTCGTCTGCATAGGCTACAAGTTCTGATCCCTGGGGCATATCCGGAAGGCGAAGAACGTCGGCGTATGCCAGATTCCACAGTAGAGGGCCTAAAATCGAACCCTGCGGCACTCCGGCCGTCATCGCAAATTCTTTTCCATCACTCTGCACCGATCGAGTTTCCAGATAATCAGAGACCAGTCGGACGAGGTAAGGAGGCACTTTCTTTCTTTTAAGTGTGTCGAGTATAACCCTCCAGGGCATACTGTTAAAAGCGTTTTTAACATCAAGAAGAATTGCCATGTAGAGGTCGCGAGTCATCGTGGACGAACTATGGATTAATTCTGCTTTCGAAACCACTCTGTGCACAGCTGAAAGCACAGAGCGATTTTTTCGGAATCCATACTGTGAATCAGGAATTAGCCCGTATGTTTCCGCAAACGTTCGCAGTCTTGCTTCCACAATTGCCTCGATGCCCTTGGCCAGCGTGTTTAGGAGACAGATCGGACGGTAAGAGCCATTTTCTTTCGGGATTAGCACTAAGTCAGCCTTCTTCCAGGCTGGTGGTATCTTCCCCTCTTTTAGGATCTCCGTGGCCACTGTCGCAACAACTTTTGGGTAATTCTTAAACAGGAGACGAACTGCAGCGGCCGGGATTCCGTCTGGGCCAGGTGCTTTTCCGATCTTAATCCGTTCAGCAGCTTGCAATACCTCCTTACGTGTAACTGCCGGAATCGAGTTGACGCACGTTTCGGGCTCCGTTTCCTCCAGGTCGCTTGGCGTCGTCTCCTCACCCTCGTCCATTAGCACAATGTCCTCCATGGCGGGCGCACTGTTGTATGGCGAGCGGTCAAATGACGGGTGTTCTGGGAACAGGGAACAAATAACTCCCTCTTTCTCCTCGTCAGGTATACTTTTCAGTCTCTTGCCTTTGAGGATCAGTGCTGGTCTAGCGGGGCTAAACCTCCAGCTACCCACTCTGGTCGGCGGCGATTTCAACTGTCGAATTGATAGTGGCGCCACCAACAGGAAGGGCGATGGGTTTCTTAAGCTTCTAGAAAACAGAAGCCTGCATTGCGCAAATGAGCATGACAAATTCACGTACGTTTGCCTAAGTGGAAGAAGCACTATTGACCTCCTGTTTTACAATCTTCAACATCCGACGGAATTTCAAGGATGCGAGATACTTAATATTCCAGCACGAAAGTTTTGCCGGTGCTGGCGTCTCTGTGTGTTCCTGGCCAGGGGCGCGCCCCACGTTGGCAGCCGACAAGGTACTGGTCTAGGCAGCTAGATTTGCGTGTATTGACGCGCGAGTTAGAACTGCTGAGATCAACTTCTGACTTTGAGCATAGCATCCACGCTTTGAAGGCCACTGTCAAGGCGGCTGTAGTCAAGAAGAAGTACAGACAAAGACGGGCGCGGCCCTGGTTTACACACCTGCTACTTAACACGTCGGGAGGTCTTTGGGCTCCTGCGCCAAGCACGGGCACTACACCCCGACCCCCACATAGTTGCTGATCGTAGGGCGCTCTATGACCGACATAGAGCAACCTACAAGAAACTGCCTGTGAAGAATAAGCTCCGGTACGATAAGGAGGTGGAGTTTCGCTTGCTTGACAGAGCGCGAAGCCCATGTCTACATTGTTCGCCGGCTGAAGAAGAGCATGCACAGCATGACAAAGGAGCAGTTGCGGCAGCACTTTACTGCCTTTCTGCTCGATGCAAACGCCCTTGCGTCTAACTCAGTTATTGCGCAACCGCTCACTCTGGGGCAGCACCTCTGCTTGCCGCGGACTGCAAGAAGCAGCTTCGTGTACTTGTTAGCGGGTTGCGGGCCGGCAGTAGAAACAGCCAGAGTCAGGCTTAGGTCACCTATTACAGGACCACTTCAGCAATTTTTGTTGGAGTGGCAGGGAAAGGTGACCGAGGCCTCGGCAGAGGTAGCGCAGTTGGATGTGTACCTCGCCAGGGAGCTTTGGCACTAGCCAGCACGTGTGCACAAGGTACATTGGGCATAGCTATCATCTATTGATATGTTCGACTCAAGGATTTCACCAAGTTAGCGATTATTGTCGTTGCCAGTTCTGCTCGCATATATGGGCTAAATAACAATGCAGCGAACTACAGACGCATCGGCGGTCTTTACACTTTTTCGCCCGGTTGGACGGTCACTGAAGTGTTCAAATTGTATATAATGAATGAATTGTAGTTATGCACCATCTGCACCACAGAGCAGTCTCAATAACAATAAAACAATATAAAAAAGAGCTTATTGTCTCCTCGGCCAAAAGTACACAATCAATGTTTGCACTCTGTAATTCAGGTGCTACCTTGTTGTGCTAACTTGTCTAGTGACATTAGGACACTTATATCGCTTAGTCAATTCAAAAACACTGCTAGAACGTACTATTCCACCTTACTTGCGTCTGATTAAACCAGAACTATGTAAACATGTTTACAATCAATAAATAATTGTAATAACACGAGATACTACGGTGGTGATGTATAAAATTTTACTGTAACTTGCCATATGCTTTGCACTAGCCATGTGGCTACACGAAGTTGTAATATAAATGAGAAACAATAATTAAAATTAAATAAACGTCATATCATAGTCAAAGTCAAGTGCACCATGTTTCAGTACAACGCATTTGGAGGGTGAGATAATCATGTTATTTTTAGAACACCATCGAGTAATGCCGTTGACAGCTGTCTGCAGAACAGCATGGGAGTCATTAGAGCAAACAGGATAATGACGTTTTAAGTCACCTGAATATTCAAGTTATTTGATTGATTTAAATACGGCAAATGGTATCAGTAAACTCAACGCCAGATTGCCTGGCTGCCTGGAATTCGCATAGCAATCATCACGAGCCCTATAGGTCAACGAAGGGGCACGCGAAAGCTTTTATCGAGAAATGGCTGTTCAGCTTGCTTTATTGGCGGAGGAGAGAACATGCGACTGACCTGCATTAGTGGTTTAGATTGGTTGACTCGGTCTATTTATTGCTCACGAGGCACCATGACGTGCTGGCTCCCCAAAAAATGCCAGACTGCCCTCTGGAATCAGTCCGAAGTTTCGTCGGTTTGTATTTGTTTCATATAGGAATACTGATTAATTTGAGTTTGGCTTAGATTGAGCGTCTTGATTCAGGAAGGTTGTGATCGTCGACCAATGTTGTAATGCCCAGAAAGTCGAGCGCTTCGTTAAGATATTCGGAGATTGCAGAATGGGTTGGTAAAACCAGGCGATAGACAATATATATATATATATATATATATATATATATTGTCAGCTGTAATCTACAGGTATGGAGTGCCTGACTAGGCCTGGAATTTTCCTAGTCGGGCCTATGTTCAAAGGAATGACAATCCAACTTACGTTTCTTTTTCTATAACTGCTTCGATAAGGCTTCAAGGGATAGGTGTGTTTATATCAGGCATATACGAATCTCAAATTATCGCCTGCCAGTTACCGACGACATAGGAAGAATATCCTCACCAGAATCGGTCACTCAGCTTAGCACGAAAGTTTACTCGTAAAGTGAAAAATAATAGGATGTGAGCAAGAATGTATAGTTCTTAAAGTATCGCACGAATGCTTATAATAACAACCTGATGAAAATGTTGCAATCGAAGCAATGACATCTATGACTACATATATGGTAACTTCTGACATCTTCACACCTTAGATCTTATGCATATATTATCCGTACCTTCACAAGCACTTAGCTATTGAAAAATTACAGATCCGTTAATTAGCTTAAAAATATCAAAATTTTGCTTGACGGTGATGATTGCATTATTCATTATTGTGATATATATGTTTAATTATTTGCATAAGTGCTTTACATTTATACAGAGATTCACAGTTTTTCAAAGCCATCAGAGGCTAGTATGAAGCGTTTATATTACATACTCCCTTATCATTGTGTATATTATATTGCTATTATGATGATTAGCGTATTCAGATGATATTAGAGTAAGCAACCTAAATAGAATTGTTTGGTATTTTGTTTGAATATTGTCAAAGAACAAGTTGCGCGCACATTTGGAGAGAACTTGTTTCAATATGTGAACCCAAGGTTTGATAATCAGAAACGAAATTGGTTACATAAAACTGCAGAAAAGATAAGAAGCTGTTGCGAAGAGGATTTTCTGTCACTGAAATGATTATGGAGTCGCAGCCTATTTGCATGTTGTTTGTAGACCTTTTGCTATAGAGTGGACAAGAAGACAATAATATGGCTATGCCAATGCATTTTCCGTTAAGTAAGGTACCAGTGTAAAAAGAGAACTAGAATAATTAATGTGGGCTCTTACCAGTGTAATACGAGAACCCGAATAAGAATGTGGGCTCTTATGGTATAGTTTGTTCAGTTAAGCCTTCTTAATTGTGGGTCCGAAACTAATCACGAAGATTGCCAGTGATGCATGTACATCGTGCAGCCCGACTAAAAGAAAAAGCTAAGAAGCAAAATTCATTTCAACTGTTAAATCGTAGTAGCTTTTGCAAAATATATAAACACTTGCAATGCACGATTTGTGCTGTATTAGGACAGTTATAAATATTGGGCGCACAGTTGTCAAATGAAGATGACATCCATTAGAAGCAGACACTTGCAATTTAAAAACCGAGTAAAAATGGAGCAATGTTCGTATAGTACCAGCGAGAGCACTATAGTCATGCCACTGTTTTCTACCCACAATGACAACACACGCAAAAGCCTCTTTGTACCAGCTGTCACTCAAACAAGATACAACGAACATAAAGTATACGTGCAATATAGATTCAAGTGTTTCGGTAACCATAAAGCTCCCCCAAGACAAAGGCACCTTGATTTGGGGAGCGTCCTGAAATATCGCCTTTAAGGGTATGGTATAGTGAAAGAATCCAAGATGCCCAAGGCCGTGTAACCTCGGGCAGGCGCCCTTCAGGATCCGTAACCTTGACTTGCTCCCCGTCATGAATAGAGAATTAGCTACCAAAAAACAAATTATTACTGATCCCATTCGACTTCCAGGGTCTTGTTGAGAGTGTCAAGAGCGGTGTCACCAGTGTGCTCCGCCCACCTCTCACTGAATGTTTGGTGTTCTGTTGGACTTGAATTTCATAAAATCTATGCTGAAGATGCTAAAGTTCCCACACCCGATCTGGAGATTCTCTAGCTCGCGGTCCGTGCAGCCGCTGGTCAGCATATTGTGCGTGCATATGTGATTGTTTATTTCGCAATAACATTGCATTTCAAGATAGTACATAATTACAATACAGTTCATTATATAAAATTTGAACACTTCAGCGACCGTCCCACTGGTCAGAATATTGTCCATGTGCTCAGACACGGCGCCATGCTCAGGAATTATAGCAAATTTCAATCCTGAACTCTAAGCATTAGATACATCTGAGTTTTGTATATTTTCGCCCCCGGCATTCGATGCCCCCTACCTAGGTCTCACCAGAATGGTCTATAAGTGTCCCTTTTTCTGTACTCATTGCCATCAAGCATGGTAGTATGTTCAGGGTTGTACTCAATACCGTCGTTGACAGAGTAGCAGAGGGATCGCAAAGCACCGCAAGCTCCCATTTATAGAAGCAGAAAAATAAAATCCGGTGCGATCCCCCCCCCCGTTCTTACGACTAAATGGCGCTTCTCACAAAGATCTTTCCTCACCCTAACCTTCCGAAATCACGACAAGTAAACATAATAGATCTCCAAATTAACACCTCGAAACCCTATATACTAGATACGCCGCAACATACTAGTAATAATATTCATTCAAAGACATTTGCACTGCAGGTGATCACTCAAGATAAGAAACGGTTTTCATTATATTTAAATGAATAACGTTTATTTACATATGCCATGTACATAATATCGCGAGTATCAAAAACATAACCGTTAGAACAGTATGAATTTCTTAATTTTAGCAGCTCACAACGTCATACTGTATGCAAACTCGAGACGATATACAGAAGCTGAAGCAAGTAGTGATGCTTAGGTATTCTGCTCTTTGTTCTGCAGCGGACTGGACGGCCGTGCCTTCTTACTCTCGAAACGACACTTCTCCGATTTCCTGCGCAACGTCTTCCTGCGTTGTGGCTTTCGATCGGTTGACAACTGGTTGACGTCATTGTCCTTGTTATCACTTTCAATACCACTTTCAGACTCCTCCTTCATTATACCTAGAAAACAGGAATGTTATTCATAATATGGTTGCTGTGAGAAGCACACGGACTGTGAGGCCCACATATAAAACATGACCACTGAGTTGACATTAAGAAATGTTTTCCTTAAGTTAGCAGATTGGTAAACCAAATACCGTTTGATCACGGTGCGTCACACACTATATATACACACCATAACTTCATTTCAGCGTTGAAAATCTTAAGAAAGATTGCATTACAACAGTATATACATATTTAATATTTTTAAGTTTCAAAAAGTGGCTTATTGCAGGAACTGCATAATATAACGCACAGCAGAAATGTTTAATAACGGACTCAGAACTGATAAGTTCTCCCTACTGTTCGTTTTTAGAAATGCTTAGCTAACTAAATAATCTTGGCCCTACATGATGGTTAGAGATTTTAAAGGTTGTTTATCTAAAACTGATTATGCGATAACGTACCCATGTTACTCCATAGTGGATCTTGACTCTCCTCTGCATCGTCTGAATCGTCTCTGTTTTGCACTTCTCTGTCTGCTCCCAAGGGGTGAGAAGCGTGATGAGACATTTGGATATTTTCCTCACGAGTCAGCGGAACTGAGTGATTAAAGCCAGCAGTTCTAATCAGCAATGAGCTTAATCGGGATTTGAGATAAATTTTAGACAAAAGCACGTGCCGCTCAAAATCGTGGACACGCAAGAAGCGGTCAAGACTACACGAAACGACATAGGGCTTTAACGGGTGCACCTCAATGGCCCTCACAGAGCCCGAAAAACCTTTAAAGCAGTGTACAATACGCTGCTTTCGAATATCAATTAGAGCAACGCGTCCGTGAGTATTAGCCACGAGTACGCCAAAAGGATTTCGGGTTCCGGCTAGAGATAAGCATGTGATCGGATACTCATCAAAAGGCATTTCAGAAACAGGTCTCCGTTGGCCGGACTTTGTGTCGTAGATACGAATTTTATGATACCCGGTACCAACAATGATCTTTGATGAATCCCAAAACCGTAGGTCTGTCACCCACACAGGTACCCTTAAATCAAGGTGGTCATTTCGAACATTTTTTGCAACAAACATAGGCTTTTCAGGACAATGCACGTCCCACAATTTCAGGTCGTTTTCCTTGCCACCCGTGGCAAACGTGCTTTCTGACAAAGGATTCTTACGCATACGAAACACATCTTGGCCTGCGTCAATTTGACGTTCTGCACTAAAGCCATAATGATCTGTTGGGGAAGGTCGCCATATCGTCAAGGCACCGGACTGTGAACATGTTGCCAGACGATCTCCAATTGTCTCGAGTCCTTTGAGCGGACCATCACCGGCATTGACGTTGATAGACCCCAGTAGAAGGCCTGTTTGTGCATCATACGTTTCAACGATCTGGAAAATAATGAAGAAATAATGTTAGTGCATCAATGAATTTGTATTTATTAAAACAATATCTGCCTTAAAGTATATCTGCTCCTCAGCAGTCGACTATTTACCAGGTTTGTGGGTGTGTATTCGTGTGTACCTACTAAAACTCAGCGTCATCTCAAAAACGAGTTTGCATATCGTAACTCTCGTAGCTTAATCTCGTAATAAATATTTGGGGTCTTAGTGGAAGTTATCTTGACGTCAACTGCATTCATGAGCTAATTATATAAAATTACAACTCTTAGTATTCAGTTACAGTTTGGGCCGAATTGTTTTCTCCATATAGCCTAAAATATGCGTTGTTGATTAGAAAGGCATAATGAGAAAAAAAATCAGAATAATAAATAAAAGTTATATATATACCTGTTTTCGAAGAGCACAGTGAATACGGGTTTGATCTGAGTCTGCCCACTGAAGTGCTGTAATTTCATGGCAGCGGTCGAGGTCAGCTGACTTATTTAGATTGAGAAACGTCTTCTTGGCTGTGTTTACACCTTTCAACAACCCCGTCTCTGCTCCACAATACACGTGGTACAGAAAGCGTTGGTAATCTGTATCCATTCCTGTTCCACTCATCACTGCACTAACAGCGTTCGGCTTCCGAAACCGAATCCACTTATTAGGGAACACGTTTTCGTTCCCTTTACTGCGATAACAACAACACGACAAACAAATTGCCTGCTTAGCTGTCCAGGTTAGCAAGCGCGTTCTTCTCGTGCGATGCCGACAGTGTGGACTACCGGCAACAAAAACCTTCTGCTAAACACTACAAGATGATGAAGACACGCGTTGAAGAGGATGACCCGTTCCGTTATTTTGGTTGGACGTTCCGACGATTAGAGGCGCGATCGCTGAGCTCACACGGAGCGCGTGTTTGCGGAGTGCTGTTTAGTGCACAGTTAAGTGTATCGTTACCTTGCTGTATCAGTTCGTTGTATTGTATGCGAGTAAGGTGTGCGGTTGACGTTATCGTCAAATGATGTGCTCTAGTCGGTCCCTCAAAAATGTAATGTATCGCACGTTAACATTGTGTGTAAAGTTGTATCGTTGTCTTGTAGTCAGTTAGTTTAGCTCCGTGTGGTATTGATGCGCGGTTGACCGTGTCTTCAAATATAATGGTTGCGTTGAACCTGCAATCATGTAATTTATGGCACGCTAAGATTTCGCATTGGTGTTTACATTATTTTAGAAATCACGATTTAGAGAAGTTTATAAGTGGCTATTTAAATAGAAGAAAGTTATATGATTCGGTAAGCTACCTAAACCTTCCAACCACAAAACAAAGTACTTCGGTCAGGGATTGCACAATATCTGGTTCAAAAACGGCGTTTTACTTTAATAATTCGACGGTTAAGCGCTCGACGGTTAAGTACACGACAGTTATGTGGCGGCATTCTAGCACTTCTGTTTGGCTTAACTCCTGCCCGTAATTTACGCCGGAGAATGTCGGAGCAACCAGATTTTCAGAATATGACTTTGAGTTAACCACATGTGATGGAGTTTTCGCGTGCTTTGATTAATTTATTGTGCATCAAAATGTCGTGTCTTTTATGTTACAGGTTACTTTATAGGGCAAAATCGTTTTTGCGGGTCGCCTGTCGTCCTTTGGCACACCTGACTTCTACTGAAATAGTACCAAGAACCGGGCAGAACTTCGCGGAGAAGGTAGATGAGAAGCTCTACGAAACATTAATGAAAAAAGAAGGAAAGGTGTCTTGGAGAGATGTCGAGGCCAATGAGTACCCTCAAATCATTAAGGAGTGTCTCGTCAGCAACCGTGTTTCTTCACCAACGCAGCTTATTCTCAAATCATTTCCTTCCTTAGTAATCAATATACTGGGGGAAAATGGCCAATGCGATTTACTTCGTGATTTTGTAAATAGTCGTGGTGTTCAGAATCTGAGCATTCCTCAATTTGCCTATTATCTTCGATGCTGTGGAGATAGCGAGGAGATTATTCGTGGATGGCAGTACATCAGAGAAAAAAGCGGCTTACTGTTTGATAGTAAAACAACGGCACATCTTGTTGGAGCCTTATGCAAAACGGTCCGATGGAGAGACTCAATTGAGATCATAAACCGTTTAAAGGAGGTCTCCAGTGTGTCATCTGTGGCTTATGAAGCTTTGATTGAAAGATGTTTCGAGGAAGGCCTCTATGATGATGCGTTTGCATACTTCGAAAATATTGTTGTTTCATGTGGGGTGCCGTCGGAAAGAGTTCTGCAATGCGCAATCCTCAGACGGGAAAATGCAGACCGCTTCTTGCATTTGGTGGCTAATGAACGTATGACATTCACTGAGAATATGATCTCGATTCCAACATGGGAACAACTGTTCGTTGCCAGCTCAGTTTCGATTGGCCAATCATCCGTATGCCCAGCATGCAAAACTAAGTTGCGGTCGGCTACCCCATTGAACGAACACGAACTGGAGGACCTACGTTTAGCGGTCCGTTCACTCGTCCTCATGAGGGGCGGAGATGAGTTTCAGACGACAACGCCCAAGGAATTACAGACATTTGACAAATTTATGAAGACTCGTGGTCCCTTCGATGTGGTTATTGATGGCCTCAACACCGGCTACAAATCGAATAAGAACATTTCTGCTCTGTTGGTCGCATTATGTGCACGTGAAACGAATAAGCGGGTTCTTATCGTTGGTCGCAGTCACATTATGCGCTGGCCTGGAATGAAAAATCTACCTAGGCAGGTCGCTGTTTACACCACACATGATCTCAGTAAGGATGACCCGTTTCTACTGTTGGCGTGCTTGGGAAGCCACTCAAAGTGCCAGCTGATTAGCAATGATTTCTTTCGAGACCACAAATTTCGTCTAGCAATGGGACACCAAATCGTTGGACCAACATCTGATGAACGGCTGGCAGCCGGCAAGAAGAATCTGAAATTATTCTCAAAATGGCTGGCCATTAATCAACGTTACGTCGAATGGCGGGGCGGGCGTATATTCATACAGCACCTACAGCATGAGTGTGTCGCACAAAAAGATCATGGTGGATGGCACGTTCCTGTGCAGCAGACGCCAGTCAACGAACGGGTTCTCTCGCCTGACGGGCAAACGCCTTGGGCCTGTTTGCGATACAAGACGGCCCCTACATAGGTGACGTGTGTTTCAGATATATAAACAACTTGTTTTATCCGATTTCTGATTATGCTAGCACTTATTTTTTTCCTGTTATGCCCAATGACAGCCTTCGAGGCTGCCTAGCTAATTCGCACACTGCGGGCTTTTCATCTTGACAGATGGTACTGCTGTACGTTCAGATTGCGAGTAGATAACGGTTCCCGTCCCGATTCGATATATATATATATATATATACATGGTTTTGTGTTTCTTTTTACAGATAAAGAGTTTCCATGGCCCCCTACGTCTGTGTGTCAGATGGCGTCATCACTTCACACGCACCACTAAACCATCTAAGGAAGCTCGCTTGGCGCGTGAAGATGGCTTGGACTCAACCTCTTATAAACTTATATACCGTTCAGATTTTAGCACCTATCTAAATCTGTCTAGGTTCGCTGTTGTCGGTGGTGGTCTCGGATTAACCTCTGGGTGCCTTTACCGCATTTTTAATGGTAAGCAATTGGTGAGATTCGATCTGCTGGATGCGATTGTGTGTTGTGCTACTAGAAAACAAAGCGTAGCGTGAACATGTCACATTGGGATGCCCCTTGTAATTTAGTTGCTTGTCATTTTGTATTAAGCTTGGTTTACGAGTAAATCAGCGCTTTTACGAGAAAATAAATATCACTTTTCAGTATTCTATCGGTTTAATCGTAAATCAGGTCAATCTTTAGAGCACAGCATAACATTTTTTCTTAACTCGGACACATTAGCAGTCATTTTTAGCGCTGTTTTTATCAAGTAATGTCGAACAAAGTCATATAAATAAATTAAACGGTCTAATACGATTGTATAGCATATAATAACAAGTCTATTTATATAACTTTGCGGATGTTGATTGGCGTTTGTATGAGACTAGAGCGATCACCACAAACTACTAAAAGAGTCCATGTTGTAAAAACAGATTATTCGTTACTGGGTTTGCAATACATGTATTTCATATGGAGATATGTATACGAAATTGGTTGCATGAAATATGGATCGAGCGTGAATACAAGCTATGCGGAAAATCGTTTGATCTGTTTCATCTCCAACAGTGTACAAAAGCAATATTGCTGATGAAAGTAATGTAGGAGAGCTGTAGCACATATGTGCATAAACCAAATATTCGTTAATAAACAATACATGCATTCATATTTATATTAACTTTGTTATGTAAGCAACTGTTTAATTCACCTTGAGCATTATTGTGCATTTAGGTCCACCGTCCGATACGGATGAAGAAGAAAAAAATCGTGCTCAACAATTCTTCTCATCCGGGGGAAACCTACAGGCATTCCTCCTTGGAGCAGCATGTGCGGCACAAATTATTCTCTGTGTCCTCGTTAACAAGATGGTGCCAGTTAGAATCTATTACCAGGCTCAGAACAAAACGTTCACGTTTCTGCATCTGAATCCAATAATTCCAATGGTAAGTCGCTATGCGTGCAAAGCTTACTTCGGGCAATATTGTATATATACCCACTGCGCATGCACGGACCGATGATACACGTCGATGCATCTTTCTTAGTGGACGACATTACATAAAAGGACCCACATACAAGTGCATCATTTTCTAATAAAGCCGAAGAAAAATCGTGGTTGGCCGAAAACGATATTACTAATTCTCACTGGAGATTCCCAGTAAGAGATTCTAAGATCGCTTTATATCTGTGTTAAGTGGTAGGTCATCTTATTTTTCGGTTGCCCTATTAGTTGCCCAATGTTTGGTATAATTCGCTTAACGGCACTTCTAGGTGCTCCCGTGAGGATTGATCCGGGAATCGATGCGGTGATGCCTGCTGCCATTATCCAGCATTCATGGGGCTACCTTCCCATAACACTTTATTTTCTTTTGCCTTTATGTCCCACAGTATGATTGCAAGGATGCGGGGACTGACTCTGTGCTGATTGTTTTCTAGCCCTGTATTACGCGGAGAGCTAACTGCCATTTGCAGAACTCTTCTTGTCGTTCGTGGCAACGGCGGCGTCTTGCAATTCTGCGAGCATTGCGTCGTTTTTGGCCAGCTTCATACTTTCTATTACATTCGCAATGTATTCTGTGAATAAGTTCCGGCTCCCGCAATCCCTTCGCAATTCTTTCGAACAGCCGTTACGACCAGGTGACGGCGAAGGAGAAAAATGTCGAGACTTTCCTCATCATCATTTATATTCTGCTCGTTCAAGCTATTCGTTGTGGGGTAAAACGAATCTCTTAGTTGTTCAGCTGTGAGTTCTTTTTGATACTTTCTTCTAGTTTCCCTCAAATCATATTGTCTTCAGCATGGGTTAGTTTGAATGTCCGAAACGGAAATTTGTCCAGGTTTCGTCTTTACTAGTGATTATGTATCACTATTAATGTTTGTATTAAGCTTGGGTTTAGCCAAGCTCTCATTGACACTACCAAGGCTAACCGAGCCAGATAGTTTCCACATTACGTTGATTTCCAGTCTGAGCACCCCTACGACATGGCACACATGTACCATAACATTTCCGGACCGCCCTATAGAATTTTCAGAATAGAACAACTAATTACCGGAAAAGATCACACTTATTAGCTTCAAGACATTTGCACTTCTTCTGGCAGAACTTCTCAAATGTTTACTTGACAGGGCACACAGGAATGGCGATATTATTTTTTTTAAATAAACAACATTCTAGATCCACATCGGTTTTATACCACATCAGGTCACTTGCACCCAGCTACTCGAAAGGACGCAAATCTAACACACGCCAAAGTATCATTCCATTGCGTTTACCTTGACCAAAAGAGCACTTTTGGCCGAGTTGTCCACTTTTATTTTGTTCCATTTCTTACAAGGTTGCAGCACTTGGACGTTTAAACTCGCACACTATCCTAGCGCAAGGTTATCAAGTCAAACTGGGCGACACTTCTTGGGTGTGTAATGGCATTGCTCGCTGGAGCGCAGAAAACAGTATGTCTATGCTCTCTACTTCTAAGTATGTTTTGTTAAAGATCCAATCGAAGAAATACTATAAATTGATTGAGGAATACAGTTAAAATCTTTAAAAATACTTTGTTTTAAATTTTCTCGCAATGCATGCACGACTGAGAATGTTCCCCCGTTTTTGAATTCCATTTTGAACAACGTCATTAAAATCTAGTCTAATAACTTAAGGTCTTTATGATAATACATAAATGCGTGTATATATATACATATAGTATATATATATATATATATATATATATATATATACATATGTATATTGTGGAAATTAGTGAAGTCTTGTAGTCTCTCCCCATTTGGGGACATTGTATACGTCGTTGGAGAATACTGGGCTGACTGATGGAACTACACAAGCTTCGTTTCCTGTAACGGTGATTTTTCAGGTTGCGTGTTCAGTCCACTGTGAAAATGTATACTACAGCCCTATAACATGTTTGTAAAGTTAGTTTGCTTAGCTTGGAAAACCATTGCTGGGAAGTTTGTTCATTTCTAAGCTGAACTATTTATTGTATTTAAAAGCGTCATAAAGTTAGGACTCCATAACTTCACATACTGGCTTGGCGTGTATGTATCCTAATATACATATCAATGTGTACAGTCAATACAGTTCTGTAGCACTCACATGTATAAGCGTGTACGTAGTCAACCTTTGCAAGTCTCGAGAGCGCCCAGGGCTTGCAGAAAATGTTGAAAAAGCTATGCCGGCTTATTCGTTAAGGTATTGGAAGATCGAGGAGATTGCGGTAAACCGCAAGCGATGCATCTGGGCCAGGAGAAAAGCCGCCAGGGCAAGGCGGATGAGTCTCGGGTCATAATTTAAGCGCTTTAGGGCTTCCTTGCGCAGAGCTATAGTTGAGAGTAAGGGAGGAAGTGCCGGATGTACTACTGGATATTAAAAGCGCATTTAACAGACTGCCCTGGAAGGTAATGTTGGGCACACTACCTATGGAGGGGGTGCCTCTCTCTCTATCAGTGCCGTGTAGTCTCGGTATGCCTGAGCGTATAGTCACTAAGGTGGATATATAGACTCTTATATCCACCTTAAAATCTTACGCTTAGACGACCTCCCGAAAGAGGACACAGAGTTGCTAATGTACATAAATGACTTTTCTCTGGTCGTTCAAACCCGTTCGTATCAACAACTAAAACGAAGGACCAACGAGGCCCTGTCGGAGGTCGCAGGTTAGATGAGATGAGTTGGCCTAACACTGGAGTCGAATAAGATTAAGGGGCATCCTAATCAGGCCAAGTGGTATCCTCTCGTAACTAAACTATCTCTAGATCTCCAGGATATCAAGCTTGTCCACCACTTTCTATCTAGGCACAGATCTCGACTGGGGACTACGAGGCACACCCCAGATACGCCTGGAATCGGGGAAGCTACATCCCCATTCTGCAAGCACTGCAAGCAAAACCGAAGATACGCTTGAAGGCACATTGGGCCTCGGCATGGGCCTCCCAGCGTGCGAGTCAACTAAGCGCGGGCAAATTACGGCACACTTAAAACGCTTATCAGCAAGTCATGTGACGACGAGTTTTAGCTCGTAAAATTAAGAACATAATTTGCGATAGCTAGGATTTTAAGCTTGTCTCCCTTTCGATTTTAAACTTCTCTCCCCTACGGCTCATGCTTGCTGATAAGTTTCCTCTATTGGTATCGCATTTTTCAATTAGTTCCCTATTTTAAAAAAATAGAAATATAGACTTTTGCAAGTGTTATCGATGCTGATTTTAAATCATATGTGAGACTGCGTATCATTATATTTGCTAAAAAAAACAATGCATCTTTCTTTTGCTTATCCAGCGACGGGACCTGACTCGGGTGTTGGCCGGCTGCGCGGAGCCTTACGGAAACAAAACATTGTCTTTTCTGCGCGTTCCTGCTCTCAAACTGCCGCAGTTCGTTGACTCAGCATTCATGGATCGTCCTCTCTACTACGACGTTCTTGTAGGCTTAGCTAGTCCGGAAGCTGTCGATGATACAGACCAAGACGGCTGTTGAAGGTCAATTAAAATAAACGTTGTTTTAAAAATTTTACTAGGTAGTGCTGTGCAATAATTATAAAAACTGAAACGCTTTATATACATGTTTCTCATGTGATAAACACGTTATAGTTATAATTTGCAAGTTCTACAGGGTGTTCTTGGCGTTTCCTAAGACTAATCATCATCATATTTATTTCACTCATATTGAGTATGCATGTTTTCTACGACTAATACATATGCCTAGAGATCCTACATGGGTTTAGGTGACTGATGCAGCGCTTGCGTGCGATGCACGGCAACAATATTGCTGACCTTACGGGTTGTCGTTGCTTTTCCACGAACATCTTGTTGCTGAAAGCAGCATCTTCTGATTTAGCATCATTTAGCATTTTAGATCCTTAAGCATGTTAATTGTGCGGGAAGTGTTCACATGACACCAGTCAGCATGGCAGCGAAATGCAATCATTTTTGTAAATTTAATTTCGACTCGTTTCAGGCAAGCTCTGTCCGGAAAACACGGCATGTGTCAGTAGTGGAAATACGTATGTGATCTACAGTTGTACGTTCGGGTCGGAGCAGTGAACAATTAGAAGATCCAGTTTGCACCATGAGAGGGCCTCGTGACAACATTGGTCATATATTCGGTGTACCCTAATTTGCTGCTCGTGGGGACTCTAAGGTCTTTTACAACTCGAACTCCTGAGGTTTGTCTTGCATTTTCTATGTCCGAAATGCAGGACTCCCTTTTTATGGATGTGCAGCTTCAAATCAAGAGCGTCCACCCAGGCATCGAAAACATGCAACATTGTCTGAAAATGGCACTTTTTCTCTATAATACGGGATCGGCAGTCAAGTTTCCCATCATCTGCGTATTCTTTGGCTTCAACTCTTTTCCTTTTGTGGAATTGTTTACTTCAGTGGTCCGAGGGTTCTTCCCTCCGGACAGCCGGATGACACTCGACCCACTGCGCAGTCCATTACCGAAAACCCGGAAAGCTCTGTCTTGAACGCTCACTTGAAATCGAAAGAGGAACTTCGAACCAATCCAAGTCATTGCATATTTTTGCCCAATCAATTTGGGTTTCCGGGAGCTGCAGCATCCTACTTGAACCTTTGCAATGGACAAACTTCCCAGATTAGACGTTGGTCATTAGCGTTGGAATGACGCTTTCGATGAGTTCGCTGGTTATTACCGTTAGCAACACAGCAGGCTTATTCGATGCATCCGCCTTATTACCTGTTGTATGTACAGAATATATTATATACCCGGCTCTGTACCATCTTTTAATAATCGACAAAAAATGCGACTTAGAGGCTTACATATTGAATAGTCTAGCTTTTTGAACACGACCGCCAGGATTCCATCAGGGGGGTCGTACTTGTTGTATTGGCCAGGTTCCGCAGGTTTCCGCAATTTTTTTAGGGAAACGTCTACGTCGTAACGAAAGGGGCTCCTTTTGGTATAGGCGGTATTAGCTGTAGCATGTGTTCATAATACTTCTCATCACTAGGGTAAGTGTAGCTAAAGAATTATTGTAGAATATCCGCCTTATTAATGTCATCCATTGCAAACGTTCTATCTTTACGTCTGTTCCGACGGCTCAGGGCTGTTTCGAGAGCATTGTAGAGTTTACGTAGATGGATATTTATAGGCCTTTTTCCAGTCTTATTTTTAGGTATACATGGCTCTGTCAGCAAACACATGTAATCAAGCCACTTGGGGCACATATCATTACTGACGAGTAACGCTGGACGGATATACCTATAGTTTGTTAAATCCAAGTTCAACTGCATAAACTCGTACTTCTTGTTTTTCTAGTCGAAACTGAGTGGGCGATATTTGTTGTTAATATGTTTGTGGTAAGTGATATAACTATCATAATCAAGCCGTCTGTGAATACTTACCTATCCTAATAAAAGGTCATCTTCATGACCAATTTATTAATAGGCCATTACGGGCCGGCTATTTGTATGTGCAAATAACATAAATGCAGTTCCATCACCTAACAAATACAGAGTACTCTTAGCACCGTCACGGAATCTTTAGAGACAATTTTTATGCATAAGCCCAGATGATACCAACGGAGGCAACTCAACTTGTCTGTTTTTAAATTTTAGCTGCTAAAAAAGCCCATTGCTAGTCCTTTCTTTAATAGGAAACTTAGAAAGTTCAGCACATGCTTTTCTAAATTTAAGATTTCCTCATTTTTCTCAATATTTCTGACTGTTGTCAACTTATGATAAACAGAAACGCATGCAATATGCTAAGGGGCCAATAGAGGACGCAAATCAGTCGCAAATAGATGTGACCATGCATCAAATGAGCGTTAAAGCTATACTACAAGAAGCTGTGAGGTTATCGGAGAGCCTGGTACACAGTCACACTAAAGGCAAGAACGTTGTAAGCGGCGCGTTAAACCCTGCTGATACTAATTGAATGTGTCACTTGCGGTGCTGATATATACAGAAAGTAAACGGCCACACTGTTTGTAAGTAATGTGCTTAGATATAATAATAAGTAATAACAATAATATAACAATAAATAAACCCCTTCACGCTCATTGTGTATATCGCATGTCCGGTCGGTACACTACAAACTGCAAGCCATGCTTTTGGAAAAAAGCGGCCGTTATTGGGAAAACTAATAGCGCAAATGTAAAGACCAACTGTGCCTATTTTAACGACCTGCAGAATACTGTCTTTATGCAATTGTCCCTGATTTTACAATGTACGATATTAACAACATAGCTAAGATAATCTTACATCGTGAAACGCACGTTGGGATTGCCAAGAACGCGTCGGAGTCGCTTGCACTGTATGTAGGTCGCAAATGCACATTAATAAGAGATTTAGTACTGAACGACGAAAAACACGAGAGAATCGCAACATGGCACTTTTATATACCTGGTGCCGGAACCTCCGTGATCAATAAGGCGGGGACCCCAGGAGGAGATCTTGCCATTCCATTTTAGCAGGGCTGAGACCTGACATTCTCCTAAACTGGGAAAGATTAAGCACATTATTTTTGGTTGCCGAATAAAGCCGAACAACATGACATGGTTATATATATAACCGGCTAATTCTAGCCAGCGGAGATAAGCGAGCAGGCGATTTCCTCAGACAGCGTCTGTCGCTGGATGTGCAACGGGGCAATGCGGCCTCGGTTCGAGGAACCCTCCAGAAATGGCTGGTCCCTACACTGGACCCCCGTAATGGTGCACACGTTCGCAGGGACCCAAATGTCATGGTCCGACCGTGAATGATTGATTACATTGAATAAAAGTATAATCGTCTATTATACCAAAAAATATATATATATATATATTTAATTTTTGGAAGCTATCGATATTCGCATCATTGATGCGATGATTTGTGCTTGCGTATATTTGAATAAAAGGTGACAGATTGTCAATAAAACATGATTGACTGAAACATTTGTACCAATACGTTTTATCGATGAATCCCTTTCACGTACCAGCTAATTTCTATTTTTTAACATGGGCGGTTTCGGGAAAGGCTAATATACCCCTGGGCCGTTGGCAGCTAGAAGTGGCCAGTGTGGGACTCACAGGTTTGCCAAACTCGAAATTTTTCCCTACCCCCATTTTCCCATTCTCGGCTTTTTACGATCTCCCATTTTCGGCTTTTCATGTCGATCCGCCTTTGTTGGGCGTCTCTCTTGTTTCTCGTCTACCCTTCTCCAGAACCGTCTTTTCTACCCTTCCTTCAGCATGTAGTACGAGACCTGTAACCGCCGCGGTGTCTCTAGGGAAAGCCATTGGCGAAAAACGTTCTGCTTCTACAGTCCGTGGTGGCAGTATTCAGGCTAGTTTCGTCAAGAGACTTGTCGTTCGCTAGATATATTTTATGTTTTAGAGTAGTAGCCATTGAATAGAGCCCCCCACGGCACTACTTACTGCTGTAATTACAAAGAGTTCTTCTGTCCTTGTCTGTGCTTAAACAAGCTCCAGAGTTTATTTTGTTCAACGTGTTATTGACGTTACATAGTGCAGCAAATAACTCATCCCTCTTCTTTCGAGTCTTGGAGCACATCTTGATTGCTTTTACAGCTATTCTAGGACACGTTTGCCTTAGCAATCATAATGATGTTTGCCTGCTTGCATACCTCTGGGCATTTTTTCAAGGATCATCTTCATGGCGCAACAGCTCTTACTGCCAATACTTCGAATATGATTACCTCCAGAATTTGTTGTAACATGTTTTTTTTTAACGCTTTGAGAACCACATCTTTGGACGCTCGTAATGGGCTAAGTTGCCTGTGGCACGATATCGTCCAAATGCATCTATCGTCATTAAGTTCTCGTACTGGAGTTATATAGGCTTTTTCCAGCGGAGGTATGTAGCAGCAGGGCAATGACAACCACGTCCAACAAAACCCTCATCTGGTCGCATCCCACCCCGTGCGTTCTTGTTTGATTCGCCCCAGATATTTTTTGCATCAATTTTCACCACGTGTTCTTGTTTTAAGTTATGGTCTAATATGCCAGTCGGTCGCTTATATTTAATATGAATTACCTTTATGCCAGTTTCATTCTTTTTGTTTTAGACGTACCTTTAGTATTTAGAAGGGCCTCAATGTGTTGGTGTCCCAATGTTCATCTTTCCGTAAGCAGGTATAGCTGCCGTCTATGTGCTTTCAATGACGTATTGCATATCAGTGAGTAACTTAATTCCGATATGTAGATCGTTCTTCTAGGATTGCCCGGCTTGATATCCTGTGCACAAGCCTCTTGACATATAGTGAGGCAAATTTTATTCGCCGTTACCGAGCTGGTGTACATGCGTCCCCGCTAGGTTGTCAGTAGCCTTGTTGACCCTCTCCTGTAATTGCAGTAGCCCGTGCATGCATAGTATGTTTTCCTGTTTACTTCGACCAATGGAGAGGACAGACGGAACATAATTGGTCGTCTTCTGTTTCATTGTTATGTGCTTTATTAGGTTTATGGTAGCCCTACTTTAGCCATGGGTTGTTGTTGTTATTATTTGTCATTGGTCTCTTCCGGGCCATGCAATTTGAACTGGCACTCACGGCTAGCTAGTTTTGTCTATGACCTTAACAAGCATGATTTTTAAATGCGGTGAACTCTATGTAAATTTCGTCATGCAATCTAACCTGACATGCTCAGTACAGGAATCGTTCACGACAATGCTACACGTGACCCATCGAACTTAAAATCGACGATATGGCTGGGAACAACTTGACCACCATACATATAGGCCTGACTTAACGCCCAGTGATTATCATTTGTTTTTTAGCTTGACTGTCAGTGCTACGACAAATATAAAACGACGTCAAAACAGCAGTATTAAGTGTGTCCCGGCGAACATATTCCCATTTAACCTAAGTTAAGTCTGGTCGAGTCCAGTTAGCCAGCGGACATAAAACGAAAATTGCGCTACTCTCTTTTATAGCGGTAGAAAGCCTCTGGCGAAGGAATTGGGGGATATTTCTCCTAGCTCCCTCAATAGTAATTTAATCGAAGTGCCTAGAGCGTCTAATGTTTTAATATACGTATATATTTGTATAAATCTATCTGGGAATAGTTATATACATGTATGCGTATGTACATAGTGCAGCATACAATAATGTACTCGCTCGGTCATGACAGAATTGTTAAATTTTAAGTCTGGGGAAGCAGATATTTCATTACACATACTAAATGCCAAGTAATATTTAGATTGAGTTCGTACGGACCTTTTTCTGAAATCAAAGCTGCTAGATTGAGGTACGGATTTTTTTCTGATTCGAACGGATTTTTTCCTGCGATTGAAGCTTTCATGGTGACGCTAATGGCTGAACTCATCAGTTCATATTGATGTGCCACTGTCTGCAAGCTTCTTGTAGAGTTGGTGCCTAAGACACGCCCGAGTCTCGTCAGAACTTATGTATTTTTTATCCAACGTATCATTTACATCGAAACCTTTAAGAACCACACTTTTAGTGACCTCAAAAACGTCTGAAAAAACATCTTTATCACGTTATCACTTTCGAATATAAATACACATATATTGGTCCATAGTACGGCATATAGGTGCATATGCCGTACTACGGACCAAGATACAGTATTGAATATTTTAGCATTTTATCTTGTTATCTGTTGTGTTGGTACAAAGACTGAAAATTACTCAAAGTGATGAAATCATCACCGATTTAGTTCAGTGCGACCAGATTTTGTTCTTCCATCTAATCAATTGTGTGCGCAAATCGAGAGGCCAGATTCGATATCCGGGAAACATAGTTATGGAATTATGTAGAAGCTTCGCACTGAATTGCACGGTATTACTAGTAACGCGTGAAAATACATACACATTCATAATATAGACTAATACAAGTATTGAATAATACCAACCTTTAAACAATCGACTTGTGTATAATTTATGAATATGGAGGACCCATAATAAGGTTTGCTAGATTTTACTGTGAAGCAAATACACAACGTTGATTAGTCGAACAAAATGCTTTTTGCACTGTGATTTTATTTATAAACGGAGATGGCTGAACATTCTATTTAGGTCCGAATGTTTTGGCGCCAAAAGTTAGCGACTGCCGAGCACGAAGAGAATGATAAAGCAGACAACTGGCAGTGCATAGCCTACGGTCTAGTGCGCGATTGTCTTGGATATTACGTTGACACGCTAGGCGCAAAGTAGGAGTAATACAAATCTATTCGTGAGTAAAAGAAGAAAAAACAAGATGCAGAATGCGTTGCTAACTGATCCACTCAAGGAGATCGACGTCTTGTTCCAACGCTGTGACCGTGATCCAGAGCAGACCAAGCAAGCCGTACTGACGCTTTTCAGGGATCGTTTGGACTGTTCCACGAAGGACCTACTAAAGGTGTGTGTGTCATTAGAAGCAAAGCATACAATTATGTTGTAGTTTCAGTTGTGTGATATTTCTGCATTGGATGGCTTAATGACACAGGTGTCTCAATAAATGTGTGGTACATTGCCGCTTACCCCTATTACGATTGACATTTTCATGTGAATTCTCATAATTAAAGTACATTGTTGCGTGTTTCATAAATTGATTAGAGTGCTGGCCATGCTGTGGCGTAGTATCTATCTGTCGCACTGGCCTAGGCACCTCGCGCGCCTACAATACTTCTGAAGATCGTGTAATTCTTCCGTGCTGAATAACACGTATGAAACCTGTAGGCTGCAAACATCGTAGTTAGATGTTTACTCTTATATCCGGCTGCTCGCCAGATCGTACTTCTCATCGCTAGCGTAGTGCATCTTCGAATGTCGATTTCCTTTCACTTCTCCGTCTACTTTATAGTGTAGACCTCAAATTATATTGTCTTAGGTAAACACTATTGTAGTTAAAGTTCTTGTGTCATTAGAGTCTAAGATTTTAATCTATTAATAACTAATCTATTAATACAATAATTGGCTATCTCCAAAGCCTGTTTCATAAAGAAAAAATCGGACCTTTAATAGTAACTGTAGATCTGTGCCTCCTAATTTTTACTATATGAGTGATATACCGAATGCTGCTATTGGTTCTACTTTAATCTTGAAAAGGGCGGACGCGGTATATTGACAACATTTTCGTCGGACAGGGCTAATTTAGTACTCATCCCATTGTGCCACGAGTGCTTATTTGCTGCTGCCACTCGAATTGATTTTCCGACTCAGATTTCTATATGCTTTCGATCACTGCTAGCATTCGAAGTTTTATGGTGATGCCTAGATAAGTGAATTTATTTACAGAATTTACTACATTACCCTGGCTCGAAAAACGTCGTCTTTTGCCAATCGACCACCTCTTCGAAACTCAGCTGCTCCTGTCTTTTCCCAGTTAGTGCTAACATAATCGGCGGGTTGAACTGACAACTTAACTGAGTCAGTGATATAATAACTAACGTCAAGATTGGACGTTATCTGAACAGAGCGGACGGTTACGCACCTCCATTTATCATGCGGCCATATGTGTCAGTGCTCTGCTTCTCTTCTCTTTACTATCCCGCAACACCATTTACCGCGGATGGAAAAACGGTATGAGAGCCTGGGGAGTGGACAGATATATATATATATATAAATATATATATATATATATATATATATATATCTATCTATATATATATATATATATATATATATATAGATATATATATATATATATATATATATATATATATATATATATCAAGCTTTTATTTCACCATAAATGGGTAGATTAGGAACAATACAACGATTTAGGACAGTACATATTTCTTTCAGCACCTGATGTCACATTTTCCACAAAAACTACATACACACACTCTTCAATACTGAAACAGTTAGGTTTCATACATATATAATTGTGGTATCCATGCCACGTGGTTCGACAAATGGTTGTACGATTACTTTATGACGCTCCTTTCCACCTCTGGGAGGCGAAAGCTGGTCCTTCGGTATAATTATTCATAACGAATTGCGTGTTCTTAGTCTCTCGACAATCTCTCTAGACGTCTAACACTTGTTGACTGACCGGTAGCTTGTTCAGTACCAACTCTATATATATATATATATATATTTATATAGTGCTAATTATTATCTAAAATCACACAGCTTTTTCTGTGCAGATGGCATGACATTGGCCGACTACGTAAAATGTACTACAACAACTATGTTTTCTACATACGCATTAGACACGTTTATTAATGCGTCATTGACAAACAATAACATATTCAAAACCATTTTGAAAACAAAACCATGAGATAAACAAACCTTCCCATTTATTGCGTTCCAATATGTTGATATACTAGCAACCTTTTCGCAGGCATTTGTTGATGGGAGAGGGCCAAGTAGTGTTTTCTTTAGAAGTCCGACTTATTGGTGCCGCGTGTATACCTTTCAGGTGGTTAGGTATTTGTTTTAATTTGTACACGCTTGCCAAAATTATTTGTTTAAAGGTAAACATAAATACAGATTTATCACATTGGGGTATCACATAATCACATTGGCGATTTATGAAGACGCAGAACTAAATATAGTGCTAATTATTATCTAAAATCACACAGCTTTTTCTGTGCAGATGGCATGACATTGGCCGACTACGTAAAATGTACTACAACAACTATGTTTTCTACATACGCATTAGACACGTTTATTAATGCGTCATTGACAAACAATAACATATTCAAAACCATTTTGAAAACAAAACCATGAGATAAACAAACCTTCCCATTTATTGCGTTCCAATATGTTGATGTACTAGCAACCTTTTCGCAGGCATTTGTTGATGAGAGAGGGCCAAGTAGTGTTTTCGTTAGAAGTCCGACTTATTGGTGCCGCGTGTATACCTTTCAGGTGGTTAGGTATTTGTTTTAATTTGTACACGCTTGCCAAAATTATTTGTTTAAAGGTAAAAATAAATACAGATTTATCACATTGAAGTATCACATAATCACATTGGCGATTTATGAAGACGCAGAACTATTGGAGGCTGCTGTGCTTATCGACTGCACAGACAACTCAAGTTGGTGCCTTATCTGCTCCTTGAATGATTTATACATTTTCTTTTTTGACTTTTTTGTACCCTTATGTAATTTACGACACTTTTCAGTACACTCATATCTCTGTGTGAAGTGCAACTGAACCTGCTATATCGTTTTTCATTTATCTCTCAGACAACGGTGAAAGCAGAACTCTTATTTTCGCCCTGTATTAGGTAGTGCTGTGTTACAGAATCAGGGTCAGTAGGTACTACAGAATCATCCTTTTTTTTGGTTTTAACGCTTTGAGAACCACATTTTTAGATTTTCGTTAGGCGCTCAAGCTATCCTTATTTTAAATGATTATAATCGTGTTTCAATTCCCACACCTTCATAGTGAGGCCAAAATATACTGTATACCTACGTCGAACACAATACTCGACAAATGCTAGACGTACAGAAGGACTCAATTTCTTGTCTACACTCGTAATATTTATGGTAATCATCATCATCGTCATCGGCATCATCATCATCATCACCACCACCATCACCATAGCACTACGCTATACTTTTTTCTAAGAGGACTAACTGGAAAATGCGGTTGCACACACGGTCATCACGGCGAGGAAGCCCCCTGCAAGCGTGGGCCGGTAGTGTGGGAATCCAACCCAATAAACACCCGTCATGTCCCCGTCCCCCCGTCTGACTGGGATTTGCTTGCGTATGTCTTCAAACATTCAGGGGGGGGGGGGCGAATCTATTATACTACTCCTGGCGGGTGTGTTCCCCGGGAGCCACGAGGAGGGGGGCGCCTAAGGGGTTGGCGCTCATTTTTTCTTGTAGTATGGCTTCAAAAACTTCAGATATGATGTTCCAGTATAAGAGTGCTTCCGCCATTTTTTGCGGATGTCAAGTAGGTTAAAAGCTGGAGTCCTCCCTAAAAGCCGTAGGGGTGCGCGCTGTTCCGCCCATGCAGGGCACCTCACAACAGTGTGCTCTGGGGTGTCCTCTGGTCCATCGCCGCAGTAGGTGCAATTAGGGCTGGGAGCCTTCCCGCTCCTGAACAGGTAGGACTGGAAGTCGCCGTGACCTGTCAGGATCTGGGTCGAATAGAAGGTGAGTTCACCCCCGGTCGGGTAAGCGAGTCTTTGATGTTCAGGATTAGGGTGCGGAGACTGGCGCCTGGGGCACCCTTTTGCAAGTCCTCCCTCCCCTTCTGCCATAAGTCGATTGTGCGCCGACGCTTCTCGTCGTTTTTGCGCTGGAGGTCGACCCATAGACGGCGGCGCTCGGCTGCTTTCAGGTCCCAGGGGACCGTTCCAGCAAGAACGAGGGCCGCCGCTGCGCTGACCGTCCTGTACGCCGCAATTACCCTGAGAGCTCCGACTCTCTTGGCCCGACGCAGGCGGTTTCGGTTGGCGGCGTACTTTAGCGTGTCGGTGGGCCAGGCCGGGGCTCCGTATAGGGCAACCGACTCGGCAGCGGACATGATTATGCGACGTCTGGATTGTCGGGGCCCGTAAGTGTTGGGGGCCCGTAAGTCGTGCGAACGTGTTGGCTGTCTTGATAGCCTTCTCTGTCGACCGCCGCACGTGTTCGGCGCTGCGGAGACCCCTGTCTAGGATGACCCCGAGGTACCTCACCTTGTTCATGACTGCGATCTCCTGGTCTTCTATGAGGAGGTGTAGGGCGGAGCAATTCCTCCGTCCCACCAGGAATATGGCCTCGCTTTTAACGGGGCCGAGAGCAAGACCCGCCACCTGAATCCAGTGGGCGACATCGGCAAGTGCTGCATTCGCACGGCTCTAGCAAATCCGGTGTCCGGGCTTGAACGGTGAGGACGAGGTCGTCGGCATAGGCCAGGAGACTGACCCCGAGGGGAAGGTCCCTTAGCCGCAGCACATCGTCGTACGTTATGTTCCATAGCAGGAGGCCAAGTATGGAGCCTTGTGGCACCCCTGCAGTCATATTAAAATTGGTTCCGTGGGACTGTATTGTCCGGTTCTTTAGGTAGTGTTATATGATTCAGCGTAGGTAAAATGGAACGTTCTTCCTGCGGAGAGTCTCCAGGATGACTCCCCACAGTTAAAAGCGTTTCGGACGTCAAGCAGAATGGCTAGGCAAAGGTCTCGGACAGCAGACTGTTCCCTTTCGCGAAGTCCCGCGACGTCGATGACGTGACCTGGAGCTGCTAAATGATTGCAAAAGCACTAGCCGACCGGAAAAATAAACTGGACTTTGCCACAGACAGTCTACCCCAATTGGGGGCCCACTGCGGCCTGTTTCTTCTTAGATTGTGCTTTTCAGCCACCACACCTAGTTAGAGGTTGCAATCTATCCTCACCGCTTGATTTTTTACAGCCCTTTAATGACCTTAGCTTAGACACTTTAAAGGAGATACTAAATCTTCAGCTTACCGCTGTGGCAAGGAATCAGGCGATGCTTTGGGTCTCTCTAGGCGGCTTAGGTATGCCCGTATGCCGGTATGCCCGTGTCAAGGCTCTGATCCCTGACGTTAAGGCGTGGATTAACCGGCCCGGCGGCGAGTTGACACACCACGTGACTCAAGTGCTCACAGGGCATGGCAACTTCGAGAGTTACCTCTTTAGAATAGGAAAAGCAGATACGCCACTCTGCAAGCACTGTGAAGGAACAACGGAGGACACGCCGGAACACACAATATTGCTGTGCCCGGCGTGGGCTCCATTACGCAAGGACATAACCACAGCAAGTGACGGCAGTCTTAAGAAGCTGGCACACCTTCTTATGTACTCACGTAATGATTGGAATCTTATAGCTCGAACAATCGAACGTATTATGCACGCCAAAGAAGAGAAGAATCGTTTTTACTTGACAAGGCCCCGTGAGGCACTCCAGGGCAGCTAAGATAAGGACGCTACTATTTACCCCCCCTCAATTGTTTGAAGTATTGCTTGCGCAGTTCCCAGTTGAGTGTGGGGATGGGGACATGACTGGTTTTTAGTGGGTTGGAGCCCCACACTACCGGCCCACATTTGCAGTGAGCTTTCCTGCCGTGGTGTGCAAACCGCATTTCCCAGTTAGTCCCTCAAAAAAAAAAAAAAAAAAGGTATGCCGGACGCTGTCATGATGCCGGGACCCGCGATCGTGTCCTTATTTACTCAGGCTGCGGAGAGGGTTAGGGATTACTGGTTAACGATGGATGGGAAGCTTATAACGTGGAACTACGAAAGCTGATCGACAGATTTTTGTCTTTGTTCGACTCCCCTTTCGATTAAATGACTAAGCAGAGCAGTTGGATCGTCTCCTAGCAGGAAAAGCGATTAACAAGCCTGATCGATAGAGCCCCCGCCGTGACTGATAAAGCCAGGCTTCAAGCCGTTAGTGGTCAAGCTTGGTTAGGTGCTCAACCCTGCCACGAATAGTGACTCTTTTGGTTGACGAGACGACGAACATTAGCACAGGACTGCGGCTTGGTGTTGACCTAGTCGTCAATATTGTTTGACGTCGTTGACCGGATGTCGTTGTGGTTACCTTGTGGACGCGTTGTCTCATCATGGCTTGTCGTGCGCCTTAAGTGTAGGCCGAAGAGCACGCCACTCGGCTTTAAATGACACTTTCAGTCGAGCACTGAGGTCTGCTGGCTTTCCGTTAAAGTAAGACCGTCAGGCTTTTTTCCATCGTCTCTGGATAGTCCCGGAAGTTGTAGTACACACGCTTGTTTGGGACGAACTGGGGTAATTCTGGGTTAGAGAACCCGTGACTACACGTTCTCGCGGAGACAATTGCTCAATCCAAAGTGCTAGCATAAAATGTATATAAATACATTTAAAATAGGTAAAATAATACCAATGATAATGATTATTGTTATTATTATTAACATAGCAGTTTCGACATGGAAGCCTTGGTAAAAAACAGGCGCCCAGTGGCTCTTAGCCTGAGTGAGGATGACCTCGTTGCCGACACTCGAAGCCTTCCGTCTTTGACGAACCGGCTCGTCTCTTGCGCCCATCGCACGCTCACCCTCGTTCTGTTTCTGACAGAGACACGTTTCGGCACAGCTCATCAACTGCTTGACAATGCTTGCCCGGCCCCACCGCTATGGGCTGCGTTTGCTGTTGAAGCAAAAACAAAAATAGTGCAGCTCAGACAGTTTATTCAATCTTACAAATGGGCAGGAATCCACAATGAGAAAGGCTATTGCTGACGGTCATACTGAGCAGATAGCCATAACGAAACGGCCGTAACATTTGGTTAGAAGTTGTTATTGTCGTAGTTGGGGTGCATTACAAGGTGCGTTTTTTGGAAACATGTCGGCACATTGGGGGCCTAATGTTTTGTTATGTGCCCTGTGGCCCTGTGCTCACTTGCGGCTCGAATTTCGTATAATATACTCGTTTTACGGGTGCCAGGTGTAATTTCCATTGAGGTCAGTGATCTCGATGAATTATAAGGAACGACGTGCAGTTTGATGTTCTGTTTTAACTACAAGCTCTCGTGGGAAATTTTGTGAGCGTGGGAGCTTAAGTTTGTCGTGCAACTATGTAAGCTATAGGTCTTATATGTTTATGGACATGCAGCATATACACCTTGCATCTTTATTCCGTTTTTCTATTTTATCGTAAAGTATAAAACTACTCAAGTGAAATAAAATACCCACACATTTTTAGCTATATAAAACAGTGGTTACAGACAAGCAATTATATATATATATACATATGTATATATATATATATATATATATATATATATATATATATATATAATATTATGATTGCTGCTGTATTAACGTAGAATAATGAATAGTCAATATACCATTGCCAATTTACTAAATATTCTGTAATTTTTTCATACTTTTCAGGTTCCACTTTTGGATGAAATTTTTGGGGACCAACGAAAGTCAGAACGACTAGTTCGATTTCGATGTATGATCCAGGATATGTACGATCCGGAGTACTTCATACCAACCTTCCGCAAGGACAACATGATCGTGACATCGCTGTTCAGAGATCCCCTTGACGGGAATTTTTTCGAAGACTCGATATCCAGTATGCAGCCTATGGAGCGATCCAGTTGGCACTGTATTGCCATTCCAGCCGAAAACGAATGGGTTATTAATGGTTATTCTACAAGTGTCAAAACTTCTACCAAAGTTGATACGGGCATAGCGGCAGAAGGTTTGGATCAGGAGGTACCCGCAAAAAAAAAGAAATCTGGTGATTTGACGGAGTCTATTCAAGGGGTCAGTGAGTCGAACGAGCTTACAAGAACATGTTGTTTTCCATTACCCACCCACCAGCGGTCATGTATTGTAAAAGTGTACTCAGGTGATAATGAAAATATGAGGCTTAATGATGTCATTGAGGTTGTTGGAGTATTGTCGCATATACCTGAAAGAAGCGATGAGGCTTCTGGAACGTTTGACTCCGGACTCAGTGGTGAAGAGTTCGACTTTAAGAATCCACCTACGTCGCTCATTCCAAGGATACATGCTGTCTTTATAAAGAAAATTGTACACCAAAACCCCCTATTAGGCTATCATATCGAGGAAGAGAATGCAATCGTACGCCGTAGGATTTTGGAGGAAGCCCCTAAGTGGAGGCATGAACTATTGTCTATTCTGAAACAAATTTTTCTCGGCGACGAACATACGGCCGAGTACGTGTTGCTACATTTGATTTCTAGAGTTTACGTTCGGCACGATGTTCTGCCATTAGGAATGTTCTCGCTAAACATTCGCAACGCCGGGGCGGAGCAAGCAAAGCTTCTGGCTAAACTAATTTCGCATCTAGTAACCAAGAGTTGCATGGTCTCCATGTCGTTAGATTTTCTAAATGGCACTAAATTCATTCCAAGTAAGGACTACGATCTAAATAGGTTGCAGTCTGGTCTCCTACAGCTGTCTGAGGGAACTCATCTGATCTGCGACGAGAACGCTTTGGATGCAGGCCAGTTAAGCGCTGTCGGCGTAGACAACGTCAAGGCGCTCGGAAATATGATACAGCATCAAACAGTTCAGTACAATTTCGGCTTTCATCAGATGGAGTTCACAACCGATGTGCCTGTGTTGTATATTTCTCATGGGAAGGGATTAATTCGATGCAATTTCCAAGTTAAGGTGCAGCCTGTGTTGTCCAAAGACAGGCTGTCTGAGGTCGTCCCTGCACTCGAAACACTATGTCTAAATGACGAATTGCTTAACGAGTTGCGACGCTACATCACTATAGCAAAATTGTCGGAACAAAAAATGACCGAAGAGATGCAGCAAACTGTCCAAGACGATTTCGTTGCTATGCGCGCAACTAACTCTATGATGACTGCAGACGATCTGCACAACTTACTCGTTGTCGCTCGTTACGTTTCATTGTCGAGGGGCGAACTCGAAATGAGCTTGGACGCTTGGAATTACGCTAAAGTACTTGAGGCCGAAAGATTGTTGCGATGTTCTTAGGTACTGCCATGCATTTTTGGACTTATGAAATGGTCAATTTTTTGGGGGCGTCTTTTTGTCTTTCTGGACTGCTGTATCTACAAATCGAATTTTGCTTAGTAGCTTGGAGGACAGTGTGTTTGTCCAAGTGTGCGTCTATGAGTATGCAGGATCGATATTATTTTTACACATTGCATGTAAAATAAATACTTATCATCAAGTCTACAATTAGTGGATTGTTTAATTAAAAGCGCTTAAGTGAGATTAGCGCGCGAAGTCAGTTCGAACGATCTGAAAAATCAGTTCAACGTTTTTTTATTGGGAGACGCAAACGGAAGAAACATACATTATTCTAGCTTTTTTTTAATATACAAATACGAAGCCATAAAGTAAGATGAATATCGCATGTTGAGTTCTTGACTTATACGAGCTTAGTTTGCCGTCCTGCTAATAATACCCCAATCCTACATCACCAGAATTTGCTAAAGTGATAGTGAAAAAAACGACTTATTTAAGTTAAGTAACATTGATCATTAATGACGTTGAAGCAACCAATACGTTTCTTCGAAGTGAGATAGAAAGTGTGTTACTGGTTGACGCGCATTTGCTGCTTCTCCCCCGTAGTCCGCTCCGGCCTTACCTAATTCCTTTTGAAAGCTGGCTGAGTTTGGGAGAAGCTAAATCGCTTTGTTGTCGACTTTACCGCGATGTGACCACGAAGCAGTGCGGCACGGGTACAATTTGGAGTGGCTGATTCTTGGTGGTGCGGTTGGTACTCGACCTTTGTGCTACGTCCGACGGGGGACCATAAGTCCAATCCCGCCACCTCTGCCTTTCGAACTGAAGGTTGCGGTGAAGATACACGCCCCCGCCTTGGCTTTCGACCGAAGCTAAGGCTGCTGCAGGCACCAGGGGGTCAAGTCAATCTCAATGTCTCCCGGTGGTTGGGGTGTGTATGTGTGTGTGTTTGCGGGTGCATGTTAGAGAGGGGTGCGTTGCATTCGCGTCCGGGTGGATGCCATAGTTTCGTTCATATCTCGCAGGATAAATTAGGCTGGTTGGCTCAATAAGCGAATGAATGATTGTGCCCGGCTCTCCTATATTTGAATTCCCTCCTCCAAGTTCCCTCTTGGAATAGAGCGTCCACATTCACAAAGAATGGATGCTCCCGAGGACACCAATGTCCCCTTCACTCTGCTGGTTGTTGTTGTTGTCGTCGCCCTCGTCGTCTATCAATGGAATTGGCTTCAAAATAGGCCTCCTAGAGTGCCAGTCTGGGCAAGTTCAAAGTGGGTAAGGGGCTTCAAAGTTAACCATTGAAGGACGGCACTCATCGGTACACAAATACACAGCATGCATTTATGAAGGAAGCTAGACCAAATAGGTTTATATATGCAATGGTCAAACAATGCACTGTTTGCGTAACTATAGATACTAAAATTTAGATCCGGATAAAGAAGCGCATGATTTGAATACACACTGATATCTTGTGTACACGAATAACCGCAGCAATGGATAGGTTGACTAAAGGCGTAGTCTGATTATTAGAATTGTTTTCAGTTGGATTGTATGCAAACGCCTACGGTTGACAAGGATTACGAACATAGAGACAACTCCATGTTTGCAATCCATACCATCGATAACTCTGTAACACATTATTTTTTATCAATACTCATAAATTCAGTGTTACTTCACTCAATATCTACATGGTATTGAGCTTTCGGTAGCGGAATCACCGGTAGACGGGAACGGTGCACATGAGTGCTTTGCCACCGCAGTATTGCATCGGTGTGCCCGGACAATGCGATACAGTCGCTTAAAAGGTACAAGCAGATTAGCATTGCTTAATTTTACGCCATCACAGAAAAAGGACACGCGCACGAGACAGGACCCATAAGTAAATAAAAAAAAGTACCAATAATTACGTGCGACAAGATGAGTGACCGCAGTAAACTCACTGATAAGACGTGAAGGTGAACAAATACATCGAACAATAATTACTCGTAATGTGTTCTGCCACTAATCCATGTTTAGCTGCTGGTAATAGTTTGGCTACTCGTCCAGTAAATCTTTAGTGCAACTTGCACCCGTTTCCCGTGCGCTGGATCGCCTGTAATCTATAGAATAATGGATCTAAGTTATGAAAGTGGCCTGGTTGATTGTTGCGTAATTTGTAATTCGAATAGTGTAGAGGAACCGAGAACGGTTAGCAGCATGGAGGGATCTACAGGCAGGAAACTGCAATCTAGATCCGGGCTGTGAGGCTGAGGAGTCCGCCAGATAGCTGGATACATCGGAAAAGCAGCTCCAGCTATTTGGCCCGGGAAGGAGGCTGGGGCTACCCCCTCGCTCTCCTTCGTCTCACCTGACGTTCCCCAGTGACGGTGATACACCTGATGCCAAAAGGCATCACGAACGCCACCGCTATCACCTAGTCGGTTGTTCCTCCTCCTCTTCCCTCCCTTCTTTCTTTCCTTCTCTCTTTGTTCTCTTCGTTTTTCCCCGTTGTGCTCCCCATAATGTTTGATGTGTATAATTTCTAATTCGCGTGATTTCGTCTTAGCTGGGGTGGAACAAGAAGAAACGAAGGGGGCGCAAAGGAAAACTGGCTGCTGCTGTTGCTGTTACTTCAGTTTGTGTGGGGTGAGGTCAGAGAAATGGGGCGAGCCCCATTTTGCCTTTCTCTTTCCGTCTGTTTGTCCGTCTGTCTGTCTGTCTGTCTATCTGCTGGTCTACCTGTCTTTCTGTCCGCGTACCAATCTGTCTGTCGGTGTATTGGTTTATCTGTGGTTGGGTCCCTCGTTCGCTCGTGTTTGGCTCTGGCTCTGACCTATCGGATCAGCGCGGCGAGGAGTCGATCAAGCGATGGACGGACAGAAGAAATGATGTTGCAGACGCAGCAGCAGAAGAAGGGGGCTGCCAAAGCAAACGGGTGGCCTAAGTGAGGCTCGTCAGCCATTAGGCGCATCCTCGCAGTGCTGTACAGTATTAGTGGCAGCAGCGGCACGTCTACAACCTTTGGGAATTGACAAGGAAGAGTGGTGTCTGTCTACCGCTAGCCGATCGGCCAATTCTCCACATGGCCATTTGCCTGCATTTCCTCTCATATCCAACGAGTCAAGAACTGTAGAACGATTACACTAATTGCTGTGGTTGTTACTATTTGATGTTACGAATGACAGTTTGTCATATATGTGCTGTGCGTTCAGTAGTATTTACCTATATATATAGCGGTCTGTGAAAATTATTGTACAAACGTAGAAGTACGCGTAGGTTAAAGCCGGGTCATTACGTTAATTTTCAATAGAGTTGTACATTAAATACAATTATAAGGAAAATTGTTTATAATTTTCCAGCGGCCAGGAACAAAAATATGTTAAGCATACCCAGTAGTCTAAGTAGAGTAATATTCTTTCTAGTCTAGCTCAAACGTGATCGTTATGTTCACAGGACTTACTGGCGTAAGTAATCGAAGTACATACAAGTGTAATCATTAAACGGTGTCTTAAACTCGCTTCGTTTCCGAAACCCTCTCTGCGTCCGTCTTCTGAATAATCAGAGAGTAAAATATTTATTGTTAACGAACATATTGCCCTCAACTGATTTTTGCCCTAATTTACTCGCCTCCCCCTGTTTCTTTCCACTTTCTCTCTGCCTCTCTCCGCCTTTCCTGCCTTCTCCGTTTCGATCAATATCACCTTTTCCTTTTCTTGATACCTGGTGGGCTGAATGAAAGAATGCACCTGTATGTATGTGCGTGTCTCTGTGAGACCTGTGTTCATGTCTCTTTTGATTCGTTGGCTATACGCGACGCTAGCAATTCCTATGACGCTCGCGTTCGAGGTAAGGTGGGTAAAGTTGGCGAAGTAGAGTTGATGTCTATCTGCTGCGGCTGCCGCCGCCTCTCCGCATGGTAGATAGAGAGGCAGTAGTAGGAGTCATCGTAGGTAGATCGTGGAACGTGATCCAGGGCTTAGCTTTAAAGCAAGCGGTAGAGAGTAGCGGATGGAGCAGCTCAAATAGCGCTTGGACCACCGACCATCACAATCTCTCTCTCTCTCTCCGTCTCTCTCTCCTCTCTATCTCCCGCCGTGTGCGTTCGTTGGCTTGTCCATTGCGTTGGGTAGCGATTTCCGCCGAGTGACCGGCGCCGCCGCCCGACTTTGGCCGCGCACTGTTGTAATTCAGTTGGCCAGTTTTGCCGTGCGTCGTGTCGGTGGCGGTCGGTCGGTCGGTCGTTCGTTCTACGATTCAATGTGTGGCCTTGTGAGGTACCGCTCCGCAAACTCTTCCCGAGAACATGGCATGAGAAATGGCTCTCTCGCCGTGAGGTATCTGTCTATGTGTGTGAGGGAGGGAGAGAGAAAGGGAGAGCGAGTGAGAGAGAGAGAAAATGGGTACAGATGGGCAAATTTAGGAAAATGTGAATATTTGACCGAAGAAAAATATATGTCTGTTGTTCCGTTGAGGCAAACATCTAGCAAAGGAAAACAACTACACTTTTGAGTACAGATATCTACGTTAAACACGATTATAACGGGGATGATGATGATGATGATATTAATAAGCATACACATAGACATGGCCCGATTAGAGCATTCCGAGTACTAAGGCTGGCTAAAGATGTTCCATTGTGTATGACTATGCGATCGGGTATTTACCGAACACTTAACGTAGCATTAGATCACGATTGTTTCTATCCTACGTAAGCATAGACTTAGGTAACAACTTGTGTTTTCAGTAAGAAATGTTTTGAAAAATTCACATTTCTCTCTGTATATATATATATATATATATATATATATTTCCAATCAAAGCCACCATGTGTATAAGCCACAACATCCCGATCTCGTTGGCACGCGGACACACAACAGAGAGGCAAACTCTCTTAAAATTTGGCAGAGAACGTTGCCTGGGATCAAATTTCCTTGTTTCAAATGTAAACCTCTCGTGATTCCTCGCGAATGCTCCCCTTCCTCCCTTTTTAGCTTACGGTGCTGTATTTGGATAGCCACAGCGAGAACAAATTAGAGCTAGCAGCAGCAGTAGCAGCAGTAGTTGTAGTGGTAGTGGGTGCATTCGTCGTAGTAGGCTATAACAGTAGCAGCAGCAGCGTATCCGCATGCTACATTGGTTCATTCCCCGCGGCGTATGTATTGTGGGACCGGCGGTCTCAATGGCGGTCGGCGAACGCAAAGGGGGCCGAACAACCCACTTCAGAGATCTAACAGGTCTCGAGGACTCTCACGTCCTTAATGCGCGTAGGTGGACGAATCAGAGCGGCCGCGGCGGCGGCGGCAGCAGCAGCAGCATCGTCATCATCAGTCGCGCAACAGACTAAAGCGATCCCTGCGGCTTTAGACGACGACGACGACGACGACGAGTACGTTGTTACCAAACACGGCTACTACAACAACCCGCAGCGTCGTATACAACCGTCGTATGACACAGACAGATTGGCTAAACGTGCGTGCTGTTGCCGCTCCCAGATCAGAGAGAGTCAGAGTTATTTTGGCCTGTTGAAACCTAGACCAACGAGAGCATGCTTTGTGTTACTACTACTATTACTACAGCTAGTAATAATAATAATATACTAATACCCAAATGAAGTTTTAAGGTTTCTTCTTAACTGGCGACACGACTTAATGATGACGTGATGGGTAAAATACTTCTTTCTTCTCTCCGGTTATTGTTTGTCAAGCAGGCAAGTAGGTCATCAGCGGCGGCGACGGTGGCAATGGCCATAGTCGTCGTGGTAGAATGAGATCGGCTTTTGGTTGCACTTGTTCTGATATGATTATTATTATTCATTTGAAACATCGTTGTATTCTGTAATACGTCAGAAATGAAGGTCAAGCACAACTATATTAGTATATAACGCGGCCATGTTATGTTTGTGTTCATAATTTGAGATTTTCGCTGATGTGCGAGCAGTTGTTTTAAAACTAGACTCTGCTCTCATTTGTCAGCATATCATACGGATATGTCTGTGTAGGGTATTAGGCCCTCTGAAACACCGAGAAGGCTGATCGCTGCCATACTGGCTGCTCGTATTCCGACGTACGTGCATCTCTCCCTCTCATTTGTTGTCGCTGATCGAGGTCTTTGCATCGCTGGATGCAGAGCGTATGCAAATGATGCGCATGCTCATGAACTTTGCTGTGCTCAAGTTATCGCTCATGTATGTCGGATTGGCTGTGTATCTCAGCTTGCAATTTCGGCTCCATATGTGCAGCCACTTGCAGAAGAAGACTGCAGGCATCGGCACGTGGCGCACGGACGCGCTTGCTGTTGCTGCTGCTGCTGCCTTTTTTCCCTCTTTGTACGCTTTCATTCATTTATGTACTATACATTTTACCCAAATCTCAAATTCTTATGAAATACTGCATGGAAATATCCACACTTATACTATATTGCTCACCCGTCTGGAGCCCATACTTGTGCAAGCACGTAGGTAAAATTGAGGGCGTTAAGAGAAGATTCCTAAAAGACTCTGCAGAATATGTGATATCGAATGCTGTAAATATTCCGTTGTTGTCATCAAGAACAACGGCACACGGGTACTATAGCAGCCTGCTAGCGCTGACCTTATTCACCGCTTCTTCAATGTGATGGCGAACAATCGTAGAAGCCAAATAGTGCTTTTTAAAATATATTGCAAAGCTAGAAATAATCAATAGTACGTTTGTCAGGCGTATAGTCAGAGAATCGCACAACAAGGCGTCTTTGCTGACTTTGCAGGCTTCACAGCATCTCAGCCTTCTCCCATCGTTTATTTGGAAAATAAAGGCGTTTGTTATTCGATGCTGGGATGTATTTGCTTTCGGTAGATGATGAGGTGGCTATTACGAAGACAGCGACGATTATCATCGTAGGCTGGCGAGTGTAGTGCAGAAATTCGTCCGCCATCTGCACCCACTGCTTGGACGAGCGAATGACTGGGCTGCAGAAGACACCAACCAGCACAGGGTGCCAAACGAGAGACAGCGGAGGGGCTTCCCATTTTGCAAGCAACGTTGTGGCGCCAAGTGGGCTACACCGTTCAGTCGATGATGTTCGGACGATGGCTGGTCGGTGCGTCATGCATATCAGTTTTGTTATATAGTCTAACTATTCCTACTACGAGAACAGCTAGTAGTTAGTCACTCAGTCGTCTTCCGGCTTTCGTTGTCCGGTGGTCAGCCGGCGGACAAGACCGCTTGCTGAGTACGAAGGTAGGTAGGTAGGTAGGTGAACGTGTTAAATAGAGTCGACGCAGCAGTTCTTACAGCGCTTGGCTTTGATTCTGCACGCATGACTGCACGATGCGTGCAGTCGTCGTGCTTGCCTTCAGGAAGCCTTCACCGAGGTCGTCGGTCTCACGGACTCACGCACTTCGTTCGTCCGTCCGTTCGTCCGTCCGTCGGGCGGGAGGGCGCGCGAGCGAGTGATGTCGATGACAGATGATAATTGTGTCTCGGTCAGTGCCATAGCCCTTTTGCTTGGCCAGCAACCGTAGTGGTTTTGTCGACCAGCCTGACGTTCCTCCGTTCCGTCCGTTCTGAGGACAATATTGCAGCCGGTGGTCGACACAAGGAGGCGCGCCACGAGCAACAGAGAAAAATCGTTCTCCTCTGCCTCTCTCTCTCTCTCTCTTTCGTGTATGGCCCACGCACCACCTGGAAACGACCTGGCCGACCGAAAGCGCCGCTCCACCTGCGTAAGCTTTATAAGCTAATGTTGAATATTGTGATTAACTCATATAGTCCAGTCAGCTTTCGTCGGATAAGAGGTGCGTCGGAGACTACACCACACACTCACTTGCTCACTCACAAGCGGCGGCGCACAGTACTGCTGTGACCATGACCGCCCCAGCTACTCCCTCTCTGATCCTGCTGCTACTGCTGCTGCTGCTGCAGGGAGGGAAGATGATTGCAAAAGCTTGCAGAACCCGTCGTACAACACAACGCGCTCTGTGCGTATATATATATATATATATATATATACACACACACACACAAGCACACAGTCAGACATACAGACAGACAGATGAACACACACACGCATACATCAATCCACTTCTTCCGCACACACTTACTCTCATGCACAGAAACGCCACTGCGCCTCACATATGGAGACCACGACGAGTCAGCGAAAAACTCTAATAAGCCATCGTTCATCAGGCAGTTTTTGTGTGAAGGGACGACCATATTGCCCTGGGTGCGACTTATGCCGGCCAGCCATGCTTAGTACACTAACAAGTTCTTGAGTAGTGCCAGCTGCTATTGTACAACATCACACCAGCCGCTGCTTCTGTGGCTGCCGCCGCCGCCGCATCCGGCACGCGGTAAACAGTGCGGGCAGATTGGGCAAATTTCATGTCGTAAGCAGGTGATGATGATTCGCCCTTGTCTGAGAAGCGCCCTTGATATATAGTATGCATGTAAGGAAGACTAAGTGTGGCATCTCTGTGGTACGACTCATGAACAGGTTCCTCATAAAATCATTTTGTAATTAGACGCTCAACGTATATACAACATCTCCATGTTTGTCTCTCATTTCTCAAAGATTTACGCACACGTGTCCTGATGTAGAAAGGTATCTACGCTGTTTTGCATTTTTGGCTAGGCCAAAATGTTTACGTCTTTACGACGAGATTATTTATAGTTGCGGTCGCTAGCTTCTAACGGCTAGTCGATTTAAAATCGATGCCACATCGATGCCACGCCAGACGTGGCTACTCAATTACATAAACATTTCCCTCAATCGAGATTGCAGCATCTCTGCAACCTGCACAGTGTTCGTGACAAAGGGACATAGAGGGACCAATAATACGTGTGTAATTACGTGTCATCATGAGTCGCTCTAAACTATAAACTTTTCGGGCAGACTCTCAGCGTTGGCTAATCCACCACACCATCGGGCCGGACGGGTTGCTCTAAACTAGAGTAGAACGGTTGAGTGTGAACTCGTTAAGTTCTCATTCAGCCGTTATAGCAATCGCTATAAGTCATAATCGTTCTAGACATAGCTATGTTTATATTTACAGGTTGTGCAAAAGTATAACTTTACCTTTAAGAGAGCCCCTTTATACTGAGAGACAGAGAGAGCGAACAAATATAATAAGTAAGCGTAAGACGTGTGTCCGCATCGTTAGCCATATATAGAGCATTTATTCAGGACGATTCAGCGTATTTTGAGACCTGTTTGTGCTCGTACCACGTGGACTCTCCTACCGCGCTAAGCAGGTTTGCGAAAAGTGACGTCTCCTACACTGTGATTAATTAGGGTGTATTCAATTACCATGCTTGATACCAAGGGGAGCTGATGACTTAATCGCTTAATGGATTGGTCAATTGTTTGGTTTCAATCAGAGGCCGACTGTAACAATGCTGAAGTGAAGGTGATGGTAGAAGGGCTATTTCACTTCGCGAAGACGCCAACGGTTCGGAGCCAGTGGCCTGTTAAGCCATCCGTGCCTCCCACCCTCTTATTTCCTCACTGTTAAAGATTTTCCTAGTGTTATACACAATGGAACGAAAGTTAGGTATACCATTCCTCCCCCCAACAGTGCGGGCTTTTCAATGATTGGACACTGGGCTCTGCTTAACGGAGCAAGACATAGCCAACTAACGCCACAAGAGTTTTGACGCCGATATATGGCATTTTGGACATTTTTCTTTGTGTAGCGTTACTAAACAAATCAGAGTAAGATGCAGAAAATTAGAAATGTGTTATTGGCAAGCCGTTAGAGATGAGGTTCGAAAATATTATACCTAATCGTCGCGCATCTTCAAAGTTTTTGCAGTGCTTCCAATAATGACACTTGAACTTTATTTGATAATATTAAAAATAACCATTTACGCCTTCATATAGTGTTACTTCACAGATAGACATCTCTGGCAGTTCAGCATCTTACCGTTAGTACGTTGTACATAATTTATACACCACTGGCAGGAGTTTTTTATGCGCAGCTACCTGACTTAACTTTCCTAGTAAGCAAACCTTTAGGGTTCTTCGAGAATTAATTTATTAAGGAGGTTGTTATTAATTCTAGACCATATTCCGTTTTTTACGGTCTTGGAACTCACCGTGAGGCATAACTTCAATGCAACGAAGGCCGGATATGTTGATATAAATAGGGTTTTACTAACAGTCTCTGTGGCAGCATGGCCATTGACTGTCAGCGGTATGGTTTATCATCTATTCTCAACAAGCATCGCTCAAAGAGAATTCAATTAACAACAGGGATTAAACCGGCGACACGCCCGTAGCTGGCAACTATAACTAGCGCACTAGCTCAACCCTCGGCCACGCCGCCACAAGTCTACCGAACGCTATCAACCCAACGACATATTATAAAAATATGGCGAACAATATCGGCTCATTACCGATTCGTTACCGTTTTGTAACCATATTCTAAAAGCATCTTCTCCCCTCGTTCGGTAGCCCAATTATTTATCTAAATCCGGCGTTCATTGTGTTTTTCTTCTAGAATGATTGCTAGATTTATTACACGTTGGTATTACATGGCATGATTAAACCTACAAATCTTAACACTACAGATTATTAGTATAATTTGTAGTTGAAAACCACTGTTCATTTGTGCTAGCTTTGTGTAGTGCCGTAGAACTTGCAGATGCTGTCAACAAACAGAAAACCTGTCCGTTCAAAACAATCCATGTCGTCGAAGAGCTTGTTGTTTGAGTTGACCTTGCAATGCAAGACACCTTTTTATACACTAAATTAGGTTATTTTTTAATTGAGTCGCCTTCAGTGCATATCTGAAATGCACTTGGAAATGGCTATACGTCGTGCTGAAATGAAGCCAGCTACTAATATTAAAGTGGCGGGCTGCATTCGGTTTCGTCGTCCTTTCGGTAAATGTGTGTAGTTTATCCAACATGAATGTTACCATAGATCTACAATATATATATATATATATAGGTGGAAAAACTAACATCGCGGTATAGTGCCACAACATATCTGACGTTAACTGCCAAATAGCGAATTTTTTTAGAAAAACGGTAAAAAAGTAGTGCGCTTCATTGTGTTGTGTAACTTTTAGCACAGACTAAGAGCAATTGCATGTTTCGAAGAGAGAAGTAAGTCACCATTAAGAATATAGTTTGCTTTTTGGTGACTGTATATCGCTGGTTGGATTAAGGCTCAATTGTAGACATGTGGATCCGAAAGATGAGATTCGAGCAAAATCAAGTGAGTAGCGTGCAAGAACTATAACCGACAAGAGAAATGTAGTCTGTGTAATGAAAGCAATTGAGGAAAACCCAAACAAAACATATGCGTTGCCAAGGAAAACATTCGACCCGTATGCCCACTTGCTATAGGATTCCTCACCGAGACATAGCTCTTCTTTATTATAACGTGTGCGCGTTGTGCCATGGATTGCTAGACGACGTCATTTTGCATATTTCAACCCAATGAGTTTTTTGGCCCGTACGATGAATGAAGTAGGTGAGCACTTACATTTCGGGCCAAGAGGCTCCTAGATGGAAATCCTTTGAACGTCCGCTAGGCGAGGCTTGCTTCTGAAATGAACTACACTAACAATTGAATAATTATGACTGGAATGATGAAATGTAGTACATATCGTTATTACATCGCAAAAGCCGTTTTTGTCAGATATGCTCGTTGTTCCTGCAATATGAATGTTATTCTCATTTTGTGATTTTAGTTCGGATGCTCGATGTATGATGGTCATGGTGATCTTGATTTTAGTGGGTGTTTGGTTGGTGGCTCATACAAGCCTAAATAAATGTCGATCACCTATTTTTCTTTTTGATTGATGATTGAGATAGTACACGCTCACCCAGCCACCCATTCGTCCATATGCATATATACATGTAATTGGGCAGTTACAAACACATGGCTATCTAGATACTCAAGCTGGTCTAGTTGCGCCTAGCTGCCTAACTGTACATATGCTGATGGAGAAGATGTGTCGGCACGTGCAGATGCCTAAACAAAACTTCGTCTGACGGCTCAATGCTGACGAGAAGGAGAAGCCATACTATCGTTTAATACGCAGTCCATCACCGCATCAGCGAGTTCCCGTCCGACTTAATAATCAGAACTGGCTCCCACCGCAGAAAATCGCAACAATCATTTATTGAATGGAGAAAAACTCCTGTGGTCTGCTGAGGCTCGTCGTCTGTACGCTTGCTTGCCTTTGGCCCGCCCTAGAGCAGTTGTAGCTCATATTGTCCGCGCCTCCACTGGCTCAACTCAACCTAAACACTGCTGCTCTCTTCGAACTCACCACACTTTCTCTCTCTCTCCCTCGCTCTCTCACCCACCTACCCACACTGTGTTTCGGCTGCTTCGTCGTCTGGCTTTGCCTGATGCTTGGCGGCGCGCGGCCCGAACGAGCAGAATTAATTTGCATGAGCCTACCATTAAATGTCACTTTACACAATGAAACCGGTAGTGAGTTGAGATGACGCTCTTCGCCTCTAGCTCTTCTTTTACATTGCTCTCTTCCCCCCCTCTCTCTCTCTCTCCTACAATCTATACCACCACCTCTCTTAGTGGTCGTAGTCGTAGTAGTAGTTGTAGTTGTTGTCGTTCGCCGTGGTGGTCGTCGTATTGCCGCAGTCTCCCTTTCGAAGAGCTCCCATCGCTAAACGGTAGTGCATGAGCTGCTGCTATTGGCGCTGCTTCGCAGCCGACCTGCCTGCCTTAGCAATACAATGTTCTGCTTGACTTCGCTAATGGATCATCAAGCTTCCAACGTTGTGTTGTAGCACCTACAACACCTGTATATATATATATATATATATATAAACGAATACAGTACAAATAACAGTCAAGTAATACTCTTCGGAGCAAAAGGTTCCGATCTACCTACTTGTGACGAATTGTGATGACTACGATTGCCTTATAGAACCCCTTGTTCAGTAAAAATGTAATGGCCAGCTATTAATGACAGCCTTCTCAACTGCAAACGAACTAAATCGGTATCTTGCGATATTGGAGTTAAACACGGTGGCCGCTCTCCCTATTCAAGAGAGAATTAGATGCGACCTAAAAGCCATCTGGCAGACTGAAGGAATCGCGTTGGCAATCCAAAGACGCGGAAGGCACTAGAAACCTTCAATGACCTGTGGTGTGTTCCGGGGTACTGGGGTCTCCAGTTCTCTGTTAAAGCTGTTCACCACCACCATAGTACATCCAAAAGTTTCCATCTAAAACTTGTATAATTTCTCTAGTGAACTACCTTTCCAACGTAATAAAAAGGTTGTGCTGAATAGAGCAACATCTCAATTCGCTGAGTTCAGTGTCCCAATTCGGTATTTATGACAAGATTTAGCTGACTCCGTTCAAAGCAATCTACTTTGTGTGTTTTCTTAGAGACGTCTGTAGCGTTGCTCTGGTTGGAAGCAAACAGCGCAACGCGGTAAGACTCCATCCCGGGGGCGCATGTATTCACAATTTTGATGAACTTCATTATTGAAAAAATCTCGCGCGGCCTTTGCAGGTATGCATATTATACGTCTTTTCTGTTCCACGTTCATCAGCTATCTCGTCGAGGTCTTGACGCCTTTATATGTTTGGACTAACTATTAATCCAGCAGGGCGGGTCCCAGGCAAATTGGAGTGATCAAGTTCTGTTGCTATCTACAAAATGCTGCTGGTGCCGCTTCATTGTTATTGACCATAAAGGTATTCTACGCAGCGGCAAAGTCATTCACGATTATGTCCTTTGGGCAACCTTCAGCTTACGTCGTAGAGACTCGGTGCATAATATTCTCTATGATTTTGAGCTCTTTTTTTCTTAGCAATATTTACAGTCTGTAAATTGCTCTGCTGGCCTTTAGAATGTAAAAAGGAATCACCTTATGTTACGTTCTTTTTTCTCCCTATGGCTACTGTCATAAGACGTGCGACCCATCATGCAACTGAGTTCGTGAGGCCTTTTGCCGTGGAGAGGCTAATCTTCATGTCCTAGCTTGCCGTTTACTGGCTTTTAATTTTCATTTCCCCGCGAGATTTGGTCTCTCAGGTCAGCTATAATGTTTACTCGTGAAGTAAGTATAACAAGACGTTTTAATCAATGTAAATACTATGTAATCATCTGAAGTACCTGTCATTTTGTGACAATGTTTATAGCAACAATAAAATGAGAATGATAAAATATATTGTAGCAATATAAACTTTTCAGGTTGACCCTTTTCAGCCAAGATTTAACATCCATGAAACTGCTTTTCGCATTGCTTCATAGATGGACCCCCATAAATACAAATGTGCCACGGAGGGGCTCAAACTCGCACACCTATGTGTCCGGTCGCGAGGCGCAGGCTCGATTCATTTGGTGTAATATATATAATTAAATGTGTAATTTTATAATGTCAGTGTATATCAATCTAACATTGTGGTATCTACATGCGTATATATATGTTATTCGATATATGTTTTATCCTCACGTATCTCACATTTTTTGAGAGTTTATGCATTGTTAAGTTACAGAGGAATTCGACTTGATGACATACATTTTTTTTCTAATAGGGAATGGTCTCTGAGAAGTCTTGTTTCGGAGTGAGAGTGAAATGTCTACAATTTGTGACACTGGTGTTGTTGCCCAACATAGGAGTGTATCATGGAGTATATCATGTTTCGGTGTGCTTTCGACGGTGTGCTTAGTTTCTGTGTAAGGAGACAACCAGTCTTCTTACACAGAAACTAAGCACACCGTCGTGTTCGTAATTGAAATGCTGCTTCTTCTGAAGAACATATAACGCCGACCAAAAGATGTGACATAGTCGTTAGGAAAATAATTCGCAAAAATGAAGTTATTTTATTAGCTTTTACGCCTAATACCTCAGAAGCATAACTATACGACCATTGAGAGCGCTCAAGACTAACACATGCATTCAGGTAAATGGTTGGCACCAAACCTATGGCAATGCGAGCCGTGGTTGCGGAGTAATTAAGATTTTTCGGCGGGCATGTTGAGATTGAGTGCATGCATAAATGACCGTGTGGAGACATTCACTACAGCCGACCTGTCGCCCCACAGCCACAGAGTAATTTATGCATGCATTCAATCTCAACATTCCCGCTGAAAAATTACTCCGCAACCACTGCTCGAATTGCCATAGAATTGGTGCCAAAATGATCGTCATGAAATGCGCATTTGTCTGAATGTGTTGTCGAGTCCCGTAGCGTGGTGCATTCCGTCTGCGCCTCCCGGCCGGAGAAGACACATAGGTGTGCGAGTTCGAGCTCCACCATTGCACATTTATATTTATGGAGGTCCGTCTATAAAGCACTGCGAGAAGCAGTCCCGTGGACGTTAAATGTTGGCTAAGGTTTAGCCCAAAAAGTATTTTTTTGTCAATAAATGTGCCAGTTGTGAGCATTGCGAACGGTCGTAGGCTTATGGTTTTGAGGTATTGGGCGTGAAAGCTAACAACATAACTTTATTTATGCGATTTCTCTTCTAAATAACCATGTCGCAGCTTTTGGCCGCCGTTATGTGATCTTCTCATTTTTGTTACGTTTTTGATAGATGACTGCACCGCACTCGCCACTTTTGAACTATCAATGTGTGTTTTAAGAAAACTCCAGATTTTAATTAAAATTGGAACAATCTCTCGTTTAATAGGAGACATGATATCCAACGTGTCCCTTCATAGGTTAGTTTTATGCATGCTACTTCAGGTGTGCGTTTGTAACTAAAAACTGTACTTGTTGTACCGATTTCGTCTGAGCTCAAACGAGAGAGCTTCTAGTAACTTGGTAAATATAGCGAAAGCGGATTTCTGTTTTTAACCCGCACCCTCCTCTGAGTTGTAAATCATGAGTTGATCTTTATTACATTGCAGCGTTTTTCTTCTCGCTTGTATTTGGGATAACAGGTTTAAAATCACCGCCACTCGACTCATTAGAAGCGCTTGGTGTGAATGGGCTCCGTATTTAATGATAAAGTAGCTAATTTTGTCTGCTAACTAATGATTGTTATATTAGACATTGAGGGGTCCGCATAAACTGGTTAGTATATATGTGTGCGTGCGTGTGTGCTCGTAATTGACGAGACATTGGATTATAAGCAAGTGTGGAAGAGGAGTGACAGGTAAGACGGATGTTATGCGAAAAATTAGCTGAAGAGAGAGTGTAGAAGATTGCTCTTCATCATCGTATATATATATATATATATATACGTGTGTGTGTGAAAACAGGTGGTAATAATGACGACGATGAGGATACGTCGTCCTTGTCAGATGATGATGATGATGATCATGATAGGGAGGGAGAGGCGAAGAGGAGGAAAAACCTCTTCTTCTATGCAACGACTGGTCGGTCCCTTCTGTAGGGCGCTACTAGTGAGGGCTATGCATTTCAAATATGATGATATCTGATACCTCAGTGTGGAGAAGGATGAACCCTATTTCGTTCGCTGTATGAGTTCTATACAGCGCTATACCGCTATGCGGTTGGTAGCTAGCACTATCTTGACAAAAAAAAGTGCTGCGTGCAGTAGGTGTGGGGGGGGGAGGAGAAAGCAAGTGTATGAGAGAGCAAAAGATAGATAGAAGATAGATATATAGATAGGCAGAGAGAGAGAGAGAGAAACTAAATCAAGAGATGGCCACGAGGGGTGACGCGTGGTGTTCACTACTACATCGATGCGGCAGGTCCGACTGCCGGCATTCGGCCGTTGTTCTGCCGGTGACGACGGCTGACGAAGCTGCTTGTGGTCGGACCAGACGACCAGGAAAGATCCGAGAGAGAAGTAGAGAAGTCTTGTTGTGTCGTGACATGATTCGTCCATTATAATTGCCAGATTACGGTAGCGTTACCTCGTTATCAAATGGAATATTTAAAAGGCTGCCTCGCAGATCATCGCTGTATTCCATCATCATTGTCGTTGTCATCTGCTTTGTTGTCGTCGTCGTCGTCGTCCTCTTAAAGCATCGATATGCAGGAAGTCTGTCTTCTCATCGCAGGGTGGTTTACTGCCCTCGTCAGAGAACAATCATTCCCAAATAATTTTCAGTTGAAAGAGAACTAGTCGGCATACGCGATTTGCGAGAACCTCAACACGGAGTTTTCTTAAAGATGCAATATCATGATCCCAAGCCTATTATTATTATTATTATTATTTGCCAACGACCTGGTCACTTGGGTTACACGTACGAGAGCGTCGTAGCATATAGATCGAGAACAAATTGTGCCTAAGTTTTAACCCGGGTAAGGAGTGGATAGCTTTCTTTTCTATATACGCTTTTAGTTTTGGACAGCAATTGTCCATCAAATGTCAAATGTATTGAATACACTAGCGTAAGCTTTACTTGCCGGTTTACTCGAGAAATTATAATATCGTATTATAGTCTGCCGTTGATTGCATTGCCGGGGGTGTAATAAAAAATAGTAGGCTACTCTCTTATGCTAAGTGCGTAATATTAAAACATGACGCACTAGATTTTGATTATGAATTTAATAAACCCATCTCACCGTCTCTAACATATTTTCGTATTTTAGGAATTTGCATGACTACAAACCTTGATTTTTTTCTTTGTAATGGCGCATATGCATATTAGGGGTCATTTAAATAAAACGGAGGCAACGGGAATAGTATATATTGAAACCTGATGGAAAAAGTACAACAAAGATAGACAAGACGCTTGCGTCTCAAATGTTATGTTTATTAGAAAATTATCTTGCCATAACGACTTTATGCTCTTCTGTCTGCTGACTCGATGTTTGAACAATGTCACATAAACGCATTGTGTTAACTTTAAACGTGTGGTTTGCTTGGACATTTCATATATATATATACAATTTAGGAAGCAAACGTTCTATGATTCACACGGAGCATATTCATGGCTTGTTTCCATGGCGGATGTCTAAATGGGCTAAATGAAATGGAAATAATTGTAACTGCGAGAGTCAAGAGAGAGAATTTTTGAGAGAGTTTATATAATCGGCGCCTTGGGATGAGCAGACGAATAGCACTGGCTGGAATCGAGGCGACACGTTCAAACCTCACGACTCTATGCTGATGATACCAATATAAACAATTGTAACTTATTTGATGGCTAACAGGTACTTACGAGCGACGCTCAGTAGTGCAACAGCCATGAACAACTCAGCTTTTGTTCAGGACTTTGTAATGATTGACATCAACACCCTACATGTAGCAAGTAAAGCAATATTAAGTAACCTACAATCGACCAATCCGAGTATGTGTATTAAGTGCAGTTTGCAAAAAGATCTATAAGCACGAGGTAAACTATGCTGTGAATAGGCAAATATGAATGAGCGTTTACGATTACCCATGGAAGGCTCATTCCCATAGTAGCGCGCGTTTATCTCTAGCACTAAATGGTGATTTGTGTTTTCCCGACACACTGCATGACCTCAGCTTTCCATTTCTAATCAAACATAGATGATGATCTGCATAGATCTGCAAGCTACTGTGGCCTCGATTTCTGCTGCTGCTGCTGCTACTGCTGTTGCTCATCAGCGACTCTTCTCTAGTTGTGTTGTTGTCATTGATGTATGGCTGTCTTAGGGATCGCCGCCACCGCTGCCGTTGGTAGCAGCGCGTTGGAGATGTCGTTCCCGGATGATTCGGGGGAAACCGACGAACAAGGAGGCGAGAAGGAGACGAAGCAACGGGGTAGGTGCTGGTGGGAAAGGTGTGCGCGTGCCTGAAGCGCATTCATGGCTGCGGCGACTCGGTCACACCTCGTGGCCGTCTCCATCAGACTCACTCCGACTAGCTGCTCTCGTCGAGTTCTTCGAGGAGCTGAGCGCGGCCGGCAGCAGAGCTTACTCCTTCGTTCACGAGTCGAGCTCGACTGCTTCTCCTTTCTCCCCTCTCGCTGTGTCACCCGACCTCTGCAGACACCCCCCCCCCCCCGACATCCCCAACACACACTGATAGAAATGGGCAAAGATGTACTACATACACTACACACCATTGCTGCGACACCAAGCTTTCGGCTGTCGCGGGCGCTGCTACGCCGCCGCGGTGAAGGAAAGTGTGCCTCAACATGTAGCGACATTGCCACCCAACTCGTTGGGGAAACTCCTGATGTGGCAAAGATGGCCAGTTGGCATGAAAGGACATTGGCGGTGAGTACCCACTGAGGCAGTGCTGTCTGGACAGCTATGAGATTTTGAAGCCTCACAAGAAGGCTCGAAGACGAAACATACGACTATCTGATACATCTCGCTATTAAGCCTAGCTGAGAAAGTCAGAAGAAGGTATCCTTAGATTCAGAGCTAGTCTTTCCTGTAAAACTTTATGCCTTCGTGGCGGCGGCTGGTCCTTCGTACAACGATGACAAATGTCATCTCGATTTGTGCAAAAAAAAAAACCATATGTACCAATGCTCGACTTCTAACCCCAACGCAAGCGACAAATTAAAATCTGGCAAAACAATTTTTGCTACATCACGCGTCAGATGGCATAGCTTCATCTATCGGGGCTTATAAAAAAAGATCACTTAGTTTCCATTTGTGTTTGCAGCAACGCGGTGACAGCTACGTACAGGAGGACTAGAAATAGTCTAGAAAGCCGGTAATAAAGTACAGACAGACCAGCCGTAGAGTTACTAAGTCATTTACTGGCAACGGAATTCCTAAACAGTGAACTTCAACTAAATGCGTCCGGATAAAGGTAGCGGTGTACATAGTCGGTAGTACAGTGCACATAGCGTACACAGCCAGGGTAGGAAAATTACCACGACATAGATTACCACTAACAAGCATTTAAGCCACACACACTCAGTACTGATCTAAGAATACGCACGCCTGAGCCTGTTCAACAAAGAAATGGAAATAAGAGCAAGCATCGAATAGGGAGAGACAACGTTGTCAAGAACGCATGGCGGCTAAAGCAAGACTCACAGTCTATAGAATGGCATTCGATAATGCGCAAGAAAAGCTTTAGTTTAACGGTTAACCGCCCTGCGGTTGGAAGATGTCATACCGACGAGATGGAGATGCCCTGGATCGGTGACAATCAAGATAGCAAATTAATTTTAAACTACACACATGATCGCTGTCACTTGTTTATCTCTAGACTACGAAGATTATCGGTAGTCATCTAACAGTTACCCCGTTCAAGACATAAGAGGGTGTAATGCATAAGAATTCGGTACACGTGGCCAATTGCTCATACAACTCCTTTGAAAACATAAACCTTCTAGACTACTAAGTTGTGCAAAAGACGATCTGAAGCAAAGTTTAGCCATGTTTGCTTGTCGTTGTATCGGAGATGCCAAATGCAACTGAAAAATATCAGGCTGAAAATATTTGAGATTATGTTCGTAGATAATCTCATGCTTATTATACGCGCGGTAATGTTTCCATGTTAGACACATTGCTATTCTAAACAAAGATAAAATATTTTTAGTGGTGCTGTTGATTTACCTGCTGTACTTTTGGCGGTGTATGTTCGGTTCGTATGACCCCGTACATAGTCAGTCGACCCTCTGACAGGGGCCAAATCTACGCTAACAACTCGTGATGATGTCGACTGCCTCACCAATTGTCTGTCTGTTCACCAACAACCATTTTACGTTGACGTCCGTAAGACCAATAGAGGTGAAGTTGAATTTATCTCTCATTTTCTGCGATTCTCCAAGACTCGCCTGCCTCATTTACAACGAAGCACAGCCTTTGAAGTCTCAACTCTCCATCGCTGCTACACACAGAATGATTCTTCAAGCGTTCTTACCCTTCGGAACTGGCCATAATTCACTTCTACTTCGCGACCACAGCAGCAACAGCCACATCATTACGAGTCACACCTCACTCACGCCTCAACCGAATGTGCTTTTTATGTAGCTCTCCCTCCCTCTCTCTCTCTCCCTCCCTCGTTCTCTCTTTCGTTATCTCTCACGTTAACACCACTTCTTCGTCCGCTTTGACCGTCATTCGCATTTGAATTGAAACGTATGTGTTGCGTCGACCGCTCTGCACTCGCCTGTCTCCCAATCGATTGTTCCGATCGATGAAGGCAAGACAACAACAACAACAACAACACAACCACCATTTGTCGTTAGCTGGTCCTACGCTGCTGCTGCCGCCGCCACCGCCGGCGCCGCCGTCGTTGCTACCCGAAAGGTTCGCTACCCTACCCTACCTTACACCCTCGTTTCTTAATCTAGATTTTAACTCAATTTTGCTGCCGAACCTCCTTAGTACAAAGCTGTTTGTGTCGACGACACATAAGCAAAGTCAAATTACTTTTAGGTTTGTTTTTCTCATGCACATAGTTTGCACGAGTCGACGACTAGCAATAATGGAGTCTCGATTGTCTATTGCACTGTACTTTTATTACAATTATGTATATATATTATATATACATACCATACATATGGTGCAATAATAAGTGATGACTGCACTGAACTGAGTATTTCGCTCTGAACATCATCATGTCATCATCGGTCCAAAGTAAAATCTTGCTTGATAGGAAACCAGAACTAGGGTTGTAAAATCACATTTGTGATAATTCTGACTGTTTTCTGTTTCAATTTTTTTCCCGAAGAGTCAAACAATGCTAACGGATTCGTCCTCATTTAGAGACACACAGGGCTAGGCACATGATGTATGCAAAAACCACTTGTTGTAGATGGTTAGTACTATGTGTCGGCGTCCTTCAAGAGTGATTCCTCGAAACCGTGATGACTGCTAAGCTGTGCATGCGACAAATACGACTTGTGCATACATCACGTACCTTACAAGCCACGCTAGTTAGTCCCGGTTTTATTGCACGGCTGTCGAATATATTTATATATATATATATATATTTGATCATACGATAGCGCAAAAGACGTGCACTGATTAAAACAATGTTGCGAGTTTGCTTTGCTGTGTTTTCTGAAAGATATTTCCGCGTACGTAATCGACAGATCGAGATTGCCGCTAGCAATCGATAAAAAAAAATATAACAGTTCTATTGGCAAAAAGTACGTTGAATGTCACCGTAAAGGGTCAACAGTCTGTTTTGGGTCAAAAGCTTGACTGTAGTGATCGTTCGCTGGCATTATGTGATTGGCGTTGGCCTCGACTGCTCCCGTGACACTTGACTCCGCACTATCTTAATGATTTTTTATTATTTTCGATGACCTGTCAAAGTGCGCAGCTATGTAATGCTGCAGCCAGCTCAGACCCCAGACCGATTATTACTGTTCATAGACGACAGACGATCCGGCCGCTGCTTCGCTCTCAGCCGTTGTCTACGGCTTCTGCTGATGCTGAAAGCGCGAATGAGTACTTTTCTTCTGCATACAACAACAAAAGAACCGGCAGACGGCGGACGATCGGCCTCACCCTAGCTTGTCTCACGAAACATTCGATTAATATATAAAAAAAAAATATATATATATATAAATTAATATATATAAATATATATATATATATATATATAAATATATATATATATATATATATATATTTATATATATATATATATATATATATATATATATATATATATATATATATATATATATATATATATATATATATTATATATATATATATATATATATATATTTATATATATAAATCAACATATATATATAGATTCATTATTTGCTTTACATGCATACTTAAACACACATGGCACCCTTTTACATCAGGACCGCTGAAAGCGGGAATAGCATTCGCGGGAATGCTAAGATACCTAAGATTTTCCCAACAGTATCTAATTGTGTGGATGTAGCCGCTGACTGTCAGCGCTATGGTCATTATTACCTATTGTCAATGAGCATCGCTCATCGAGCGACGCTCCGGTGGATGACAACCATGATTAGCGCACTAGGGCACCACGCCACCATCTATAGGCTTCAACTACTGAGGCGGCCAGTGGGATAAATGAAGATATGCATGCTCTGACTTGATTGGTCTAGTAGTATCTCCTTTTTTTATTTAGTTTGAATTTATTTATCTAAAGCAAATCTGTCGGATAGACAAAATCGCTTGTTATTTGCCGCTCCTCCGGGATTCAAACGACTAGAAATAGATGTAGAAAAAATCAAACACTGCCGTATATGGACCCGAACTCACGAGTAAAATGAAAAGATAACAATGATGATCATAATAAGAAGACGAGTGAAATACGAAAATGGAGATAAATGGGGAGTTTTGGCTAATGTCATTTTTCATATTCAATACGGATGTCTCTAGTATCAGTCGGTGTCTTACAGATTCACGGCTCACCACATGCTGATAGGTATGTGGTGATTTTCTTGTGTTGTTTTTGCTGTTGTCGTTGTTGTTGTCGTCGTCGCCGTCGTCGTCGTCGTTGAAGACACGCTGACCTGAATTGACGCGAGCAATGGAGAGATAGAACAAGACAAGACAACCATGCTAGGCCACATTGAATTGAAATACGGACGTCGACACCGAATTTAATGCATAGACATCGGCCATGTACTACGTCATGTCGCCGTTCGACGGGGCACTTCACAACAAATTTGACTTAAGATGCTACCTTACTATGCTAAACTAAATGCCAGCATCTATGCCATACTCACGTATGCCGAGCCAAATTCGGCGCGGACCGCGGCGCGCGCCGGCCCGTTTTCTCTCGTCTCTCTCTCTCCCCCTCTCCCTCCCTCCCTCCCTCCTCTTCTCCCTAGCTTTCTTTCTCCCCTTTTCCCTGTCTCGATTTGATCGGTCGATGGGCTTTGCAAACCAACTAAACAGCCACAGGTTGAGTGCGCCGTCCCTACTACTACTACTACTAATAATGATAATCTGTCGTAGTAGATATAAAACATCGTCTGTCGTTGGCTTGTTGTAACGTTCTTCGTTTGTCTGTCTGTATGTCTGTCAGCCTGTTAGCCAAGAAGTCAGTCAGTCAGCTGTTGAAAGGTGGCGGCGGCGGCGGCGAATCGTGTCTGTCCGTTCTCCCGCCGTCACGCTATTCGGCTCGCGTCGGCTCGCGAACAAGATAAAGAGGGAAAGGTTCCAGATGTTTAGAAGCGGTGTCGGGTTGTTGTTGTTGTCGCCGCCGTTGCGGGTCTAAGTGAATCGTGATCACGGGTTGGCTTTCCTTTCCAATATTCTTATGCATATGGTCTAATTACGGGTTGGCACATCGTTTTGGATTTCTGAACTTGTGTCAGATGGCATTTGATGCGCCGTTTTTCATTGACACAAGTCTGCCGCAGCAGCAGCAGCAATGCAGCACAATGCCTTACTAACATCACAAAGTCTACCTAAACGGAAAATATATATATATATATATATAATAATCATTTATTTGTGTGTATAAGATATATATATATATATATATATATATATATATATATTAATATGTGTACACATTCATAAGGAGACAATTGTTACCTCATATATATATATATACGCCAATAAAGCTGAAAGTTTGAACTTGGACAAAAAACATTATATGTATATATGCGAAAGAAACAACATTTTCTATCAATTCGAATTAGTCTTATTGTTAACTGAAAACCAACATGCTGGACAATAAAGCGGTACGATTACGAACTTCAAATTTAGTATCAAAATTGGAAATTTGGAACAAAAATTACTAACACATTTGGCTACTGTAGGTGCTCGATGCAATTGCAGTAAAAACAAACATTGGACACCCTGTGAAAATATTACATTACTTATTACTACTTTATTGTTGAGCTGTGTTCGAGTGAGCCACGTGAGACACTACGCGTATTTGTGTAGTCAATACCGGCGTGCTGAATAATTTAGGTTGGCCTGTAGTAATAGTTAGCATGAGAGAACAAAGCAGAGCTGTTCTGGCGTGCCTAATTGATCTGGTTGAATATTAAACACGAGGTGGCTCTCAGAGTTACAAACGACAGGCATGACAGCGCACAGCGCAAAACACTCATGAGGGACATAAAACCCCTCTAACTGCAAATTGTGTAAAATGGCCTAAAGCTTAGGTAAATTGTCAAGTAGGCAAGCTGTTCGAACACCTATGAATTTTCTCATATGACGAGATTTTTGAAGTTCTTGAAAATATAATAAGTTCTTAGGTGAAACTATATTATATATATCAGTAGTTATTACTAAGATAGTTGCATATCTTACGCCGTCACAGAAAGATACATTTGCGTTCGTTTGTGGTTGTCGGTATTAGTTTTTGGGGGTACCATTTTTGTTGTTACCATTGTTTCTCAGCCATCGCTAAAGATTCTTTTTCGATCTGTGTTTTGATTATTGTTGTCTCTCATTATTGCAACCGCTCAATAACGCCATACCCGTTTCACCATTAGTGATTGTCAAACGTTTCTTTATAAATCATTTCTCATGGTAGTCATTACACCTGACCATGTGCTTGCTGTCGATTTGCTATTTTCAATTATGTGATAATAATGAGCTGGCGGAAACGCAATGAATGAGTGTCGTTGTCAATTTTCTTTACCGGTATGTAGAGGAAATGTCGCAGTATTGCTGGCAACAATTCAACTAATCTTGCCGCCGCAGATTATTCCGCAACCATTGAAATGTAAGATCGCTTATCATGTGTTACATATACACTGATGATAAATATAATAGCTACATAACAAATAATAAAAAAAATATGCTGTGCACACGTTTCTATCATAACCCTATATATATATATATATATATATATATGATGATATATATATCATGTTCTTACACCACAATTGTATACTTTGTCACACATAAATAAATGATTATATATATATATATATATATATATATATATATATATAATTTTTATTTTATTTGTATTTCAGCCTGCTCGTACATACAGGCATTCGGCAAACTTAGCCGGAGCGCCGAGAGCGGCGGAAAATGTAAACGCGGCAGCCATGAACTTGTTTTCTATATGCACGGTGGCTGAGTGCTCATGTGCGTCGTTTTTTTTTGGAAAATATGCTAGACCCGGTAGCTGTTCCTTCCATTCATATATACCGTCGGTGCATAGCTTTAGCAAAAAGCGGGCTCCCTTAATGGTCATAGCTTTTCTCCGACAGACTTATTTACACGCTTTCATAAATGTATATTTGTACCACCATAACATCTGGTTCCTTAGCGCTTCTTTATGTAAACTTAGCTAGCTATTAGCTCTTTCTAATACATAATTTGATCACTTTACTTCCTGCGCTGTATATAGGCGACCTATTTTACTGACATAATTTTGTGTGTCTTTAAATCCTTAATAATAATAATAATAATAATACTTAATCCCTACGACTTACCTTCATGTCTAAAGCGTACCAGTCAGACTAGATGTAACTGTTCTCTACTGCAAACCTCCTTGTTTCGCAGATTGATTTAATTTTCTCTCGGTGTGCATCTGCAGTGTTTTGCATAAGGTCAAGTACATTCCAATAGGACTCGTACACTCTGGCGAGAGTTAGCAACTGGCAATGTCTCCCGTAGAGGAATTGTTTGAGTTCGAGATGGTGGACTACGCTTCCTTATGATCCTTGACTAGCAGGCCTTTAAAGGCTGGAAAGCTTCCAGCGTGTGCTTGATCTGAATTAATTCCCGGAAAAGAGAATTCCATAGATTGGACGTTGCCAGTCGGTACGGTGCATCAGAGTTACACTGTATATTATAAGTCCTTTCCTTATTTGTTTACTTTTAATGGCTATTTCACTTCAGAAGGAAAACATATTATTGTAAGTCACTGCACTTGCTGTATTATCAATAATATATAGGTAAAGAAGCGTTCCGTCTGAAAGTATTAAAACCTGATTTTTCAAGCGCGCCTGCGTTTAACCGAAGAGGGTAAATGAGATATGATTCAACTATATGACGTTACAGGTGCGATATTGTTTCGCAGCACGGAGACTATCTGACCTGCGATTCGGTTGCAGAATTGTGGAGCGATGGACACACGTCTAGATAATCGTTATTTTGATAAATGACAAATTAGCGAACCTTTTTCTCTACTCCCGCTGGATCAAGCGTACGTGTTGCGGCAATGGTAGTGTCCGAAACTTTTGCCTGCTCTCGAAACAGTGCACTCCACACTACTCATCGGATGATGGGTCCGCTTGAATTTCCGGTCGCTGCTCTCGGCCAGTGCAAGATGAGGGATCGGATGTTCGCCCCGTAGGACGCGATTCAGCTAAACAACGAGCACCGTCTCTGAAAAAAGATGTGACTTCGATTACAGCTGCCTGTTAAAATCTACCTATGACGCTACATTGAGTTGAGCTAATGGATAACTTAATGCTGGTCGATCTAACAGATTTGGCGATCGCATAATTCTCAATAAGGAGAACGAGATATATAAAAAAGTCCTTAAAAACGATAACCGAACTTACTAGGTTACTGCCTATACGCGACGCTTTCGACTTTCGAAAGTATCTCCTTGCTGTAGAAATCTCAACTCTTTAAAAAGACTTTTCCGCAAGCGGGCACGACAACATATCTTCGATGCCGGAAAAGGGCGATCGTCTGCGATACAGGCAGATCAACCGAGCTGGCCAAAAGATCACCACCTGACCCAGGTCCTCACGGGTCACGGCGATTTCCAGGTGTATTTAAATCGGATAGGGGAGGCTGAGACAACCCAGTGCTTATACTTTGACGAAGTGGACTCCGCGGAACATACAGTCATGCGATGCGCCGCATGGACCGAGACTAGACGAGGCATGCCCAAAAAGGACACGCTGGAAGAGCTAGTCACGTACATGCTCACGTCGGTCAAAAACTGGGACGCGGCTGCAAAGCCCATTCAACGTGTCATGAAAGCAAAGGAAGAAGCAGGAAGAAGGAAAATGGTGGAAAGCATCCGAAAGTTGCTCCCAAGCGCGACTCGACAAGCAGGACCTAACGACTTAAAACTTCCGAGACGCCCCGCCGCCTGTGTGTTACCCTTCTACGTTAAGGATCCCGCAGGTCGGATGGTCATCTTAAGGAGGATATATGTAGGCACTGCCGTTTATATATATAGGGTTTTAGTGGGTCAAAAGGTCAATTTGCCCAAACGATTTATTTCACAACTCTGTTGCTTTTTTCACATATATACAAAACGAGTGACACCTTATGCGATGCTAGCGTCCGTCTCATGTTGAGAGGTAGTGCAGGGATCGATAAGGCGTCTGACAGTTTATTGCATGGTTTTAGCGCAAGTCTGCTAGCAGAACCAGCTTCGACACTGGCCGCGTGGCCGATGAAAACCTGCAGTGGAGCATACAAGGTGGTCGTGGTAACCGTGAACGATATATCTTGTGTATACATGACAGATATACAGGCGATTTATAAAACGTTGCTGTGTAGAATTAAAAATCCAACTTTGCTCGTGTCCGTCAACGGACAAGCAATGTCACGTCAGCAACGTCTGCTGAACTGCGTGGGTGCTAACCTTTATCATATCATCGCCGTAATGGAGCTATTATGAATGCAATATCGACAGTCAGTTGTCGCAATGGCAACAGGATAATCACGCTTTCTGTGCGCTCTAGTGTTAGTGTACTTTCTGACAAAAGTGGCAATAAAAGAGAACCTAAATTGTGCACATGGTGTCAACGAAGTGATCTGCTTAAGGTAAGTGTGTACGTTTACCTGCCCCGTCGTAGTATCTCTAAAGCATACATGCTGAGAAGCTCAGCCCTCGTCATATTGCTGCTTCTGTGCGGAGACATTGAAGAAAACCTTGGTCCATCCTGTGCAGCATGCGAAAGAAGGCTTCTTTAACCAAAGTACAGAAAAGCTTGCAATGGCTACAGCAAATCTGCCCACATACACTGTTGCTTTCAGATCTTGGACAAAAGCGACAATTTTTGCAATTCATATTTTGATCCGAAGTGTCAATAACAGTAAGCCGATCACTAAGCACAAAGTCCAGCTGCGGCTGCCAAAACAAAAAACAAACATTACAAAAGCGCATTCATGATTTGGCCAAAAAAGTCAACCACACACCAGTGACTAGAATTCAGCAGCACATCATCGGACGTCAACAAAACCAAGACGAAAACTCGCAGCGGCAGCGTCAAGGTAAGAGCAACGGCAGTTGACGCTTCACGTGCAATACGATGTGTTACGCGGAAGTATCACACCACGTCGCATCAGCTTCGACCACGCACGTGAAAGGAGAAACAGGGGAAAACAGAATCCCAAGAGAGAAAAACAACAGAGATAAGCGGCGTTGTTCACGATAAAGATCTACCGGAGAGACCGTGTTACGGAGCTTTGTTTGTAAGTCACCTCCAACTAAGCCATGGTGAGGACGACATGAAAGAATATGTCAACCCAATTATACGTAGTGAGGTCGGGGTAAAAGTGACTAAGCATGCAGGGAGAACCAAAACGTATTATAGTAGTTACCTTGTACAGATAAGCGCCAATAATTTTAATGAACTTCTAGATTCGACGGTCTGGCCGAAGGAATACGTTTTCGACCCTTTCGGGGTCCACTGAAACCCTATCGGGTTTTCGGGAGTGCAGCCATCAGGATCCATAGGCACAAAAAGAATGCTGTCCTCGGACAAATATGATGAGGTGGAAAGTCAGAATGGTGTGCTTTGACTAAACAGTAAAACGGTATGCAACGATATGGCACACAATTAAGAGCAGACCACTTCGAGGTGTCTTTTGTAAAAAGCCGAAGGGCTAGAATCAATTACATGTCTATCTGGGAAAAGCTATTTTAATGAGTTCGCTTTTATATTTTTTACGGAAACGTTTGTAACAAAACCAAACGATATTGTATCTCACGCCACAAGATCTATCATGGTCAAGCAATTAAGACAGAAAGACGCGGTTGGATAAAGTCGCTGTTGCTATAGCTGTGGCGACGAACGTATGGTCACAGATATTATTAGCTACAAGTAGACAAATCATTGTGGAGACAAAAAGCTACGATTGTATATGCCTATACAGCCCACCAGAGAGAGCGGTGCGATATTTTGTACAACATTGGCAAATGCTTGCTTTTAAAGAAATATATTGTGATCGTCGGAGATTTTAACTATGACCTCTCAAAACAGAATGAACGAAGCATATTATTTATTAAAGGAGTTAAAAGCCAATGACTATAGATCGAATTCAATTTGCAAGAAATTACGAATACGGCATGGAACGACACAAGTGTCGTTGACATAATAATGACGTCGGCGTACTCGCCAGGCATCTGCATCAACAACTTGAAGATCACCTCTCAGCCGACGAAAACACAGTCAACTAACGTTCGATCCTGCAGTCAGCGTAGTCACAACCAGCAAATGCAATTCATATCTGTCGCGACGGATCGACGTGCATAAACTGGAGCAAGCCCTTCATCTTTTCCACTTCTTGAACGTCGAAAAGAGCTCGACACCTAGGAGCGCTGCTTTCGGTGGGCCGTACAGACGTCAATAACGGCAGCTTGCTGTCGAACCACTGGGTTTAAGCATAAAGCCTGGTTCGCCCAAGAATGTTGTTCTACCAAATCATTAATATGCCAATACAAGGAGAGCAGCGGTAAGAATCTAGCTCATATTGCTATTTTTGTAGCGCGAGTATAAACACCTGCTTTGGATAAAGCGCGTCCAATACAAAACCGAAATGCGACTCCGCAAAATTCGAGAAAGCCTCTATCGAACCTTGTAATCTTTTCCACAACGCCCCAAAGAGCCAAATTTACTAATTAACGGCGATGAGTGGCTAGCTGCAATTTCGGTGACCGCCTCTGCGCTCACAGTAATGTACCACACCGGTCTTAGACAAGGCGCAATTCCAAACCAGTGGAAAAAAAGTCTTCTGTAGCCAATTATTATGGAAAAGGGTGATGCTATGAAACCAGGTAGCTACCGCGGTATACTGCACTAACCACCGTACTGTACAAGGTTTTTACGTCACTCCTTGTTAAAAGGCTGATTCTAGAATGTTTCAATGATATACTGGCAGAGAAAAATTTATTTCTTCCAGAGCGCTCGGCTGAAAGAGGTGTAATAGAACACTTAGGGACTCGAAAACAAGGATATCTCTCAAACAATTGGCGTGCCATAGGGTAATAGAGCTAGACCATTTTTATTTATCCTGTACGAGGCCAGCCTTGGAAAGTGCCTCCTAGAAGTGAAAGTTCCCCACGTGTTTTACGCAGATTACGCAGTTATTATGGGAAAATCGAGACAGCACCTCCAATTTTACTTGAATGAGACGATGGTGTTGCAAAAATAAGCTGGACATCAACGTGTCAAAAACAAAAGTGATGCGTTTTAGCAGAGAAGGAGCATATGCTCAAGGTGACTTTACCATAAAGATAAGTGGACATGCACTAGAATTGGTCAACAACTTCAGATACGTGGGAGTAACACTGACACCGAAACTGTGTTTTTCTATGCATGTTGGAGAACTTAGAGTGAAGGCGGTTTTCTTAACCATGGTGTTAAAGGATCCCCGGCAACATTAGGACTGTAATGAGTATATTTGAGCACAAAATCCTTTCCAGAGTAACATATTGCCTCAGACTCATATCCTCCATGTTAACATCAGACAATCTCAAGAACCTCGACAACATAAAAACTATGCTTCCTAAAATTGGTTTATCAAAAACCGCCTTATCTATGCTGGTGCTGCAAATGTGCGGTGAGCCCACATTAATAGAAGATCTAGAACACCGTAATTTCTAGTTTGATCACGACACGCTCGAAGCATACAAAGAAAACAGAAAAAGGCGAAACTGGAGCTTGTAATCCGAAATTTTACAGACGGACCCGCTTTTCCAATAGATGCAAAGAAGATCTGCAACAAAACAGAGCAGTGATCTGCAAAATTACCTGGCACGGAAACCACCAGTACCTATCTGAAGGAAAATGTTCCCAAATCAACGAATGTGTTTGTAAATATTGTGGTAAAAATGACATCGACCGATATCACGTAGTGAAATGCTTAGAACTGAACACCAGCTCATTAACAACTGCTGTAGTTGCCGTACTTGAGCGGAATATTCTATAAATATTGTGGAAATCTACCAATAATGATGAATACTTATTAACAATTTAAGATGGACAAAAACAATTAATAAATTATAATTACCCGGTATGCAACGGTTTTTAGTTCATTTGAATATGAAGATGCACTGTCCATTACTTGTCGTTTAATATATGATGATCAGATTGTAACAGTCGCGTTTCCGTTTTATGGCTGACAGCTTAGCTAAGAGCGGCCACCGGAGCAAATTTTATTATAGTCCCCATGACAGCCGGTGCGCTTCTTTTTTGAAAGTCATTCTCTCGAAGAAGTTAACGGTTAGCAATCCAGGTCCTCAAGGGCCTCGAGTTCGATTGGTTCTGCCGCGGCGGTAGCATGATCGGTACTAAAGAATAGGCTGGTGAAAACCTAGTTTTTTTATGAGGGGTGCGAATTGCATTTACGCACACCCGCCGACATAATGGCGAATAGTGTGGGGCTAAATGCACGGGCAGAGAGTACATGACTCACTCAAATCCGAGCGCACTACCCACTAAAAACCACCACCCTTAGACCCCCTCCTGGTTCGGAATTGTGAACTATTAGAGAGAGACCAGGAGGGGGAGCCTCATGCTTCAACCCATTCATTAGTCTGTAGGGGTGTCCCGAGCGGGTAAGTCCTGCTGGGTTAAATCAGGGAGGCTCCGGGCGGAAAACCTAGAGTGGAACACACAAGGAGGTTATGAGCTAAGTAGCGATTAGAAGCGGGCAGCTAAGTGAGTTTACCTGTGGGGTTCCTCGAGTTTGTCTCAGATTTAGGGTATTGCAACTTCACATGTCTACTTTCAGGTAGTCCTCCGCAATGAAGCTGAAAGACACTCGCAGAAGAAGACCACCAATTCCACTGTTCCGAAATAAGTCGTACAGAGTAACCCCAAATTTTGCTAGCGGCCGTTCAACTTCCGACTGGAGCACATGGTTCGCATTCTGTGTACACCGGGCCATTCTGAACCCAAATTACTCCGGCGGTAAGACCTTCTCGACTGTTGAAAGCACTCTTGCGATGATCAGTTTTGCAAAGATCTTCTCAAGTGTACGTTTCAAGTGTGCGCCCATAGAGGTTTAAGTCATTCACATTATCGTTGCGCTTTCTCTTGAACAGCAGTATCTGGTGCGGTGCCAGAGCTGGGTGTTCGCCCCTCGCTGCCTATCTGGTTCCATCTGCACGGTCTACTGCATTTTTTATATATATGAGCATTTTTACTTTCAAATGTCTCTCCAAGGTAGCTTTGGCAGAATAAACACTAGGACCACAAACAAATTAAATTGAACTATCACCTAGTATTTAGCCCGTCGTCTACATGCGAGTGTTTTCAGGCATGACGTTCTTTTAAAGCATGGTTCTACATACTGCTTGCAGTCTAGCAGTGTTGATGGCTTTTAATCGTCTCAAGTAGAAGCAAATTAACCGTCCCCTGCTTAGGGTCAAATCTCTCCCGCTGCTATTTTAATTGCCGGACTGATGTCTTTGTTTGGTTGAATTCTTCGATTCTTCTCACACAGCCTCTCGCATATCTACGTGCATCCATTGCGAGCAGTGTTTTTTTAGGCCAAATTGGGAATGACCGAGTCTAATAACTCGATGCTTCTGGAACATACGGAGATGTATGCTTGCGTCCTATTATAGGTTTGTTGATCAAGCTGAAGTCTCATTGCATGTTTTAAGAGAACCTACTGCGGGCGTTGCGTCACATCCTCTTAGTGTATGATCTATTCCGGTGGCTCCCATATTACATTAGAGCAGAAATATCGCTATATGAGCTCAAATCATATGCAGGCGTTGACGCATGGTAGTTCCTCCTCTACCCATGCGTTTTGTGCCCTCCGAAATGCTTCATAGAAAAGCGGAACTCCCTACAATGCCTACGTCTCCGGCTAAACAAGCATGAAATAATTTCTCTCATAGGAGCTACCATTTCGATATTAGGGTCTAAAAGCTCATAAATTCGCTTCTGGATTTAAGTATTAGCATGCATGAAACAATGAGCCCGAGCGATACATGAACGAGAGGGCTGGTCTGACAACTTTTAACCCGTGTCACGGGTATCCGTGGGCTAAATACATATACAAAGTTGAGTACGTTGACCCATAACAGCCGCCTTTCCACAGAGAACAATTTCCACAAACAACTCGAGGCCGCGTGATATGGGATTAGTTTCATATCTATATGAAAAAACAAAAAACATGGACAGTGCGCTTGAGTTTGGCACTAACAGACGCAGACTAAATGCCGAGCAAGATGGCTTAGTGGCAAAAGCCTTTGCCTTGCCTTGAGACAGAGGACTGGGTTCGAGACCCAGACCGGTCACTTCTAAATTGGTTTTCATGGTTCCCAATTTAAACAAGGTGAATGCCGGATTCAATTAAAAATCGACTGTGATCGAAAAAAAGGGAAGCACAGATGTCTCAATAAAAAGAGATGGTGCATTACCATCCAACCCCCATAAAAAAATGCAAATGCATTCGGCATGAAATAAACTGAGCCTGTTTTTGAAAGATGTTGCGAACATGACTTTAAAATACTCTGTAACTGTGTTTAATATAGCTGTTCTGAAACACAATTAGTATTCATTAGAACATCCTAAAAGGAGGTCTAAAGAAATGGAGTTCTTCAACTGTTTACATCGTATTTAACAATTAAGGTGTGGAAGGCAAGCCCTACATATCCGACTTAAATGCGTTAGAAAAATCATTGGGGGGTAGAGTTGTTTGCCTTTTAAATTGCGATTATTAGAAATAAATCGTTTCGGCAATGTAGTGCCTGACCTGCACTAACACATGTATTGTTCAAACATTCGTTGATACATTCAAATATACCTCCATACCTTTAAGGCGATTGTGTCTGACGCTTATTAGTTATTAAATGCTCTCACATAATTCAAGATATATTTCAAGCTACTTTTCTTATTTGACTTTGCATTCACTTACTACCGGCCTATATGCTCCACCAGCGACGCAGTCTCGGTCAACATGTGTACTATACTACTGTGGGGAATGCGCACTCACTTCGATGCGTCGTATTGAACTTGTAAGGGCTCTTCTGCTTCCAGGAGTTTCCTCTTCTTGCGTTTACGATATCGTCTGTACAGCACAAGTGTGACAGGAACTCCAATGATGAAGCTTAACGCCACTGCACCTAGTAGGATGAAAAATGTCCGTCTACAACACAGAACAGAAGAATTTTGTTTGGACCATTTTTGGCAGCCACTTTCAAAGAGAAAGCGAATCACTTAGGACAGCAGCATCAACTGCAGAGGTTGTAGCAATGGTAACGATAGTGGCAAATGGAGAACCACAGCAGACACGAACAACAAGGTAAACAAGCAAACCATCACCAAGAGCGTTGTAACAGCATAGGTAAATTCGATCTATTGAAAAGCTCTCTTGAATATACTTTATATCATTTGAATTACAACTGAACAGTTTAGATAGTAGATGCTAGATGTTGTGTCCTAGTTTTTCGTGGATGGACTCTGACATCGAAAGGTGAGACAGGCAAACTAAATGCGTTTAATTTTCTTACACAATAATTCACGTTGAGGAAGCGAGATATCCAAACTGCCATTTGTTTTTCATACAACTTGTATGTGCTGTCGTAAGTCATTGAACAAATGCAAATGTTTTCGTTTCGATATTTATTTAGTGCAGCCAAATTAATCTATATCTTTCCCCTCTGCGTTTTTTTTTAAATTAACGGCTAATACTTGCTAACTGTTTTTCATAAACTAGGGGATGCTGTATTTAAAAAATGTATACTACCTCAACTCGATCATTGTTATTACTATTATCATAATCATTTCTAAATATAGGAATTATTACTCGCCACGAACCCGGTTGCGCCTTCCTCGGTCGTAAAGGTGGCTATAAGCTTGTATACGGCGCGGCTTTCGATGTGACACTTTGGCACAACGATTGTCAGTTGACGACCAGCTGAGACCCGATACTGATTTACGTAGAAATGCGTCACTGATGATTTGTGTTGCTCTGTTGGGCTGTTCGACACATAGCCACGTATATTTGCTCCGGATTCTATCGGTCGTTGATGTACTCTTCGAGGGACGGACGTAGCATCTTCACTGTGTCCTGCTCTATCCCATTTAAGCTTAATATAAGTTGACTCCATTACCTTTAATCATATACATTCTCAATTAGTATGGGCTAACAATGTTGATGCCTCTATTTTGTAGAAAGAAAAAAAAAAACTTTCTTTCGTTTGTAAGCTTGTTTTCTACCGTTAGTTCCCAACCTTCATGCACATCTCAGGTGTGCGTGAGAGCTCGAAGGTTTACAGGTCGCTCGTAAAATCGTCCAAGCGTTTCCTTCGCTATTTTTTTTTCTGAAATAATGTTATATTTGGGAGCCCCAGCGTTTTGCCAAACGACCCCTAATACTTAAGCACCCTTTGTTTTACAAGCTCGACCACCGAACTAGCGGCTCTAGACGTCTAAGATCAAGCCGATGTATCCCACACTGTCACGTCCGACCGTACAGCAATATATATTTGACACGGCGCAAATTGAGTCAGTTGAAAAAGCTAGATAGTTCCTTTCGGCACATTCCGTGTGTTGATTTCAACGACCGGAACAAGATACCATTTTGAGCCTCTAGAGTACAGCGCAAAACCATGTTTGGCTGCCTTAGGGCCACAGTGATAACACTGGGCCTGTGTGTTAGAAGTACAGAGCGCCGCCTTAAGCATCACAGGATATATTATAAGGAGTGCTGTGTTGTTGATAAAATACGAAGTGCTATGTGTTCGCCGTGACTTAACGATACAGTGAACATCATTAAAACGATGTGTTAACTGTGTTTTTAAAGACGAATGTGCTATGCACTTTGCACATTTGTTTTTTTTCCAAACATTTTTTTCTAACTCTTAGCCAAAATTTCACTTCCAAGGGTTTGCTTTTGCATTACTTTGAAAAACGGATATCATAAGTACAAATATTTAACAATGGGGCTCGAACCCGTGCTCATATGTGTCTCTTCCGGTCGCGAGACGCACGCGAATGCACCACGTTACCAGGCTCTACTTTTGCTTAGCTCCCTAAAAAATTGGACAGTATAGCGCACCTAAATAAGCACCAAAAAATTTGGCTTGATACATGCACACGTCCTATATTGGCGCAAAATACTTTTATATATAAAGCTGTACGTTAAGGTAATCTTATAAGGATAAAGATTGAATCTCAGTATCTCAGGCGATGGCGCAAAATGTATTTAAAACTTGGTAAATACTTTTGATATATTTAAATTAATTTCTATGAGCAACGAAATACGAAAGTGCAAAGCCTACCCTTTAGGTAATAGCAAAATAAACGGATTGTTAAACTAAAGGCACCGATAACATATCGAGACATCATTGGAGAGCGTAGGTTGTTGGCAAAGGTACCGTAAACACTTGCCTATAGGTCTTGCCGTTTTGGTGCATTTGTTTTGCATGCTCATGTTTATGTGACCAACCGTATCCTATCTACCATCTTGATACCTGTCAGAGAGCTATTTCTGTTACGCATTTAGCTCGATTATATTTTGTTGCTTATAAAAAAATGTTTTGTTACAATTATATACATGCCATACATACGAATCGTAAATCCACCATGGCATAGAGAAAAACGAGCAGACGAAGCAGGGAAATATTTCAATTCAGAGATGCTATTTTACCATCCTCCATCATTACAATTGCTATTATTACTATTGTACTATGCACATATTCATACTACCACATTACATAGGCATCCGCGTAAAGGTATGCACATCCATTGTAGTCATAATTAGTAATTGCATTAGCATCGTACAGGAGGGTATAGCCTAGCTGTTCGTCTTCAGATAAGGCAATTGTTCGAAATGCTATACTTGAAATACATACGAGTATATACATACATATGTAAGACGTATTTGTTTTCTAGCCACTTGGAATATCATATGCAAATCAAGATCCACGCTGGTATATTGCCAAGGCCCAACCATAAAGGAACGATTGCTAAACGGTTTTTTTCCGCACAAACGCTTCATAGAAACGCAGGCAAGTTTACGCATGATACTTACGACAACACTACTATGATCTGAAGTTGTTCGGTTCTCATAAAAGCTGAGGTTCATCATGACGCTGGACCTGGCGTATACATGAATCAGACAGGGGTAATCACCGGGGTGGTCACTTAAACTGCTAAGATTTGTTGCTGATTCTGAAGTTTCTATATGCACGAATTCTATGCTATCGTTTTTCTGGTCGAGACCGATGGAATCCATCCAAAGCGGACTGTCGATAGTGCCACATTTTCCGTCGCAGCAGTCTTTGACAAAGTCTAGACGCACAGACGCTTTTATACCGCTTGTCAAAATGAATAAACCAAGTAGCTGTAGTCTCAAACGCCATTGTCTAGCGCACAGACGAGTCATCTTGAATTTGTTCGCGCGTTTGCTTCGTGACTTGATCGAACATCACCGCCACTACTGCAACATCTAGAATGCACCTACGGACAAATGTAGTGAGTGAAAATGTCGAATGGCTGCTGATGCTGCTGCTGCTCATTCTGCACTCTGGCTAGCCGCCACATTATTACACTAGCGGCCGCACAGGGTTGCAAGCGGCTTGCGAAAGGACAGCACAGACCGATTGACACACGAATTCCATTGCCTTGTTGTTATTTATCAGTTTGATATTACGCATCGTCGCTATTGTTGAGGCTGCTACCACATTCATACCGAACTAGTATTGATGATGAGGAGGAGACGTGGAGTGGCACAGGCGTACGCGTTGTAGATACACGGCCCGTTTATAGGATAACGAAAGGGAGAATGCTTTCTTATAGCTGTTCGGCTACGTAATTCTATTCGCCTAGGACTTGCAGCAGCCTAAACTAGTGGCAGGACTCGTTGTTGTCGTTGCGGGTGGCGACGGGTAACTTTTTGGCCATCGCTGAACATCGAACGATACGTTATCCAGTTATCCACCGATATTAGACTCTAGAAGCAAAGCAGAGGAAGTGGCATTAGAGAGGCTACATGGGATTACTGGTCGCCTTTACGCAAAGCGCGCGGGAGAGAGAAAGAGAGAGAAATGGTGCAGGGTAAGGCGAGGGAAATTGTTTGAAATCGCATCAATAATTTATGACTAATAGGTACCAGGTTATCACCTGTGCGTGGCATGCATTTTCTGATTTTTTTTCTCGGCATGCATTTTCAGATTATCTCGCTCGTACTTCAAGTGGTTCTGACCGAAAAATGTCATCTTTGTTTGGAAGATCACAGTGGGCCATGCGTCGTTTCGTCTAAATGTGAAGTGATTTTTTGACATGATAGTCACGCGTCTAAAGCACGAGTAAGATTAAAGCTACTTAATATATAATTTTTAATCCGCGGTAAACCTAAAAAAATTGGAATCATAACGATTCCAATGCAACATTCGGCGATTAAGAGACAGCAAGTATTTATCAGGGGTCTGACTGCGGAAGATTGTCAACCGGTCGATATTTATCGCCGGATAGTTGTGGTCGTATACGGGGGACGCTGTATGTCCGACAAATTTGTGACAAAGTGGAGTGTCCGTTTTTGTGAAGGCCGGAAGTGTTTGAGTGATGAACCGTGACCAGGCAAACATGGTTTTCCCTGCCAAACTCATGGAAAAGGTGAACGACCTGGTGAGAACTGATTGGCGTGTCATAATGCAAATGTTTGGCATGATGCTGGAAGCCAGCGTTCGTACAGTGTGAACAACTATGCACGACACGTTGGGCTACCAGAAAGTGCGAGCGCAATGGATGCCAAAACAGCCCAGATAAGGGAGCCCACTGAGACACTCCATAGCCTACGCAACTCCATCAAGAGCAAACGATCTGTGCTGTTCACAGAGGAAGTGCCTCTACTCCACGATGACGCGAGTCCCTACGTCTCCATGGTCACCAAGTGAACAGCTTGAGCACCTGCCCTATTGCTCGTACATGTCGCCCTTCAGTTTGTTCTGCTAAAGAGACATCTTAAAGGAAAGCGCTTCAGTGGAGGGCTGGCTCTTGTCACAGCTGCAGGAGTTCTGGGATCAGTAAATTCTTCGGTTCGTGAAACAGTGGGATAGTTGTGCCCAGGCCTGGTGATTACATCCCATAAAAACAATAGATAGAGGGGAGCCTCAAATAGACAACAGGCGGTAAGCGAGAGCCCGTCTATTAGTTTCGTTAAAAAAAGGGTTTCACAAATGTGGTAATGCTACATTAGAGCGCTGGCCATCGCGGTGAGTAGGAAGGACATTTCCGATGGAATCTTATCTCTCATCATTTTAAATGCAAGCAGAACAATATCGGCGGCTTCAGCCGAACATTGCCGGGAATAGCAACATCTTAAAGACGAGATGGAGAAATTTACCTGTGACACCAATATGTCTAAGTTTTCTCAACGCCGAAATGATGGAATAGCACTTAGCTAATAGGGCAGCCATTTTACGCTGCCATTTCTGGGTCTCGTGCAGGTTTAAACCCAAAAATTTTGCCGTCTTAGACAAAGCAAGTTGTATCCTATCAACTATGATCGTCTGCACATCGACGGGATTTTGAGGCATATGAAGCAACGCAGCTGGCTTTCTTGCTGTCGGTAGCATCAAGGCCAAGAACGTTGATGGTCTCAATAGCCTTTTCAACGCATACAAGGGCAGTACATATATCGCCGTCAAGCTTGGTCGGCTTAAGACGAAATAGCATTCATGTGTCATCCGCCCAAGTGGATTTAACATGACAAACCTTAATCGCCGGTCTTCTTTCAGATAGGTACGACCGGGACCAAACAGTTTTCACCGGCGCAAACCTGCTTACTTTCGATTGTCTTTGTCATCTCCTGCCAAAGGTGTGTCAGCGCGTGATTTCTTTAAACCAAACTGCCTAGACGAATAGAACCCAGTACAAATTATCTTTCGAGTCTTCTAATCATAAGCTTCTCTTTAACATTGGACAAGTAATGGACTAACGGTAGTTAGTAGCTCGGGTACGTTCTCCCTTGTTCTTGAGTAGGGGAACTTCTTTCGAACAACTATTCTATTCGTATATACGCACTCAGGATTATTGGCAAACGGGTTCTAGCTCAATTCGCAGGTGCAAATCTTATTGGTCACTTTTGAGAAGTGCGCTAATTGATCATGATTAGAAAATCACATGAAAATGGGAAGCACACGTGTGCGCAGGTTCGACATTGATCCGATATTTTTTAGCTTTTTTTGCAATGCTCTATTATATTTGTATTATTTTGTCCTTTGTATATAAAAATGATTTTATTGCAATCAGGTACATAAACTAAAAACATGCAATAGTGATACGGAAAAATCAAGAATTCAAGAAATGAAAGGATTATTCCTCCTTCCAGCCAGGAGATGCACCCTAGTTACTATAAATATGACTACTAGTACATACACGTAGATAAATGCAATGTGTTTATGTGGCTGACCGTATTGCTACCAGCTGTAAGAGGCGGGCGAAGCATTTGTACAGTCTGCTAATAATTTTATTCGGGAGATACGAACGTATTGTGTATGCAATATGTTTTTTTAAGGGAAAAACGAAGAAAATAACGGTATAGAGTCGACAAACGAATAGTGCATATTTCTGTTTCCTTAGAGCACGTTCTCCAACCTACACTGTTTGCCTACGGCAAGCCGTCGTAGCGGCAAACGACTGGGAGCTCGGTTGAAGTATGTCAGCTGCTGAAGTTGTAGGTGGAAACCATCGATGTTCGTTGATGCGTAAATCTGTCCAATTTTAGCCAATAATGTGTTTGGCAAACGAGGCATGAGGTTTGTGACAAAGAAGTTTGTGCTTCAAGTGAGGTTTCTTTGCTGCCCATGTACATGCACGGACGTGCTGCGGTCACGCGTTCTATGGGTAACGCCCGTACGCAAATAGATTTCGAGTGGCAAGGAGCAAATTACTACCGTCCTATAGTGAATATAGTTTGTCGGATAACACAGTCGGCTACAAAAAAACGAGGCTTGGTGCATGTTCAACAGACGATGTTTGACTGCAGCCTTGTTGCAACACTCGGCGTAGGATCGCAGGGCGCTGATGGAAATCGGACACAGGTTGAGCGTATGGCGGCTTCAAAGGAGATTTGTTTAGTGGACACATTAAAGCTATATATATATACTGAAAGCATTGACTTACAAAAATGTTTTTGTGTGTCGTCAGGGTCATCTCGTGTAGTTTTTACTGGCTCAATACGGCCTCGAAGGTTTCGAGATAGTGTTTGTCCATTTTTGTAAGATCATAGTGATAACTTAACATAAAATATTAAGGCGCACATCTTGAAGCTGTCGGGCTACACAAGCCAGAAACGACATGATTTTAGAACTTTCCCGGCTTTATCCGACCAAGCTTGTCTTGATCGTGTACATCGCGGCAGGAACTTCGCTTTTAACAGACTACTTGCGTCACGCACATAATTATTTACGAATTCAAGCATATACAAAACATATTCTAGACTTGAAAGCTGCGAAGTCGGACATCGATCCCGAGTTCTATGAAACGGACGCCGCCGTCATAATTATAATTTTATTTATTTCATTAATATTGAGTATGTATATACCTTATACCGCTGTCAGCTGTTCTCGGCATGTTATTCGGCATGCGATCCGCGAAAACTTCTTGAAGAAGCATGCTGAAGAACTTTCAAGCAAGTGAGGAAAACCCATGGTAAAACGACCATGTGGGACTCATAATTAAAAGCATCAAGGACGAAGGGTCATCGGCCAGGAGTGCACGAAATAATGACCCTGTACAGAAGAAAAGTCAATGTAATCGACAGAATAAACAAGAGAAATAAAGTAAACTTGGATCCGGATTAACTTCCACCAAAAGTAATTAAAATACAGGAATTACCCAAATATTATCGCTGACATCCTGCAAGTTTCTAATAGAAAAAATATATTGGTTCACCGCTTGAACGACGACGGCTGCCGAATTATTAAATTAAACACCTTGGAGACGCAGATAACTGTTTTCAGTCACACTGTGAGTAAAGATTGCCTTCTATGGAGAAGAATGCAGTCTATTTTGGAAAACTTTTTGTTACATACAATGGCGTGCTTAGACTGACCGATCTGTACTCCGGGGTGCCGTACAAGAATGAGATGGATGTCACAGTCAGGGCCTTGGAATTGAAGATTCTCGAGCTAGGAGCGTTTAAGGCGCTCGATTGTATCTTTCTATGAATGGAGGTGAGATGGCTTTCTCTCATAACAGGGAAAAGCAAAGCTGGCTTCTGCTGGGTGGCAGAAGGAAACGCCCGCCAGTAAAGCTCCGCCTTGATGGCGATCACGTCAAACGGCAGGGCGGATTGCAAGTATCCTGTCTAACATTTCGTTTGCAAACCTGTTGAAAGAGGTTAAACACATAAGTTGTTTTCTTACAGTCATGCATTTTCATGCCTCCTCGCTCTTGAATTTATGCAATGGCCATAATGTTTATTGTGTCTTTGCACATTACATCGTAGGATAACCTATGTATAAAATACATACCTATAAAATACATTTGCTTCGTATCCGCTCAACTGCTTCAATATGCTTTGCGAGGTAAAGCCACCATTCTGAGCTATAATAAGTGCGTCTGGGTGAGGCCACAGTTTTATAACGTTTTAGATAGTTGTCAAGTATTTTTGATAACTTATATTTCATTTGCTTGAAAAGTTTGTACATATATCACTCTGTTTTACCAAGGGCGCATAATGCAAATATATGTTTATAATATAATAAATGATACTCGAGCGTGGTATTACATATTATCGTTGCTGATTGTCTCATCATTATTATCTCAGTAATGCGTTGGTAAAAATCGGATTTGGATTAACCCCAGATCTCTAATTGATATATCATGGATATAGTTTCGTTATTCAACGTGTATTCGTGCTCATCTGTTAAACAAAGAATAGCGCATTTCGTATGCGAGATATAGTTTTGACGCATCATTGGGACGTTAGATAACAAGTTATTCATAATGGTTAATGTTAATCAGGGTTTAGTTTTACATCGACATTTGGTGGTTTACTCGAATGCTTTTGAAAATTCAAACATATTTAATTAACATCTTACCTAATATTGATTTGATTTGCCAAATTATCTTAGTCTATCGGGTGGTAGTCGATTTTTCTAATAAAAACCTTTAATTAAAACCATACTCGTGTGCGTCTATTAAGTTCTGGACATTAGGAAATGAGAGATATGATCAGTGAGTATTTTGTTGAAAATTATACAGGCTGTTGATGATTGTGCCACTTGTAGTTAATTATCAACAATCGATTTAGTCCGTTTGTATAAGCGAACGTAATTATGGACTGTTTAAAATAGCAATAAAATAGAAACTGCAATATGCAAAAAAAACAACGGTTGTAGAATTACTTGCACTGTATTTTCAGAAGGTATTAAATCGGGGGTAGAACTACACTCCATTATCAGTTGTTTGATCTTTGGTAAAATGGTGGCTTCTAAGGATATGTGCGGCGTGTGTTCCACAGAAGGCGCAGCCTGTCCGGTTGCTAATAAACATTATTTTATCATATACCAAGTTGATGAAATAAATAAATGAATAATATATACTAAAGAGATTACGTCTTTAAAATGTTAGTTTTTCTTTTATCCTCGTTCTATAATATTATCGTTCTTGTGCGGTTGAGTAAGGCATCGATGTTTTCCTTTCCTCTCAGACACTTGAAAACCCTTCAGCGTTACATTGCACCTAGCTTTCTTGCAATTGCGACTTATTTTCTCAATCAAACGTTAGTTTTATTTAATCAAAATAGTATTAGGAACATCTCTATTCCTACGGGATCTCAGGGAACCCTTCCGCGGAGGGAAGGGACCCTTCGACTGACGCCGCGTTTCCCCGCTGAAGCTCGATACTCGCTGCAGTAGGAACTCTCCAGAACGAGGATCCCTTGTGCGGATTGAGTTCTCTGCTCTGTATCGGCACTGCTCTCTGCTGCGCTGTATCGGCACGATAGAGCGTGTACCCCTGTTGTTGTTACGGGGAACCGACACCGGTTGCAAAGATGAGCGGCACAGACCGTCTCCCCCAGCCGCAGACCACACACGATGCGGAGTGCGTTATTGTCCAACATCGTACCTAGTTGCGGCGAGGGGAGGGACTGAAGCCACTTGCCACTCATCGGATCGAAGCAAGCTCGTAGTCTAGCCTTGTCAGCCGTGGTTTGCGCCTGAGAAGGAAGAGAGGCCTGTTTTCGCTCTAAGACAATGCGGTCGAGAGACTCTTGCGTTGGGGAAACCAGTAGAGCCTCCCACCGCGATTCAAATTCGTCCTGGCTCGTCACCTGCGATGTACCTTCCGGGCCTATGGAAACAATTAGATGTTTAAACTCTGTGAAAAAAAATTCCCAATCTATTTTCTTAAGGCTAAAATCCAGCCAGTACAGTTGGTATTGTTATATCACCCAAGCTATAGAGTATATCACAGAATATTCGAATGTGACTATTGCGCTCGTTTAATACTCCAGCATTAGCTGGGCTATGTCGTGTGAAACATTGGTGGCTTTTTCAGCAACCAAGCGGCGGTGGAATACACCTCGCAAGCTTCTGTCCAGGTACATTCCCAGTAGCGGTCTGAGTAAATTTCCTGAATGTGATGGCCGTTCAAGATTAGCTTCGGAGGAGGACACCGTCTTGGCCAAGCAGGATGAGCCCCTCGCTTTTGGTAGGAGCCAGCGTCAAATCCGCTCCCCTTATCCCGACGGAAATCTCGGCTATAGCGTCATTGGCTTTAAGCTCCTGTTCCTGGAGGGAGCCGCCCTGTGCCACAACTGCAAGGTCATCTGCATACGCTAGTAGCTCTGTTTTTTCTCGTAAATTACTCAAGCGTAGAACATCGTCGTATGACAAGTTCTTTAGAAGAGGACCCAAGATGGAACCCTGGGGAACTCCAGCTGTCATATCAAATTCGGATTCCTCATTGTCTATTACCTTACATTGGAACTTACCGGGAATTGTCGTAGCGCTTCCGTCTTAGCAACGGCCCGCTGTATTGCGAAAAGACACGAGCGGCTTTTTCAAAATCCGAACTGCTTCGGTGAAAGAAGGCCGCGTTCTTTCGCGAAGAATTGCAAATGGTTCTTTACAGTCGCCTCGATACCCCTAGCTATTATAGTGTACTGACTAGACAGAATGGCCGATAGGTGCCGTTTACTTTGGGGATAAGCACGAGGTTCTTTCAAATCAGAAGCAGGCGTCCGGATCTGCGTATTTGTGTGGCAACGTAAGATACTACTTCAGGAAACTCTTTAAAGAGATTTTTGAATCTTCGGCTTCGCCGTGGGATCTTTCTAGTCGAGGAATACGAGTGCAGCTGTGGCAAGATGTCCTCACCCCTAGGCCACCATCGCTTATCCTGCATCAGGTCCTCCTTTTTTCTAGTGTCCTTGCCAGCCTTGCTTACAGCTCCCTGTTGCCGCAGCATCTGCCATTCAATGTTAGTGCTCTATCACATCCGTAATTATTTAACCCTCTTCTGTGATCATTATAATATCCATACTAGTTATGGGTATGTATGCATCTATGGAGTCAAGGTTGCCTTATTTGGCATCTTTTGGTTTAAAATGGAGAGCGGAGAAAGAGGACGATTACGCGACGAGTGAACATGACTAGGTGTGAGATGATTGGACAAAGGGGATGTCGAACACTTGAGAGGGGTGCTTTTTGACCAATCGATAAATGGGAGCGGCGGCGGGAGGCGGGACTAGGAGGCTTCAGAGGGGTCAATGGAACTCGTTGTTTAACTGTTGCGTTGCTTCGTAAAATTATTATTTGCCATCATTTCGTTTCTATACGATGGGTCTGAATCCTTGACCACCTGAATACTCGTGTTCAGATATTTGGCGATCTCCCGCGCTATTTGCCGAACACCAAGGGGTCTAAAGTGGATATCGTCGAAATGCATATTCTTGTTGTATATAGCTAAAAGCCCTATAACGTATTGAATTTAGATTAATTTTAACTGTAGCTTGCTGTTGACATGACGACACTCATTCTGGTTACCCACAACAATTGTAATCAAGCACATGGTGTGACGCATGTGATGTTTATGAACGAAATTGACGCGTTTAACTTCGTATTAAGCCTCATTTATGCATTTATGTACGTTTCTAGCATTTTCTTATTTACAGTTTCATTTAGTTCATCGTAGAGTGTAATCAATTTGCCTAAATTTTTTTTCGGTCTGGCTCTTGGTCGGTCAACATTTAACGTCCACGGCTTTGCTTTCGCATTGCTTCGTAAGACGAACCCCCATAAATACAAATATGCAACGGTGGGGCTCGAACCCGTGCACCTATGTGTCTCCTCTAATTGCGAGAAGATAATACATTTGTCTGAAATTGGCTTGTGGTGGTTAATATAGCCGATTATATTAACAACCATCATAGCCTGGAGGCACCATGAGAGAACAAATTTTGTATTGCTAGTCTCCGTCAAGTGTCTCCACAGTGTTTCTTTTAATTTCATTTACATTCGAATAGTCGGCAATCAACGCAGATTTTGAGACGCTAGTGGCGCTTCTTCTCTTCTGTCTCTACTGTCTCCTGCGACTGTGTTGAGCTGCTGTCGTTGCTTCGTCGTTTTCCTCTGTTGCTCCTTATTCTGCGTTTGCCCAGCACCTCGCGTTTATCCTTGTTGGCCCGACAATCGATTTGCTCATTGAAGTCACCACCGACGACAGTTGGCAGTCAGGCATAATCCTGAAGGTTCAAACCTCCACGGAATTAAATGTGGGTGGGAAATATAATACAGGAAAATTTACTCTCCTAGTCCTTCTTCGTAGAAGAGCACACACGAATAATTTTTATGACGTAAGCGTTTATGCTTACGTCATGAAAAACGATTCGTATTGATTTGGTAAGCGTTTATGTACGTGGAAAGAAAACACTCATAAATAGGCGCGTGCTGACCTTGTTCACTAATATTTTGCCGGAATATTTTTATACGCTTTAGAAATGCCAGATGGAAGCATACGACCGATTGCGTGCCGGTTGGCTTCTCAATGTCTAGCGGCAAAAATAATATTTATCACCGAAGTTAACACAATTAGATATATTTTACTTCCTTCAAAATTGGGATGTGCTGTATAGGGGAAGCAGAACTACAAGTCATTCTCTTGAAGCATTTGTGCTACACCGTCACGACAAGCAGAGGATATTAGTCAAGCAGGGTTCTACAAACGCCGAGTGATCCAGGCTCCTGCACCTTGTCTATATGCACTTGCACATCAGGCCATCAGTGGCCATGAGTACAGCTTTTCTCTGTCTAAATCATGACATCGTCAAGTAAAGTTTAGAAAGGGGATTCTGCGAGATGCTTTCTTCTGCTTAGAGTAAAAATAACTTACCGTTTTTCTAAGGTCTGAAATTACGGCTAGCTATTTGTTCGATATAACGCTAGCTAGTACGCCGTCTACAGCACTGGCCGATGTCAGACGAGTATCAGGTTGTGCTCGAGAAAGTGGTTTGGTGCTTCAAAACTGAGTATTTCTTTTTGGCAAAGAATATCGCTCAACTTTATGGCAAGCAAACTAAAGCCTGCCGGATTTAAAACTTCGCTACAAGAACGAGTTGTCGTTGCGCGGGGAGCCTACTATCAAATAGGCCTTCAGGAAGTGACAGCGTAAAAACGCCGAATTTGTAGAAAGTTTGCGATGTAGCTTTGCATATGTACTCAGAGCAATAATTGACTTCTCAGAAAACAATTTTAGCACTGAAAATTATTTACATTATGGTGAAGTGAGTCGACATCGATTTACTCGTCGCGCTACTAGCTAAGCTCGAGGTGGTGCTTTTTGCACTCGAAACAGACGGAGCCTGGACTAATCAATTGGAATATTTGTAGAGGAACTGAGAAAATATAAAGAAAGATAATTCAAGAGGCTAGTATTTGCTGCAGCAGCTATCCTTAGACGCTCAACAAAAGAACGCCACAGCGATAATGACTTCAATGGAAAGTGGAGAAACGAACGATATTAGAAAACATCTCCACTGCTGAACTGGCTCGGCATTAGGACGATGCTCCAGGAGATGTTTAATACATTTTATGCATATACACATACAAGTATATATGTATATTTAATTATATGTGTATATAAAAGGTTATTTTGCAACTATTTTGAATTCCCGGTGATTTAAGAGTTGTAAAATGCAGTTCCGTTTAATAAACCACGTTTAAAATTAAGAAATTAAAAAGAATGCATACATGTATATATGTATGTATATATATATATATATATATATATATATATATATATATATATATATATATATATATATATATATATACAGGGTTATTCATATAACTTAACTACGTAACGCAGCACCATCACTTTGGTACGATAATAGTGGGCATTAAATTTGCTATTGTGTGAGAGTGGTCTTTTGGACGTACATTTTTTGTCGTAATAGAAAAAATTTACAGTTTTTTTTATGAAAAAGCGTTAACTTTTTGTATCCACTTTTTGTGATTTTCCTCAATCTGGTTATTCGGTTTTTGCTACATAAGCTAGTGAAGTTTCTTCCGTTGTGCAGAATTTTCCTCCGAACGCGCCGGCACAATCGGTTTCTTCATGCGTTGACTGGTTCTCCCGCAAACGTAAATTTCGCACAACTATCTAGGAGAAAAAAGGCAGAATGACTGCGTTTTATAAACATCACTCTATCTCCTAAACAAGACGTTTCTGCGTCCTTCTTCTATTGGTAAAGAAATATTTTCTTGCCGAGTTCTACCAAACCTCGCAATAAGTACATAACGATGTGCATATATATATATATATATATATATATATATATATATATAAAATTATTTCAGAAGTCTATTTGGCAAAGTTTAGCAGCTCCTGGTGGTATGTAAGCTTGAGCTCATGCGTCAGCTGAATTTGGTACGGATACAATGCGCGAAAAACACAGTTCCTGAGTATGGCTTTGGCAATTCTGCTGTATTTTTAATATGAAGAGAATTGATTCCGGAGAGTGAAGAGCTGAGCGCGCGAGTTTTTGGTGCCAGTTTGACTGAGCATGAGCTTTCATCTGCCACACATCAACAGGATGAGTGAATACGACGAAGATTCCAATCGCAAATTTTGACCAAACACCCTATTGATATTTTTGCGAGTGAACATATTTACTACATCTAGTGAAGGACCTACCACCGCCCACGATGAATATGCGCGTGTGACAGAGCAAGGTACCTTACAGAACTCTCTTATGTATGGGGGAGTGCAGAGAAGCATCACCATATAGGAACATTGTCATAAACAGGTTAAGTAAAATAGCAAAACAGAACAGTAGAACTTACTGTGCGAGGAGATCGAAGAAAACACATGGGGCAAAGGACACAAGATCTTGCGTAATAAAATGCGTCATGCACAGCTTTCACTACCAGTAGGCCGATCGACTATAACTGCGCCTTTTATACAAATACCCGATTGAGGAGAATACAGACTTTACCTTTGAGCTAATCTTAATTCCAAATATCACATTAAAAAGCGAGGCCGGGCGCATACGGCCAAGAAAAGCCCCAGGTCCACATGGAACAGCCAACGGAGCCACAAAAACAGAAGCAATTATCCAAAGATTAGGAGCGCCTTCCCAAGAATAAGCGTATGCTTAGAAGGGTATTTAGCGACACCCACGCCTACCATTATTTACTTAGACATGTCTTAGATAAGGCTTGCACGGAAAAACTTCATATACTATACAGCAAAAAGCTGCTAAAGCCTCGGCAGAACGCGAAGAATTATCTCGCGAATTAGAGGAGCAAGACTATTGACTCTTAGCATCAGTAGTCGATACTATTGTGCTTTATGCCAACCCTTTTGAGATCGCACGGCTACCAGGGCTACCACACGCCGCCCCCTTAACAAAACACAAAATCAACACACACCAGCAATTGGAAACTATTCAACCGGACCACCTTGGATACTGGACGAGATCAGTACTCTCTGGTCTAAAAAATGGCTCGCTTATCTGAGCACTTGCGCAACTGTTAACATGATTGGATTAAGATTGGAAAAAGGTTATAAATAGCGAGAGTGGCGCCTGGAAATGGCAGGATGACACGCGCGCGGAATATATATATATATATATATATTCCGCTTGCACCTCTGAGGTCCTTGCATCTTGCTTAAATTAAAGGCCGGGTGAAGATCTGGCGTAATAAGAGTGCCTGCGAAACTATTAAAGCTAGCCAATCCAGTCATTATCGACCCTTTGGCAGCCGAATATCGGAACTTCTAAGGGCTAGGTGCTCGGACCGTTTATCTATTTATATTTTGTCCCTCTAAGATCAAAATATAACATCGACGATACCAGATTAGGAGAATAGTTTGAGCCTAAGAACCGCTATCAGAAAGAGTAAGCTTCGGTGCTAGCCAAAAGGATTAGTCGAGGGGAGGGAGCAGGACGCGTGAGGAAATCCCTACAAATTATAAATGGGTAACCTGGACACAAGAGCACCGACAGATCGGGCAGAGAACATTCTAGCTTGCCTTTTTCGATAACTAATGATGAGTGATCCAGTGAGCGGCTGATAGGGTGCCAGGGAATACGGCCTTATAAAGGCATATCAACGGAAGCGATCCAATTCCTCATAAATTAACGCCCAGCAACCTTTCTGGCACTTACCCCAAAGCCGAAGAGGAAACCATGGTCCGTCTCAGCCCACAGGCCCATCTGTCTTTATAATACGGTTGCCATACTTAACAACACAATCGAGGAAAGACGAGTCTTTCTCCGAAAGGACAAGTATGGGTTCCGTAAAGGGAGGTCAACGCCCCAGGCCATCAGAAAAAATACTCGTCCAGACCAAACAGGTGAGAGAGAAAAGTTACAGAGCTTATAATATTTGACGCGCTATGGCATGGAGTACGTGATAACTGCGGGTTGACGCGTATTCCATACAATCGCTCACGTTGCATACTTCTTGTCGTCGTCGAACCCAGCACAAGGTTCTCTGCTGGAACCTACGCCGTAGAACATATCGTACGACAGCGTCCAAGAAATGAGCAGGGCCCGCGGGGTTGCGTTCATCATACATGCACATAACCTAGCGATCTTTGTCACCGCGAGGGACGCAGAGCTGTTAGAAGAACAAGCAAACGACGCCTTATAGGGGTGAATCGGTAGATGAAGGGGACCAGGTTATTAGTAGGTCTAAGAGTTTCACATTTTCTAGTCTCAAGAGTATGCATTTTTGTGTTTAGCGCTGTAAAAACGTCGATCAAAATTTTTAACAGCCCTGGTTTAGTCAACCCAAAAAAGACTAACTTTGTACAGTTTCAACCACCACAAAAGTTATTTTCCTTTTGGGCAACTCTCAGTTGACGGTGTGGTCCAAGGGACTAAGTGCGCTAGTCACTGTTATCATCCGAGGATCTACCAGGGTGTCGCTGGTTCTATATCCAATTTTGATAAAATTTTCTTTGAGCGGCACTCATTAGGATTAAATGATAAACCAAACCATGCTGCCCTAAGGACACGTGGGGACACCCTAGTAATCTCAACATGTCTGACCCTTGGTGCATTGGAGATATGCCTCACGGCGATTCCAAACCCGCAGTGGACGGGGGATGGTCTTGAACTAAAAACAACCTCCTTAAATATTGCTTTAATTCTAGGAGAACTTTCAGCTACAGGGACAGCAAGTTTTTACTTCGCAATGTGCAAAGTAAAAACTTGCTGTCTAAAATACAAAAATAAAAAAAATTCAAATTAATTAATTGAAAATAAATAAATAACAAATTAAAAATGAAAAAAATCACTAAAATACAAAGTGTCTCGGTACTGCACAGCATGAAAATATGAGTGCGCTGCGCTGTATGCGAATGATCACGGTCCCCACGTAGAGCTTGCCCTTCGTTTACAAGCATTTTTTGCTGGGAAGCATTTGGTATTGCGCGTCGTAATGATATACGGTGCAATATAGTAATGTCTGTTAATGTTAAAAATGACAGGTCGACCGGGAAAGACTCGATTTTCAATATTTCTTCTCGATATGGGCACCGTCTTTGTGGCGGTGTGTGTTATGTGTGATTTTTTTATTTTTGGTTTGCATGTCGCTTATTCTTTCCGATAACTTGAGCGTTGCAAATAACAGTTGCGTGACTAAGCCACGTTTGAAATTTGAAAACACGGATAACTAGAAAAAAAATCGGAAACAAAGCAAAACTTGTGTGCATTCGGCTGGCACCAATTCTTCGCTAGTTGTCAGGTCAGCCAAATATTTCCTCGCCGTACCCTATCAAATCTGCACTTTTCAGCTTGGCGCCTGTTTGAAAAGACGGGCCGGCTAATTTATCGTCTTATAAAGGCACATGTTATTTTTATTTACTTAGTTAATTTAAATAGATTTTAGACAACTATCCCGTGGCGGTTCTTTTCAAGTGATCTCGGATTACTATCATGCTCAATGTCGTATTATCGTTATTGTTAAGCTAGTTCTAGAACCGCTAGGGGAAGAAGGTTGAGTCTTGTTCCAGACCGTTACCTTGAGAGTCATTAAATGGGGTAAGAATGCTTGGGTGGGATCTTGTTCGCATTGCTGGTTCGGCTAGAAAAGGCGCGCCAACCAACAAAAGGAACGATCGGGGATGACCGGGAGAAGAACGGAAGTGCTCACGTCAGAGAAGCAAAACAAGAAACAAACGGAGGACAATTTTTTTTCCGACTACGCAGCCGACGACAGGTCGACAGACTTCAATAGAACAGCGGCACGGAAGTCACATCGGAATCGCCAAGCCCTCTGAGTCAATTAAACCGTACCGACACTGCAGTCTATGGCCCTCCTGCAGCGCCGAGAACAAAACGGCAGCGTGAGAAGGATATGACGGTGACGATGATACCGCTTTGATGACCGATGCCGCATGAAAGCGAGACAAATTACTTTCGCTTTTGGAAACAATCCCATCAGCAACAAAAGGTAGAAACATATTCCATGAAGAGCACACTACACTAAAACCCATCTTCAGATATGTATATATATATATATATATATATATATAACACAAAAATAAAAGTATTCTCACGGTAATGTGTAGCCCGGATGACAACGAAATGTAATGGCTCGTGATAGTGGCATGTGTGAATTCAAATTACCGTGACAGACCCTCAGATCCATATGAAAAGATTAACATACACTACTACAAGAGAGCAAATAACCACAGATACACTTATATATATATATATATATATATATATATATATATATATATATATATATATATATATATATATATATATATACAATTATTTAATACTTAAGTCGCGCGTATGTTATACATATATGAAATCCGTCGGAGTACTGGTGGGTCCCGGCAATGCAATAGTAGATAAGTTGGGCAAAATGTTCCACAGTGCCGCCAGTTGCACTGGTCGTCTGCCTCATGGAAGCCAACATTCGTGCACACTGCATGATGAAAGCCGTGCATTGCATGGCGCATAATAAGATGGCGAGTTTCGTAATGGGCATCCTTCCACGAGTTGCTCATCGTAGCTTGCGGTCCATAGAACTCCGTGTACACTTGACTCATCTTAGCTTCCCACTTTAGTAAATGCTTTTGATACTCGTGGGTTAGCCGCAGGTTAAAGCGGCGCTGGGTATCTTCGGTGAAAAGTGGGATGCCCGCAGCCAGATGCATCAATCTATTGCGTTGATCTATCTACGTTCCCTTCAGGCAACCTATCTTGTACGGGTTATGAGCGTAAACTGTAGGGGCAGCTTTAAGGTTGAGTAACTTTAAAGCCGCCTGCAATGAGAGGAGTTGCGGATTATTAATTCAGTAGATAGCCCTCAGCGCCGACCCTTTCCTCTAAATGTCTGGAGGAACTTACGCCAAACGGCACCTCGTAGTGCCGTTTGGCGTAAGTTCCAAGTCCAAATATATTATAGAACATCGTTGACAAATTATATATGTTAGCCGTGGAGTTTTATGATGCTAGCTGTTGTAAGGCGTCCATCACGACGAAACTTCATTGCTTTTGTTTTTGAATCATTTATCTCCAGTGAAGTTGTGTCGCAAACTTTGCAAGAGTGACTGACGCTTGCTGAACATAGAACCAATTTTCAGGGTAGATGCCAGTATCATCCGCGTATTAGACGAGTTGCACTGATGGATGCTTCTTCTTCCTAATTGTGGCAGCTCACTGACAATTACAGAAAACAGAACTGGATTTAAGTTATCGCCCTGTGCAATACCCGTTGTCTGTCTAAAATTTGGGCAACACCGTCGTCTAGTATCACATAAATCTCCCGGACTTGCAGCTCCTAAATTTATACTGTTCTTCGGGTACGAAGCCCTGTAGTTCAAGAAAATTTTCTAATCGACGGGTTGAAAGCAACGATGATAGTTCATAGATGCAGCTTTTCCTTAAAATTCCTCTCTAAACTTAACGATCCAGCACGTTATTTTCGCCTTTAAGAATCACAGCCAGTATACAGTCTCGCCAACTAGCCGGTGCTGCTGGCGACTCTAACGGGTAGATGCCCTCGCTATAGCATATTCGGGTACATCAACGAAATTTGATAAGGGATCCAAAGAACTATCCAGTTGGGTCTCTGTTGCTGGGTCGATTGTTGCATATGCGGTGGCACAGGCTGTTGTCTGCCACGTTGCGTCTGTTGTTGCGGCAATTTTCCATCGTCTGTTCGCCATCTACGACATTTGCGCCATATATTCGGCTGAGAGTATTGAGCCAAGCCGTCGCGTCTGTTTTGCTAGCCCATTTGTTGCCCGCTTCTAGATTTAGTCCCTCTGAGCGGTCTCCTAGAAGTTGCTAACGAATGTCTTGGTCTCTCGGAGTTAACGCAACAAACATCGCGTCTCGTCGATCGGTCCTATTGCGACGTGAGACCTTTGCGGTTACGGAATGCACAATTCGAGAGGTGCTTTTTAAATTCGTTTTGTTCACATGCTCGGCGTTCTTTGGTTTATGGTCTAAAACCTTGGCGACTGTCTTCCAATCGTGTATGCTATTTTAGCGGTTACTTCTTCGCAATAATAGCTACATTTGCTAGAGCCACAGATTTAGATGCAAAATCCCCTCTGAATTTGACGATCGTGTCAATAGCTTCGGGACCGCACCCGTTCATGGTATCAAACTAACCCGCCTGAATAATTATCTTGTACGTATGAGGTTTGGCGTCAATCGTTTGCTCCGTTTTCTGAAGAATGTCGGCAACTTGTTCATTTCGCTTTACCCGATAGTTCTTCAGCGTCCCCGTCGACCCGTGCAACTGTCGGTCGGTTGGCTGTCACCTCTGAGTCGACCACGTTTTGTGAGGCAGACGCGGTTTTGAGACTGTGACTTGCACTGTGTTCGGAGAGAATCCACCTAGTGCTCGAGCCATGCGACTCTGGAGAATAGAAGAGCAATCGTCTCGCCAAGTGCTGCTGATATATATATATATATATATATATTATAACAACAGCTGACAATATATATATGATCTGTGGATAACTTGTATTATAAATATTGCGGCGAATAAAACACAGAACGCCACCACATTGATATTCATATTTTTAAAATGAAGGTGCAATTACAGTTTCTAGAATAAGATATATTTAGCTGAGTAAACCCTACCCTACCTTTACATATATATATATATATATATATGTTCCAGGTCATTTTATTTTCAAACCATATTGGATAATTGCATTTTACATAATTTAAGACGTGCTAGTGAGATAAGCCTTGAAAATTCATGATCGTGGTATCGAGTACGCACTAAATTATATTATTTGCATATACAGCTATCATTCGGCTCGTAATTGCGGTCGGTGCTGCTCGCAACATGATGAAAACGATGCGCATAAATCGCTACGGCATATTGCAATTTGTTCTTGCAGCTTCTTTCGCGCATCGGTTAGCATGTGCCAGTTAAAAAAAACTGTGAATCAATATCGGCCATTTAATGTTTAATCTTAAGAATGTCTCAAATGCTTCGACAGGCCGAATGCTATAGGTGTTTTAGGGTATTCCATGACTAACTATGAATAGTGTTACTTAATATCGACACAAGTGCTAGTCTTTGCTAGTATACATTTATCGGTGTTGATTGGTACAAACTCATAATATATACAGAGGTTTCCATAAGCGTATGTACTTATTTTAAGGTTTGGTAGAACTCGGCAAGAAAATATTTTCCCAATCGAAGGAAGGGGCCAAAACGTATTGTTTAGGACTGAAAATGTCATTTATAAAAGTAGCTATTCTCCCGTTTTCTCCTATATGGTTGTGCAAAATCAGAGTGCAAAAAAAGCATTACAGATAATGTAGTGACATTCTGCAGGTGACCGCAGGCGATCGTGTTTTCTTTCCTACGTACTCGGCTAGTCTAAGTTCTATAGGCTAAGTCATTAGATCAGTGTGTACAGTTCACGTACATAATAGTGGCGACGAAGATGGGATGGTCGTAACTAGCGCATACGTACGTCAAAGTTTAACTACATATTAGTAACCGCCGTGTTCGGCGGAAAATTCTGCATAATGTGGATGACACCAGACGCAAGCTGGCGAATAGCCAAATCAAGGAAAGTCATAAAAAGTCGATATATTGTTATGTCTTATGTTAAAGCTTTCACGTGCAGAACCGTACAATTTTGCCATTACGACCAAAAATTTGCGCACAAATGGCTATTCTCAGGCAATAGCAAACTTTAATGCCCACCATTTTCGTACGAAAGTGATGGTGCTGCGTTACGTAGTTGCCGAGTAACTAAGCTTTCTCGACAGCATGACTGGCTCTACTGCAAACGTACTTTTTGCACAGCTAAAAAAGAAAAAAAGAAGACAGAACAGCATCTTGTATAAATTTCATCCTCACTCCTAAACAAGACGTTTTCACCCCTCCTTCCATTGGGAAAAATTATTTTCTTGACGAGTTCTACCAAACCTTTAAATAAGTACATACGGTAATTGAAGACCCTGTATGTATATACGTGCACACATACATATGACGTCCATGCAATAAGAGCGCGGGGACGCATAACGTAGATAAGTGGCAGATCGGGATTTAGTTTGTAGCGTTTGGTATAAGTTGGCATTTGGCGGTTGCGATGGATACCTCTCTTGACCCGCAAATTGTTTACGCCAAACGGCCTTCCCTGAGTCGCACCCTCATATGCTTGCAGGCTTCGCAGCATCATTACCGGCAGCACTCGACCAAAACGAGCTCGTGTAAATATGCCCTATAATACAATCAGCAGTGCTGCTCACGCAAGAACTACATGGTGGAGACATACATCCTAGCTTGTATACTTCATAAGATGTCGCCCCTTTACACTCGACTAAGCCGCGACTATAAGAAAGTGGTGAAGAACACTATAAAAAAGCGAGAAACCCTTTTAGCGGCACGGGGGTGACTGGCGCAATGGTAAACGCGCCGTTGAGTAAGGCCTCCGGACCCGACTTAGTGGTAAATGGACATCTTCGGCAGGCCACTTTGCTGGTGCCGTGTTTCACTGCTTCCTATAATGAAGTGCTTAGAACGCCCCAATACCCGTGGAGTGGAGGACCAGTCTCCTTAGTATCATTGCTACGGGAAAAGGAGACCCGCTGGCTACCAAGGAATAACCTTAACCCGTCGCCTGGAAGTATTTTTAGAAGCTACCGGGGCACTCCCTGAGCAATTTAGAAGGATTTAGAAGAGACAGATCAACAATCACTGCGTGCACTTTGCTTCTAGCGTCTGTGCATCGTACACTTCGGAACAGGGGAAGTCATCGCTGTGTTCGTGCACTTCGATGCGGCTTTGCAAACGACCATTCTTGACATCCTGGCACTCTGTGGAATGCCACTGAGCATGCTAGAACTTCGAAGAAGCATCTTGCAGGCGGGACTGATAATAATAGACTGTGGGGTTGCTGAACACGCGGCGATCACTCAGACGACAGGTGATGCTTAGGGTGAGTCCTCTGTTGTTTTCAATGTTGGTAAGCCATCTCCCGACGGAAATATAAAGTCAGTATTTACAAGTGGAAACGCTTATGTATGCCGATGATTTAGTACTGTTCTCCCAAAGTCGCTTTTACTTGCAGCAGTCGCTTGTAACTCTACAGCGCTATGGCGACCGTAACAAACTGGAGATTAGTGCGAGCAAAACTAAAGTGATAAAAGTTCGACGAGGAGGAAAACTGGCCACAAATGATGAGTTCCGACTGGATTCAACCTGAAGGTTGCAGCCACCGCATCCTATGGTGTTTAAGTGATTTGGCCTCATCTCTCGAGACCGAACTTGCGAGGCTTGATAAGCTCAAAGCCAGTTTCCTAAAGTGTGCACTTAACATCCACCGTACTGGCCTGAATAGTGTACTTACTGGCGTCGTCGCCGTTATTCGTTGAGGGCTTGCAGAGGATGTACAATCTAACGAAAATGACGGCCTTTCAGTCAGAGTCAGCCGGTTGTACATGCTCTTTTTTGAACTTTCCCAATCTTGGATTGGGGAAGTGAAATGGCCGACCCGCTGTTCCATGAAACAAATGCAATGACAATGGATTCGTGGAGAGGCTGCAAGTCACCAGAGTTGCGGTCTACGGCTTCCCCCTAAAGATCTGTTTGCGCGAGAAGTTTCATGAGTTTTCGCCGGAGTGCGTATGTAAACTCTGTGGCCGTCCGTCTGACCTACATCACCTGCAGCGTTGTGAATAAGGAATTACGTTGTCTGAACTCTGGAAATGTGATGCCTATGATGTATATGTGTAAAGCAAATTATAAGTGAATAAAACTACTACAACTACTATGCATGTCCATACTTCGATTGGGGCCGCCCGTTTGCCTTCCGTTTTGATTGCAGCAAAGGGCTGCAGGTCGCATCGTCGAGCAGAAACCCTTCGCGGGCGGCGGTCGTCGTATCAGGCGCAGAAGTTTTCTGCTCTCGGCGGTTCTGCTGCTGCTGTTGCAGGTTTTATGTAATGATTGTTCCTAAATATCGTGGCAAACAACCAAGTAGTAGTGTTTGCGGTTTACCCTCTCCGCTACCGTGTACAACGTGGTCTGCATTTAGACACACACTTACAAAAGGAGGCTTTTCTTCTTCTTCAGGAGCCAAATAGTCTGCAGTATACGTCTTAGTCTCTTTCTTCTTCGCATACTCGTAGAGCGAACTGATTCACTGACTGACTGATGAGTGAATGATTAATGAGTGAATGCATGAATGTTGAAATAAATGTCCGGACCTTCCGTGTATCTGCCTGTCCATGATCACCATCAGAAGGTCTAACACACTGGCAAATGAAGATAGAGAGAGAAAGAGCGGTTACTGAACACTTTGAAGCTGAATATCGGTAGCGGCGACAACAGCAGAACCAGCCAGAGGAACAGTGCAAGGTAAAGCAAGAGAGAGAGAAAGAGAGGCGGCTATACAGTAGTATCTATCAGTGTTAGAAGACAAATCAATGTTCAAAGCGAATTAAAGGCTATCTTCATCGGAGATAGCACGATATCAATAACCATTTCAACTCGGAACTCGTGTTGTAAATCAGACACATACATTTTTTTGTAGACGTTGTCGGCATTGTGTATGTGGTTAAGTGAACAACGTCGTTGTTCTTGTCGTGATCGGGATTGTAAATGTGGTTATTGTTAATAACGTTGTTGTTGCTACTGTTGTTGTTGTCGTTTATGTTATTATTACTATTATTATGATTGTCTTTGGCACGTTAAATAGAACCATGCCACTGCTATTCTTAGACGCTGGCTTATTTTTGTAGCTTATGTAAACCCAAGGGTTGCAGAGATAAAGTACTGTAACGTAGAACTTTTCGGTAGCACACAACAGGCTGCAGAGCTGCAGCTCGTCAGAGACGAGCTGCCGAGAAAGAATGGCTGGGCCGCCGGTCGGTCAGCCAGCCAGCCAGGCATTCGGCTAGCTATCGAGCCGACACTACTGTTCCCTCCTGTCCATGAGGCAAACGGACGGTGATGCGCTATATCAATTATGGGAAGACGAACTCAAACGACGACACGTCACTGCGCATTGGTGCTGCTCGTCGTGCAAAATCAAAGCAGCATTAATTGAACGTACAAACGAGCAAACGGGCAAGCGTTCGAAAGCCGCCAACAGCCGCAGCAGCAGCAGAAGGAGGAGGAGAAGGAGGATGATAAACTGCTGAAGATTTAACGCACAGAAACAGCAGAAGCAGCAAGCGTGTAGCGTAAACACCACTCACTACTGGCTACGGCGAGTCAGTGAGTGAGCGATGAAGAATGCCGCTCCATCGGCACCGATGTTGGCAGCCGATGGTCAACAACAACAGAAAACGCATCGAAAAATCGAAAATCGTGAACTATGCCCGTTCTACGCTACATGCCTTCTCAGCCGTCGACTGTTGGAGGGACGACGCTAACGAACAAGTGATAACAAGCCCGTCATCTACAACGACAGCAGCAGCAGCACCGTGAAAAAACGTTCGGCACACACAATAATTGAATAGCCTTTCCTCTATCTCTCTCTCGCTCTATCCGCTCGTCGGAGGTGGATATGGTGATGCAACAAGCGATGATATAAATGAACAGTTGTCGAGGAACGAACGTGACTGCCGTGTCAGCTCACCCTCGATGAAAATGTAAAACAAAACAACAGCAGAAACGACTACGCCAATCAATAGCAAAAAAGAACAAAAAATAAAACAAAACGCAGTAATCAGCGCTGACGGGAGATGTCCTACTACCACCACCACCACCACTACTACGACTCTACGGTGAACGGCTAACGAGCTGCCACCACCATCATCATCATCATCATCGCCCCCCGCCCCATCTTTCTTCCCCTCCCCTCGACTCGGTCTTCTTCGTCGATTTGGCCAGCCAGTCAGTCAATCATTCATTGAACACTTTCGAACAACAGTCTTCTGGCAGCAGCGTCCTCCAAGAGCAGCAGCAGCAACGCCGCGGGAATTCAAACTCAGTAGCTGCAACGTCCTACCAGCCTACCAGCAAAGCCGCCTAAAAAATATATATGTATAATATACCCACCACCACTACCAAAAAAAAAAATATATATATATATACCAGATCTGTTTAGAAGTATTCTTCTCGTACGTTTGCGCGGTGAATACTGTGACAGGAAAGCACTGTCAGTTCTATAGTTGTATAGTCTGTGTTTCTTTGCCATGCCTTTGGGCAATGCAACTGCCGAGGGTATTCTGGCTGCTATTGGCAAGCTACAAGCGACCTCAGTGACAGGGCCAATCGTAGCAGTTGCATGTAATTCGCCAAAAATCGCAAGCTAAGTCTCAATTATACATCCCGGAGGATCAAACAGTTGTAAGCGCATTACTACACAGCTCATGACTGGCTCGCCCTATACTTTGGCTAAACAGCTATTGGTATGAGTAAAGTATTTAACTATCTAAATTCATATATTTTTGCTAGAATTATTTGTGTAGATCCCAAACATGTACATGTTGAGCAGGATTTGTTGAAATGAATGCTACGCAAATGCGGTAAATTTAAATTGTACTTTTTTCAACATGGTTGCATACTGAGGTACGTTTTGATAACGTCTATTGGGAGTACAAATGGGGGTTTACCAAGTCTATATTGTGTACTTTCCACTTATGAGATATTCAATTTGGTAGCATAAACTTCTTGACATCTTCTCCTAGAGATTTTAGTTATAACATTTATTCAGAATACAAATGGAGCGACAATTGTCTCCAGAGAACATGTGCACTGGGAATAATACTCTACCTCATATAGAGTGGGTTGAGACCACTTCAGCAGCGTGCCGCGGACGGACGCCGCGTTCCCGCGTTGGACTTCGAGGTTGAGGCGCTGTTTCAAGAAAGCCGCAGATCTCTTGTCTCCGGCTGCGAGGTTCAGCTGCTCGCCGACTCTGTGGAGAAGTTTGCGAGTGAGGCTGCCTGGGCCGCCCAAGGTCTCGAACGCTAGCGGTTGAAACTCATGTGGGTAACCTATTGAGGCGTATTTTGTGAGCTTCCTCGAGATTTTAGAATTTCATTAGTGATGCCGTTAGGTCCAGCAACACTTCTCTGATGTGGCAATGCAAGAGCCATACCCGAAGAAATTTGTTTATTAATATCGAATTCAGTTGGCTTAGCAATTGGACATGGTGGTATGTCCGGTAGGGTAACCGTTTTTAATAGGTCGTTCAATGCTAAGCGCATATTGACATTATTTTTCAGGCAATATGTCCCTAGTGGAGTTGTTGGTTTTTCAGATTCGGTAGTCTTAAAACACCGCTACACGTCAGTAAGAGGCGTTGTTTGACTCAATGTTGACACATACTTTTATACAGTACGTCCTGCAGTTCTCTTGAGTACAACAGTGCCGCCTTAATACATATATAGAAGAAGGCAGTTGTGTATTCGGTCCAAGTGCGTGTGAGAACATAATGGCGTTTCCATTGTGAAATTCTGCGACTAAGAAACAGCAAAATGTCATTAAATTTCTGACTGCAGTAGGTATTCAATCGGCCGATATTCGTCTTTGGATGATGGTCGCCTACGGGGGAGGCTGTATGTCCGATAAGTCAGTGACAAAGTGCCCGTTTGCGTGAAGACCGGGAGTGTTTGAGTGATGAATTCAAAGGGCAGGCAAAGACTGTAGTCACCGCAGAACTCATCGACAAGGTGAACGACCCAGTGAGAAGTGATCGGCGTGTCGCAATGCGAACGTTGGCTGTGAGGGTGGCGGTCAGCGTTGTCGCAATGCGAACGTTGGCTGTGAGGGTGGCGGTCAGCGTTGTAGCAATCTGGACAATAGCGCACGACCGGTTGGGTTACCGGAAGGTGCGCGCGCAGTGGGTTTCGAAGATGCTCAGCGAACTGCAAAAAGAACTGTGTATGGAGCTAGCACTGCAATACCTGTTTCATGAATATATTGCTTTTCTGGAGCGGATGGTCACCGGAGACGAAAGGTGGTGGCACTATTTCAAGCCGGAGATAAAAAGGGGTAGTATGGAATGGGAAGCATGCGTCGTCACCTCTTGATAAAAGTTTTTAAGGCTGTGCTCTTAGCAAGCAAGGTGATGCTCACCGTCTTTTTCGAAGTCGGAGCTCCGATACGTATCAAATTTCTTGAGCCCGGAAAAAAGTGAAGTGTACTGTGAGACATTCCGTAGCCTACACAACTCCATCAAACGCCTCAAGAGCAGACGCCTGCGTTGCGCACGAAAGCTCCATGATAACTTACGTCCACACGTCTACAGGGACACCCAGAGTTTAGGTGGGAGCAGCTTGAGCATCCGCCTTATAGCACGGACATATGGCACTGCAATTTCCGTCACTTTGGTCCGCTAATAAGACAGGCAGAAATTCTGGAGACAGGAACTCTTCGACTTATGAAACAGTAGGATAATTGTGCTTTGGCCTTTGGTGATCACTTTTGAATAAAGGCGTCAATTATATTCACAGTGTTGTTTTGTAACTATTCATGTGAACACCTCTCAGACGTACATAGAAATGCATGTATATATATACAAATAAACATGTATATAAATGTACGGCTTTATTCTGCTCACTTATATATATATATATATATATATATATACGAAACGCTGTGTTTTGCATTGTGCCTTGTCTAGATGACTATGCATGTATACAAGCTATATATATATATATATATATATATATATATATGTAAAAGAGAGAGGTGGAGTCTAGTATATAAGCAGTGGCATGTTCTCATAGCAGCCTATTCGAGTCATAGGTAGGCTGTGGAACCTAAGTGACGAGCAGGAAGGAGTAAGAAGATGATTTGATCAGGAACACAGGCTGCTGGCAGGTCGGCATTCAGCAGTGCGAGGATTGAGCACAATGATAGCGACCAGGAGCAGCAGCAGCAGCAAGAGCAGTAAGGCGGCGAATATGGTGACCGTGTCCGCGCTAGGTTCCCATATTCCAGTGTTGTCACTTGAGGATGTCACACAGGAACACAGGCTGCTTTCGCTTTTGGCGTTGTTGAGCGGCATAGAACTGAACGAAAACGAATTGTTGGGTGCCTAGCAAAAAGCAAACGACGATTAGATAGGACAACAAGTGCCTATGCGGATAGAAACGAAAGGCTTGCGACGTCATTAGGCGGTCGGTGGCCGTAATGCCATCATGACTCTGTCTACCTCTGCTCACCGCCTTCGCCTTCTCTCAACTCTGCCGGCTGCGGCGGTGGCTGTAGCAGTAGCAAATAGATTCGCCCACCCGGTTCGTCGATTCGTCGGGTCGGTCTGTCTGTCCCTCAGCAGAACGGCAAAAGGCGAATGTGCACAGACCGATGAGAACATTCCGCCTCGTAGAGAAGAACCTGTAGACACAACAGACAATACGAATAATCATAATTATTATTATATGACAACCAATATGAATAAGAAAAACGAATTCAAAAGGATTGCCGACGAAACAACGTAATGCCATTGTGTTGGCTGCAGCTCTCGCCAGATCGAGATCGCTCTGTCATCCTGGTTTGGTGATAGCCGTGGCAATGCTATAAAGCATCAGGCTTCGCAAGGTAGCGAGCCGTTCCCTACTCGAAGATTGCCGCTCTACGTGGCGGCACTGGTGAGCGAACGCCCGACACACGACGACGGCGAAGAAAAATAGAAGTCGACTTTAACCGGGGCTTCCTCGCGGTGCTCATTTACCTATGGTCCCCGTTCGAGCTCCATCACAAGGCAGTGTGCCTGCCAGCCACCATGAGATGTTGCAAACTCCTAATGCCAAAACATGGTTGCGCCAGTCGACTGTTACCCATCCTACCCACTAATATACGTTCCTTCTGTTTTGCCGGAAACGGAAACGCCGCCTCGAATAATAAAAAAAAATATATATATATTTATTTATATATATACTGAGCAAGGTGGCTTAACGGCAAAGCCAGCCCATGACCACTCTTGAATTGCTTTTTATGGCTTCCAATTTAAGCAAAGTGAATGTCGGAGTGGATACAATCGAACATGATCAGACAAAAAATACAGATATCTCAATAAAAAGAGACAGTGCGATCACCTTCTAACCACATTATATATATATACATATATAAACATTTTGCTTTTGTGTGGGAACGATGATATGTAGTTTTCCACTCACAAGCGCCTGGTCCTGAAAAACAGAAGTAAGTATTAATATATGTGTTCAAATGGTTACAACTAAAGTATATTATTTTATATTAACTTGTTAAATATCCATTGTTTAAAGTATGTATATTTTTGTAAAAATCGTTCGAGATATAGACGCACACATCATCACGAATTTTAAAGTTTGTCATTATATACTACAAGCTATAAAGAGCTGCTTACCACTAGTCAGTACAATTTGGAGATGGTTTACAAAACACTACCCATCGTTTTGTTAGTTTGTGTGTACAAAGCTCCCTTGTGCAGCCGTTGTGCTAAAGTAACTAACTTAGCCTGCTTAATGGTATATACAACCATATTCTAAAATATTTAGGCTAGAGACGGTCCATTCAAAAGTGGGAAATATCTCTTCGATGTTTATTATGCTGTTATGTCGGATTACGCATGTCGCTGTTTCTTATACACTTCACGTTGGGGCGTTATTTCCTTAATGAACAAACTAGCATTTGAAAAGCTGCGTCCCGGTGATCCCCCAATACTATCGCGTGTACGAAACACACCAACACTGTATTTGTGTATACCAAGATAGATCCTAACGTTAACTTTTACATACACCCAATACGTGTATATATATATATATTCAGTGTACGTAGCGGTGTCTATCATAACTGAATAAGCATCACCTTTCGAGCTTATTATTGATAAAATTATAACGCGTTATTAGTTTAAGTACGCGATTCATTCGCGTTGCACAAACCAATTTCTGACCTTTAGGATTGCAAACGCCGTTTATTAAAACAGTTCAAAGAGGTAGACGTTAGGTAATCCAGTCTAGTAACTCTGTTATACGGGGGCTCGACATCTACAAACTTGTTAGCCCGTAGTGATTGCGAATGTGGCAAATTTATTCTCAGGCTGTCGTGACATCCCCACGACGAAGCTGTGCGAAGCACTTCGGGTTGCTAAATTTGGGTTCTCCTCTTCTAATGTACACTTTTCACACTTCGGTGGTTTCCCGCTGCCGACGTAGGCCGGAACGCAACCGTCTTAGCCCCCCGGCTTTGCTATCCTTTACCAGGTCCTCTATTTAAACTATTTCATTGTGTGACGGGGATTATTATTATTATTATTCTATAGTTAAGTTGCGAACTGCAGAATGCAAACTCAGCTGCCACGGGTTACAGCTGCTGCGAGTCGTGTACGATGGCGTTTGTCTTGCTCAGCACTCTTTTCTTTTGCCACTTTCACTAATTACTATTATAGGGTGTTATGCGACCTATTCTTTCACAGCTGTATGACCGCGTTAGCGCAGCGTTATCTCGGCGCATGAAAACAAACTTTTGAGCTATTTAAAAGCCCCTTGGGGAGTTGTTATATGATTATCAAGTTAACGTGAAGTCGTTACTACCTAGCTGGCCTTCCTTGAACAAGCAGTTCTCCACGACAAGAAGTTGTTGCTGGTGTTGGCGCGGCGTTTATAGCGTTGACTTCCCCGCAGTATTTTAAACTTTCTATTTAGAGTGTCGGAATTCAGTGTTTTGGTAACAAATATGCTCATGTGCTAATTTCTTAACATTATTAAGCTATATATATATATATATATATATATATATATATATATATATATATATATATATATATATATATATATATATATATATATATATATATATATATATATATGCAGGGTACACACACCAGGCAAGAGAGAAGGACTAGATCATAGAAGACCACAAAATTTGAATAATTTCACAAATATTATCTTTATAAATATATATCTAAGCAGAAAATTGGAGCTTCCGGCTACGTAGTAGGGAATTCCATAAAGTGCAATTGAATGGCTTTTAACAACGTAAGGTTCATTAAAAAATAAAGAAACCTTAGTATCGGCTCTCTGAGCCCAACCGCCATTCAAGCGGCTACACTGCCGCAACCTACGATGTCTCACGTTGTTCACGTGACGACTTTTTCGGCACTTGACCCGCCACCCGCCGGTTTTAAAAATTTGCGTCAACTGAACTGCTCTATTGCATTGTTGGAGGTGATGTAGATCTAGTGACCTATTTCTAGTGTTTAAATATGTCAGGAATGTTAACGTTAATGGTAACGTTATTTAGAAAAAAGATTACACACTTCGGTGGGGCATTTAGGTTCTATGCTTGGCTAATCCACGCTGTTGCAAGGATGTGTTGAAAAGAAAGCCCACAGAAAAATGCACCATTTTCAAACAAATGTGGGGCAGTTCCACGAAAGGGCCAAAAAGAGTCCGATACTTATTAGGCCCTGGAACAAATAGCTCCTGTAAAAATCCCAGAAATCTTCTCTGCCAGAAAACGGCTAACGCAATTAGGCAGAACAGTTTTAGGTAGAATTCTATAGCAGATTTTTTTAAACCTGTACAAGCTTGTTACTATGATGCTTCTGTCTAAGCACATTTCTGAGCCCATGCTAACTGTCCTATAAATTACAGTGGATGATAAGCAATTTTTAATTCCTGTTCGAGTTTAGTCATTTTTGAGAACGTGTGCTAAACCTTTTGAAAAGTCTTATCTGTTAAATTGTTGCTCGGCACGAACGCATTGCACCTAGTTGAACGTAAGACAATCTTGCAACGCGTATAGACTACATATTAGGCTCCAATAGAATGGCGAATGGCAATTTCCTTGTCCCGAAATTAGAAATCATGGATCTTGTTCGTTTTGACGAAAGTTCCATCTATTTCTAGCAGATATTCCACGCTTGCACATTGCGACCAATGAACTGGACGGGTAACGACTCGGCATAACAAATAAACCATAGTATGCCTAAAAGACATTTGTACAGTAATGGCAGACAGAACACATAATTTATCTAATACGTATGTAAGAGCTTTACTGCGTTGCTAGCAAGAAAACACGAATATTGACTACCACGGTTGTAGTTTTTATTTCGTCCGACTCCTCTGCTACGCCGGCCTGACCACCACACCACGATCCTTCTTCCACCGCGTCTCAACAACGTCTCTCATTACTAACTGTAGTGTCGTCAGTTCTCCTACCGGTAGCAAACTCAGGTCAGAGCAACGATGGCTCATCAGCACTGCTGCCGCGGCGTTTCCCCACTCCACTAAGGCTTGTTAATCCTACGTGCGCCCATACCAGCACACGTCGCTAAGCTATGTCTCTCTCTAACTACATACCCGCTTACAAAACAATGACAATCTTACACGTATTTATATGCAAAGACGTGTTAGAGTTATTCTTTGCTCTGAGCATAACATGGTACCTCATCAGTACTTAACGGTAACATACGTAAAAACATTAGAAATAGAGACCGGCAACATACATCGTATGGCAAATTATGGCATCGTAATATACAATAGTAGACAGTATCAAAGAAACGAAATAAAATAATTGTTGCTAGGCTATTATTTCTTCGTCTTTTTAGGGAGATTTTGGGAATGCATGATGCGCATGCGTTACTAGCAGCCTGCGTGTCTACTGTGGGACTTTTAAACCCACTAAATCCGGTAGGTTTAGCTATACTCTCCCAGGCTCGGAAACACTTGGTACTTCTTGAGCCCGCGGGAGTGACGTCCCTGCCATTATCCTTGATTCAGCTATGTCTCCGTCAATCGTTCTGCCTATTTACAGGCATCCAGATAAGGAGCCTATGCTAATGTATACACCGTTCTGAAGGTATATGTAAGGCAGCTTGAGGGCCTGGCTGCACTTATCCCTCCACCTGTCTCGGCTTCTTTTCTCTACCACTCTCCCGAAGCTGCCGCCTGAACCTCGCCCACCTGGCGGTCTCCTTCGCTGTCTTGATCGTCAAAATGACGTCGAACGGGTCCGTAGCCTTCCTCCGCGTCTCCGTCGAGATAATCATATAGCTAACGACCTCCTTTATGGGACGGCTCTTCACGGCCATAGAACACGTACATTTCGCTTCCCTAAGAAATTTGCAGTCATGGACAGTGGATTCCACATTGTCTGTCTCCCCAGACTCAGAAATCAAGGCTACTAGCTAGTCGTAATTAGTCGTATTGAAAACAAATCGCGAAAATCAATATCTTGTGATACGCCATTAATATTTCACGCTCGATATATAAAACATGGAACTCTTTGGGAATCTGACATCGAAGGGCGGGAAAACGCGCATTATCTCATGCTTTGAAACTCGTTGCCTTCGGAGTCAGCCTTTTGTGGTGCGCGAGCCGCATACAGTTTGAGCTCCTCGAGGTCCTGCATCTATTTAAGCATGTACTCTTGGATATTGGGTTTCAGAGGGTGTACAGCTGGACTTTATTGTTCCGCGGTAAAGCGATCATTTATTGGAAGTGCCTCTTTGGTATGAAGACCAACTTCATACCACAGAGGCACGCTTCTTTCAGATACCTCGGTTCGCATTTAGTCCGCCGCTTTAGGGTTGTATTTTCTTTGACTAAATCGGACAAGATCCGTTTGAATATCTGTCAGAGGCATGTACTTTAAAAGGCTACTTTCAGAGATACTCTGCAGATCTGATTTAGGGTTTTGACAAAACTCCGAAAACATCACAGGTACTGAAAACACCGTGAATTTTGAATCAGGGTGATTTGCCTTTAGCCACTCAGCAAAGCCTTGCATGGCTGATATCATTTCGTGCCTTCTAGGTTAAATACCTCGTAGTTACCTGATTGGAAGATGTCTGGGTTGTCCAGCTTTTCGGGAAGGAGGCAACGAAGTTTTTTCTGGAAAGGCTTGACCTTGTTTCCGATGAGCAAGGGACACTTCTGTTTCTGTACAGGCCTCAGTTAGTGAGGCATCCAACGTTGAACCTGAAACAAATTGTCTCGAGCGTTACAAGTCATTAATTGGTTGACTCTGTTGTATCTTTTGATCCTCTAGGTGTGACAAAAAATGAAGCTAAAAACAATTATAACGAATAAATACCCGTTTGTTGCGTGCATGATGTATGGAAAGCAGCTTGTGCACGAAGCAGGTGCTATACCTATTACCGGTTCGGATTCTGACCCTACTTGGCAGATGAAGCAGATATCAACCACATCTTTTTACTCACTAGTATCACGCGTACAAACGTGAAAGCACTGCAGCCATCTTTGCTTAGAAGCGCCGCGTTATCACTGGGTTGACCACAGATCGAGCGAGTGCACGCAAAACATGACCGCTATATGTATACCGCATGACCTAATATATATATATATATATATATATATATATATATATCTTATATGATTGAAAGGTATGATCATTGTCCGAAACGGATGGTCGAAGGGAAGGACGAAATTGTAGTGCAACGTCTGCAGCGGTAAACTTGAAGATAGCTCCTTTGGTGTAGGCAGCACTTTGAATACCTTCTGGAGTCAGGACATCGCTGGCCTCAGACGATGTTTACTGCGGTGAGATGGGTACTCAGATGGCGGCCCGCCCAATTGAGAGCCTGCAAATGGCTCGAAGTGAAAATGACAATTCAGAATGTAACCGGAATAGCCGCAAATGTACAGGGAGAGCAAGGAAAGTGTCTACCACGATTTGTAGGCCAGGAGCAGCTACCATAGATAAATGTGATGAAACAAGGAAAAACAAGATGGCTTTGTGGCAAAGCCTTTGCTTTGCATTCGGGGGGCCTGCGTTCGAGACCTAGGCCGGCCGCCTTTAAATTTGTTTTCATGGTTTCCAATTTAGACAAAGTGAATGCCAGAGTGGACTAAAAATTGACCATAATAGCCATGACATCAAAAACCGTACACAGGTATTTGCCTTACAGAGCAACTAAAAAAAATTATACAGAGGGTCAGAGGCTAAAGGAGCCAGTTGGATAACAGGGGAACCGGCAGATATTTGAGCAGAAACTACGGTACCCGCGAAATGCGAACCCAGAGGGAGACGGGGCAGCGGAGAGTGTCGGAACTGGAGGGGGCGTTAGTACGGAGATTGGACATTGACATGTTTAGCAGACGCTAGAAAAGAAATCGAAGAGAAAGACAGGAGAAAGAAAAAAGCGAGCACTTTTTGGACGGATAGTATTGCTAAGCAGAAGAGGTGGTAGGAGGAGGGAAAAATTGTATAGGCTGATAGAGGCAAGAGGAATATATAAGACTGTAGTAACAGAGATATATTTGTGTGAACGTTCCATTGGGGCTTCATTGCTACGAGACGATTATAAATATGAGGAGATGAGAAAATAGATATGGGGGTGTGGGTTTGTAAAAGATAAATAAGTATATAGGGAGAAAAAAAATGATTGAAAAAAAGGGAGAGTGAATGAATGAGTGAAAATTACATAGTGCTAGTTAATACTGAAAGGTTTAATTCGAAGTATAGGTGTATACAGGACGTTGAGTAGTAAATGAAAAGGAGGTATATCTTGTACAGCGGGTTAACGGAGGCGGTCGTACGTAGAGATGGGGCGCGGGTTATGTGTATTCGAAACATGAGTGTCCACATTCATCAGTTGGATAAGAGGGAGGATATGGAAAAGAAAATTATGGTTAACTGCGTATTATTGACAGGCCTAGGATTACAAAACTTAGATAAAATAGTGAATGGAAAACAAATTATATAGTCAGAGGAATATGAAGTCCTGTGTGGATCATATAATGATTAAATGGAAAATATAGTTAAATCATAGAATGGTTAACTGAAAAAAAACGGTTAAATAATGGTTAAATAGAATGCGCCAAAACATTTTTTATCGACAAAGGAAAATAATGGGATGCTGGCTGTTGTTATAATTGGGTATAAGTCAGAGACGAAGATTACTCCAATATATATATATATATATATATATATATATATAAGTGCCCTTTAGAGGATATGCCTTTAAAGATTCATCTTAATAAAAAAATAAGACGGCATAAATTAGATAGAGGGAAATAGAGGGGCTGGTGGAATGAAAGGATTGTGGAGGCAGTCTTGGAGCAGGAAGCACGGGAAGGTAGTAAGAGATCCGGGTAAAGGGAAGGAATACTGACTAAAAGGTATTCGGGCAAAGGTCCAACATTTAATACAAAAAGGAATAAAATGGCAGGACGAACAGCAATTTAATAGTATAGCGGCTCTAGGGGATTTCTTCCTCCAAGACGATTCCGGGCGTATGGTCTGAATGCGCGTTGACGGGCGCTTGAATGCGTTTGCCAAGACAAACAAATATAACGGCCATCTTGCATTCACCACCTTTGAATTAGCAATCGAACAATAGTCATTTATTTGCAAAGGAAATTTAAACAAAATGAATTGATTTATATATATATATATATATATATATATATATATATATATATATATATATATATATATATATATATACTATATTATCACCCGCAGTCGTGCTGCGATGTCGGGTGAGGCTAATCGAAGGAAGCCCCCGGATAGCCTAGATATATCCAGGCTGCGGTGTAATTCAGGTGTGGTCGGTAACACCGTGTCATGTAGCGAGCCAACTGTCGCTGGGCGTGTGGATGACTCTAGCTCCAGCGCGACGATGGAGGCTTCGGAAAATGGTGGTGAATTGCCTTCGGGTGTCGCGGGGTTACCAGCCGCGCCAGACGTTCCTCCTAGAAGCAGTACTGCCTCTGGCACCAAGCGGTGAAAGTGTTCGCTCACCGAAACCAGCAACGACGAACAGCCGGAGACTCACCCTGAAGATGGCTTTTCTGTGGTGATCTCACGCAGGGTGAAGAATGCAATTTTCCGCGAGCAGCGTCAATTAGAGAAACTTAAAAGCGATATTTCATCGGGGTCTATTAATACCTTCAAGGTTATTATCCGCAAGAGCTGCCCAGACGGTTCAAAATACAGTGACTTTGCGGAAGGCTCGATGCTGCGTCTCTTCAAAGAGATATACGCCATCTCACCGGGAAGCAAGATCTCAAAGGGGAACGGCGGAATTCTTGTGTGGGTTAGCAGTGTGGAGGCCGCCAAAAGTCTGTTGCAACTGACAGTTCTTGGTGAAGTTTCCGTATTGGCTGTTTGCCCCGCCTTGACGAGTTTCAGAGCAAGAATCCAAGGCGTAAACGTGGCTTTTACCGAAGACGAGATACGAGATGAATTAAGTAGTGCTGGGGTTACCGCCGTACGACGCCTCTACTCTCGGGTAAAATACCGCTCAGTAGGGTGATTCTAACATTTGACCGTCAACCACCAGCGTCAATGTTTCTAGGTTTCAAGGTCCATCCGGTGATACTTGAACCAGACCAGCCAAAGCTGTGCTTTAACTGTCAAAGAGCGGGCCATTTTGCTGATAGATGCACTCTGCAAAGGGCTTGCAAGAAGTGTGGCAAGTCAGACCACCTGGCAGCGGAATGTGCCAATCCCTCGAGGCGTGTCAACTGCAACGGGTCTCACGCGGCTGGTTCCCCCTCTTGTCCACGTTTAGCCTACCTTCGTGAGAAAAACCGGATTATCATGGAAGCTAGGACTCTTCGGCAGGTGCAGACGGTTAATCCCTCAGCAGTCATCACAGAAGAAGCCCAGTGCCCGGTTTCGGTTCCTGTGGGAGACTCTACACGGGGCGTCACGGATGACAGACCTTCGTACGCTGCAGTCTTGCGGGGAATCTCATCGACCCAGGACGGGAGCGCTCTACACGTTCTTTTGCCCAGACCTCGGCGCCTTCCTCGACGCAAGCCTACTAGATATAGTAGAGTAAGCTCGGTTACCCGACCGCGTCCTTTGACACGGAGGGTTCGGAAACACAAAGTTAAGAAGGCGACGCCACCAGGCAGTATCGGAACCACCTTGTCTGACCTAGCAAAAGTACTCCAGGGTATAAGTCCTGACCTGGCAGCCACACTTACGTCGATTGCCGAAGCACTAGAGGTGTTATTAGCTTTGCTGCCGGTAGTAGATAAGCTAAAGAACTTTTCTCTATAATGGAAGACTACAGCTCTACCATCAACTCAGCGATGCCACAAAACGTTTCGGATGATTCTGGAGAGGACCCTAACAGGATCGCTAGCCCTGTGTGCAACAACAGATACACAAGAAGAGGACTTTCTAAACACATGTCCGCCAGACACCCCGGCGTCAGAGGCATAGAAGTAACGCCAACCACTGGCGTATCAGCCACCTCGGAGAAACTTATCGGACACATTCAGAATGCCATGCGACATGCAAGGCTAGTCCGCGTGTTGCCTAAGGCCATAAGAGCATCCGTTGCAGACGAACTGACAAAAGTTTTATTAAAGGCCGCGTCGAACAACGACATGGAGGCCTGGCACTCATTGTTTTCTTTCGCACCGGTAGTGCTGCGCCTTCCACGAATTCGGAACAACTCACGTTCTCTTACAGTTATTATCAAAAAGAACCTTCGTGACTTTGTGCAGGGTTTAAGGATTGAGAACGTCGAACATCATGAAACTAGGACAAATACCAGAAGGGACCCTAAGGACGAGATCTGTAGACGCGCCATAGTCAAGCTCTCTGAAGGAGATGTCTCTGGCGCCGCCAGGCTTATTGGCTCCACGGACACATTTATATCTCAGTCCGAAAGCCTTGAGTTTCTTCGAGACAAACATCCACAGGCCCCCTCGGACCTTTGCTTGCCATCTCGTCCTCCGATTATACTGCCATCTACTACTTCCAGCGACGAAGTGCGTTTGGCTGTGAGATCCTTCCCCAGGAGCTCTGCAGCTGGTCCTGACTTCCTTAGGCCTCGACTTCTTCAGGACCTGTTGTCCGCTTAGGGTCCGTCGCTGACAGACTAGCAGATGCACTGGCAAAGGTTGTAGACATTCTCCGGTGGGGGTCTCCCCCTGTAGCCCTTCAACCTATTATATTTGGGGCACGACTATTTGCTCTCAAGAAGAAAGACGGTTCTCTCCGCCCCATAGCATGCTCGTCTACACTCCGAAGGTTGGCTTCAAAATTTGGGTGCGCTGCCAACAAAGCTTAAATATTATCAACAATTGGTTCTCATCAGCTGGGCTTTGCAACTACTGGCGGTACGGAGATCGGAATTTACACCTCCCGCGCCTTTATAAACTCCCGCAGTGGCCCAACCGTTCTCGTTAAATTAGATTTTAGGAATGCCTTTACCAGCGTCAGAAGAGACCACTTGCTAAACGTGGTGAAATGCTACGCTCCGCAAATGTTTCACCAGGTACATGCGGCGTAGGCCCAACCGTCGCATTTGGTCTTGCCGCAGGCCACTATATCTTCGCAGTCCGGCCTTCAACAAGGAGACCCTTTAGGTCCGCCTTTGTTCTGTTTGTGCGTAAATGACTTGATAGACTCCCTACAGTGTCCTCTAAATGCCTGGTACCTGGACGACGGTGTGCTTGGAGGTGACCTAGCTACAGTAATCGGTGATATTCGCAGAGTCCGGGACTTCGAGAGGGTGAGTGGTCTATTCCTAAATCCCGCGAAATGCGAGGTCTACGTCACGGGGCCCGAGGATATAATCTAGCCGGATATATCGGAGCTATGCCATCTCCTTGCCGGTTGCAAGGTCGTCCAAAAGAGCGACATTGAGCTCCTCGGGGTTCCCTCTGCCAAGAGGGATTACCTGGGGCTTTAGACGCGTGGAGAGAGAAGCTTGAAGTTGCCGCCAGCCGTCCTCCATCGCTGGAATCTCATCGCGGAATATTCCTACTAAGATCATGCTTTTCGGCGGCCCGGATAACGCACCTGCTTAGAGGGGCCAATTGTTTTGACTTGACCGAGAACCTTCGAGAATTCAACGAGTGGACCTTGAAAACACTGGAGATGCTCCTGAACATACGCCTTTCACCCAAGGCAGGCTTGCAGGCTCTGCTTTCCATATCCTTAGGTGGACTGGGAATGCCTGATGCTGTAGCGTTGGCTGGGAAAAGCCAAATGGTTACTGGACGACACAGGCAAAAGAGTCTACGATCACACTTTGGCAGCCCTAGTCGAGAGATTGGCGTCTCTGTGCGGTGTCATACCCACGGACACCCTTTCCCAAAAAAGCTGTTCGACCCCACTGCAGGAGAAGACATTTGTGCATCTACTTGAGCAAGCCCCCACTACGACTGACAAGACCAGGCTACGGGCGGTCTCTGCAAAAAGTGCCGGGGCCTGGTTACAGGCTCTCCCCAGTGTTCACTTAGGCACTCTTTTAGATGACGACACTGTTCGAATTAGTGCGGGGCTACGCCTGGGGACAGCTCTCGTTTTCCCGCACCAATGTAGATGCGGCGATCAAGTGGGGCCACAGGCATACCATGGTCTCTCTTGTGCTTTAAGCCCAGGTCGTCGAGCCCGGCACGCAGCTCTTAATGGGACATTTAGCCGAGCCTTGAGGTCTGCTGGTTTTCCTTGCATTCTCGAGCCTCCTGGCCTCTGCAGGGATGATGGAAAACGACCGGACGGACTGACACTAACGTCCTTTGAAATGGGTCGCATGCTGGTATGGGATGAAACCGTTACTGACTTATTAGCCCCTTCAATGGTCAGTGCGGGAGCGGAACATGCTGGTCACGCATCTATGTTGGCGGAGGCGAATAAGTACAGAAAGTATGCCAGTATTACCTACCCCCACGATTTTCGCCCGCTGGCATTCGAGACACTGGGGGGACCCGGCTCAAAGACGCACAAACTCATTCAACGTGTCGGCAAGGCGCTCAACCGTTCGACAGAGGACACTAGAGCTATCGAGTACCTGCACCAGAGACTATTGCTGGACATTCAGCGAGGTAACGCCGCCTCTGTGCGCGGAACTCTGCTAGACTGGACACGCCCGAACCTGGAGGATATGTGACATTTTCACTTTTAAAACACCGGTGTACACGTTCATAAAGAGACAATTGTTACCTCTAATATACAGGTAGTTCAATAAGATCTTAGAATGAAAACCAAGAATTTTCCAAATCATGTTTTTAAATTTATCTTATTCGATATACTCCCCGAGATGCTCAATACACTTTTCCCACCAAGATTTCAGAGCTTTTATACCTCTTAAGTAGAATTCCGCGTCTTTAGACTGAAAATAGGCATTGACAGCAGCCTTAACCTCTTCATTGCTGGAAAAACGCTTTCCACCGAGACTATTCTTCAAATGTTCGAAGAGGAAATAATCAGAGGGGGCCAGGTCTAAAGAATAGGAAGGTTGTTCAATAAGTTCGAACCTCAGTTGGGCCAGTTTTGCCGATGCTTGCCGGGACTTGTGTGCAGGAGCATTGTCCTGGTGAAACAGGACAACCTTCTTCTGCAAAGCGGGCTGTTTCACGATGAGTTCTTGCTAAAGGCAGTCCAACAGTCGTGCATAATATTCTCCTGTGATCGTTTTACCGCTCTCAAGGTAGTCGACCAGCATTATTCTACGTTGGTCTTAAAAAACTGTAGCCATCACCTTTCCGGTCAATGCCGTTGTCTGCACCCTCTTCGGAGGTCCTTCATCAGGTGCACACCATTGGCAAGATGCTTCTTGGGTCTCGGGAGTGTAGTGATGGACCCAGCTTTCATCGACGGTCATGAATCTGCGCCAAAAGTCCGACGGATTGTTCGACATCTTGGCCAAATTTCGCTGTGAAGCGAAAACAGGCGCGTTTTTTGGCCTTGGTTGAGCAAATGCGGCAGCCATTTTTCTCTGAGCTCTTTCATCTTCAAGTTTTCGTATAAGATAAAATGCACACTACCTAAACTAATTCCTAATGCCTCCGCTATCTCCTTAATGTTCATTCGCTTATCTGTGCAAACGATGTTTCGCACTTTCTCTATGTTTTCCTCATCAGTTGCCGTTTTTTGGCCTCCTGGACGTAGTTCATTCTCGGTGCTCCTGCGACCTCTTTTTAACACATTAATCCAGTTGGAAACAGTGGCAAAGCATGGCGCAGAGTCACCGTACGTCTCGTCCAACCCAATTTTTACTTGGGTCGCATTCCAACTTTTGAAAAAAAATGCTTGATAACCACTCGAAACTCTTTTTTCTTCATTTTTAAAAATCACGCCGATACGTTGCACGGGAAAAGCTATCAAACGAAATCGCAAGGGCCGATCACCATAATATTTTGAGTGCTAGCAGTCGAAAAGTTGCAGTTCCTAATAGCGGTGGAAGCGCGCCAAAATTCGAATTCTAAAAAGCTCATTCTAAGAACTTATTGAATTACCTGTATAGTATATAATAATGTATAATTTATATAATAATGTTGATATATACTAAGCTGGTGTTGAAGAATTAATTGTCGCGTCTATGCACGTTGTTAAGACGAGTTACCATTAGCATCAATGAAATGACAAAATTAATTATTGATTGACCTCATTAATGAAAGTTAAATAATTCCTTTGTTTAGTCGACCAGTTGAATATGGATGAAAGCTAAACTTTAATGAATCGTCTTGCCGCAGATCAATGCATGTAGTGGGTGTCAGAAGCTACGTAATCTTATAAAATTGTAGAGCGTTTCTTATCGTTTTTGAAACGGCTTGCCATACAGGTCAATAGTGCCAACTATCGACGGAGGAGGAACTCGTTTTCTGTCCATTTGAATGCCGGTTTGAGGACGTTGCTGTTATGCTTGCTCTCGTGACAAGTTAATGAGTCCTTTAGATAGATAACTTGCCAACTTCGTTGTGCTTCGCGCACCTTCTTCGTCTTGCCTTGAGCTATCACCCATCTCTCTTAACTGAGCTAGGTGAGAGCAAACAAAAATGTGTCCTGTTCGTCGCTGTTTGTCTTCTATCTTTCTCGCGACACAACAAGCTCGGTTAGCAGTGACGTGATATCAGAGTGCAGAGAAGGCTTTCTGACTCACTCGTCTTCTCTGCACTTACTCAGTGCGTCTACAAAGCAAAGTTTTTGGGCTGACCCTCAGCCAAGATTTAACGTCCACGGGACTGTTTTTCGCATTGCTTCATAGGCGGACCCCCATAACTACAAATGTACAACGGTAGGACTCGAACCCGCGCACCTGCTATGTGTCTCCTCCGGGAGGATCGAGGCGCAGACTTAAGCCACTACGCCACCGGGCTTGACTCGGTGTGTCTACTGATCTTGTTTCTACGCATACTGCGTGATGACTGCGGTGACGCTTCTGAGGGTGGTGGATGTAACAGTAGTAGTAGTAGTAGTAGTAGTAGTAGTAGTCGAGGCTTGGCGGTGGATCTGCCTGCCTATCTGTTTGTTTGTTTGTTAGTTCGTTTGCTTATTCGTTGCTCTGTTTGCCGGTGGTGATCAGTGGGGGTCTGCCTTTCTGTTTGTCTGTGTAACCGTCCGTTAGCCGGTTGCTTTGTCAGTCGTTGCCGGTCTATATGTAGCCATCGTGAAGCGATGATGTCCAGTGGTTGGCTGGTTAGTCCGTCTGGCCGTTCGTCCGACCGACCGACCGACCATCCATCCATCCATCTAGTCGTCGGTTTTGGCTGTTTGCGAGATCATGCGTGTTGACGTCACGGCAAACATTGAAGACACGTAGACAGAAGGATAGACAGACAGACAGATAGATGGTGATGGTGGTGGTTGTGGTGATGGTGCTTCTGCTACTGCCAATGCTGCCGTCGTAGTCGTCTTTGTTACTGATGTTGTTGTTGCTGCTGTTGTTGATAGGATCAGCAACAACAACAACAACGGCAGCAGCAGGAGTAGCAGCTGCAGCGTGGTCATAGTGCAGTGCAGTTGGGGAGAATTGGTTGTCTTCATTCGTTGCCAGGCGGGACGACAACAACGAACGACAATTGAGGGCTCGCACTATGGCGGCCGAATAGCGGCGAATCATCCGCTGGATCGAGTAGTTGTGGCGGCGGTGGCGGCGGCGGCGGCCACAGCAGCAGCAGCAGCAGCAGTAGCGGCGGCGGCAGCGACGGCGGCAGCAGCAATGGTTGCCGTGGCGGGCGGTGAAGCGGAGTGTCAGGCCCACAGACAGACAGACGGGCAGACGAACAGGCAAGCAGCGAGCGAGCGAGCGGGAAGGCCCCGCCTTCACCGACACCACGACGACGACGACGAGGGAGGGAGGGAGGGCGGGCGGGTGGTAGGGGCGGGGGCAGTTTGCCGCTAGGCCGCTGTCTGCACCCAGCAAGAAAGCAAGCATGACGGACGAACGGACGGTCTTATGAACGGACGGACTGACGGACGAGGCCATTGTTCTCTGCTGACAAATGATCGGTCGGTCGGTCGGTCGGTTGGTCGGTCGGACCGACGACGGACAATCAGACTTATGAACAGATGGACTATGGAAGCAGCCAAAGATGAATGGATAGACAGACGTTCGTCCGGACAAATGGATGGATGGATGGATGGATACGCAGCTAAATGAGTGGATGAATGAATGAGTAAGTGAATGGCAACCGATCGAATTGCACTGGCTCGTATTAATGCTGGCTGGCCGACCGACCGACCGACTGGCACCCGACACGATGGTGAACGCGCCTGTGGTGGTGTTTGTGGAGGCGGCGGTGGCGGTGGCGGCGGCGGAAACAGCAGCAGCAGCAGAAGCAGAGGGGCCGCTGCAGTCGCTGCAGTAGCAAGCGGGAAAGGGACCCCTCGTTTCCGGACCTCTTTCTGCTACCCGAGGAGGTACTCGGACCGCCGACCAACCAACCAACCCACCAACGGAGAGACGACGGCACAGCGGACGGTAAACTGATGATGATGATGATGATGATGATGACAACGACCACATGTAAACCCCAATTTCGTTAAAGCTTGCGTCTTATGTCCTAATGAACATTAATGCATGCATCTGTAAACTAAGGTTGTCAACGAACGCTTGCTGAATCGCCCCCAACTTGCGATACGTTTCACAAATAAAGCACATGATCAGTAGTGTTTACTCGGTTCATGACTCGGGAGAGCGAAGGAGGAAGGAGGAGAGGAATGCCTGGTGTGATTATTGCATAGTTTAGACTTGTAATTTGATCATCAGCTGAAAGTCACCACACCCGTTACAACAGGTGAAGAGCGTGACGTGAAGCTGAAGAAACAGCCACTCCTCTACTCCGTTCGGCAATCGGAGATGGCGCACAGATAGACCGTAGCTGGTGCTGCTGCTGTTGCAGATACAGAAATAACAGAGACTGAGCTGAATAGGTGTCCACTATTGCTTCTTAGAGCAGATCTTATGATATGCATCGTATTTGTCGCTGTGTCAACAACTAGGCGTGGCATCGTTCTTCGGCGGTCTACGAGAGAGGCTATGTGGACCGATGATGATTGTCGATCGATGGAGTAATGTATCGCTGTTGAGCCATGGTAGATGAACAGGTGGTGAATGGATGGGTGGGTGGGTGGATCTAGCCATACAATCGCTGCGGTTGCTTGCGGAATGAGGAGGAGGAGGAGGTAGCTCTCGATGACTCGGTCGATAGCTAGGTGCGTAGGTGTTGTATTGTAGGTGAGTTGGCTGAATGAATGAATGAATGGGCAAGTTGGATAGATGATAGATGGATAAATGGATGAATGGTTGGATAGGTGGATGGGTAGGTGGGTGGATGGGTGGGTGGGTGTGCGGTGACGTGTGCTGGTGGCTGGGTGCGTTGAGCGCGTCTGCGTGGGTGCGCGTGGCGACCTGCAGTTTTGTCGAATCACTCCTCACCCTCGTCTTCATCATCATCATCACCATCATCATCATCAGTCTCGTTGGCTTCGTTGCCGCCGCTGTTGCCGTTGCCGCCGCAGCCCCGTCGTTGGTGGTCCGATGTGCGCATGTGTGCTGCCGCTGTGCGAGGGTGGTGGCCGCCACTGCCAGCAGCTGCAATAGCAGCAGCAGCAGCTGCAATAGCAGCAGCAGCCATTGATCGAACTGTACGAACTGTGCTGCACTGGTCGTACGACCGAACGACCGCCTGGCTGCCTGCCTGCCTGGCCAAGTGAGTGAGCGAACGGGCAAGTTAGCTTGCCGAGTGCTTCATTGCTTTCGCCGCCTTCCCCCTCTTCTTCCTCTTCCTCTTCCTCCTCCTCCTCCTCCTCCTGCTTCGTCAAACTTCATTTCCACCGGTTTGAGCGTATCACGTACATACGCACGCATGCACGCACGTACGTATGTATGTAAGTGAGCCGTACGGAAGGACGGACAAACGGAGAGACACATAGACAGACTGTCAGACAAACAGACAGACAAACAGACAGACAGACGAACGAATGGACGGACGGGCCTACGGACAGACACACAGACAGACATACAGACACGGAATCTCGTCGGCCGATATTTGGCGGCGGCCTGCTATCTATCCCTCGGCCGCTCACAGCCACCACTCTCATCGCCGCCGCCGCCGCCGCCACCACTGCCACTGCCACTGCCGCCGTTACTGTGACTGCTTTTGCAATGGAGACCAATCGGCACTAATATAGTAGTTCTACAACAAATACTTGCATTATTATTAATTACCAAGACGACAAGTCAACTGCGGCTGCTGTCAAGTCAACCACCGCCAAGATCCTCCTATCGAACATTTCGCATCCCATTGCTCTTCGTCGTCGCTTTCGTCGTCGTTGTTGTTGTTGCTGCTGTTTTTGTTGTCTGCGTGGTCAACATCATTTTCGTCGTACCATCATCATCACCATCATCATAATCGTTGTCAAAATCATTGTTTTCATCGTTGTTGTTGTTGTTGTTGTTGCTGTTGTTGGTACTTTGGCCGTCTCCGCTAGCTCACTGATACGCCGATACAGCAACAACGGCTGAGACGGCGCCGCTGCACTCACTGCAGCGGCAGCAGCAGCAGCGACGACGGCGACGACGACGTCGGAGCAGCGCGCGAGCCAAGCTGAGCAAAACCACCGACCGTCGTCAGCCAGTGAGCCAGTGAGCCAGCCAGCCTGGCAGCCAGATCGACGTGCGCCGATCAGTTCGAAGAGGCGAACACCGACAACGGCCGCGCTGTTGCTGGTTGCAGTTGTAGTAATAGTAGTAGTAGTAGTAGTAGTAGTAGTAGTCGCAGTCGTAGTAGTCATAGTGACGGCAGCAACGGCGCCGAATACGGGAACACAACAACAACGACAACTAGAACAACAACAACAACAACAACAACAATATCTAGAACAACAACAACAACAGCAACGCATCGAGGAACATAACCGGCCTACACGTTTGGTGACTGGCGAAGAAACGCGCCGAAGAGCGCCGAAACAGTCAAGTCCATCGGCAATGGCGAGAGGTTGAAGTGCTCCAAGACAGGAAGACCGCACGCCGGAGACACCACGCAACAGCCAGCAGCGCGACCAACCGCCGGCGTGATAACAACACAGCCAAATATGCACCCGCTTGAACTTCAGTCAGCTCAAGTTCGTCCAGCTGATGCTGGTGCTGCTGCTGCTGCAACAACAACAACTAAGGCTGGATCATCATCATCATTACATCGTAATAACATATGCGGCTAACACAATACCGTAACTACAACCTCCAGTGGTTTTTCCCGTGTTCCGGTGCAGCGTATGTTTATCGCTTGTGTGTTCCAACCACCTGTGTTCCATGAGTGTGCCTCTGTCTCTCTGTCTGTCTGTCGGTCTGTTTGTGTGAGTGAGTGCTAAGCTTGTAAGCGTGTCCACCGCACCTGCGTGTTTGTGTGTGTGTGTGTGTGCGTGTGTAGATGGAAATTAACTCCAGAACGAAGAATCTGTTTGAGTGAAGCTACGTAGGGGAAGAAGGAAAAACTTTACCAAAGCCGAGGAACTGTTCCCGCGCGATTTGTGTTGTGCTTTCGGTTGCTATTGGTTGGCAGAGCAAGCAGAAGTAGCAGCAGCAGCAGCAGCAGAAACTACCCTTGAAGACTCCTTCATCGCAGACCGTTCAGTGCAGCTATCTGTGTTGGACAGGTGATTAGGCCTGATTGTACTGCCGAATCTCGTGATTAAGACATTCTACTGACACGACTTGTGTATTGTTGTGTAGTTCGGCTGATGTGTAAGGTAGCCACAACTCTGGAAAGAAGATTGACACCTACGAAGATTGTCTAGCAGCAAACGGCACGCTCCTCCTGCACAGTTGTCAATCCGCTCGCTTCTCTGACATTCCACCACCACCACCACCTGCTACCTGCTTATAGCCGTAAGTCTCTTGAAAAGAAAAGGCGTAATAGTTAATTCCTCAACAGTAGCTACGAACAACAACAATGACAACAAGGCTCAACGTCGTGCAACGACAACATGGCTGTGCTTATATGATGTTCTTACCAGAAACATAGAATATAATATAATATATCGTATTTATTGGTTACGCACAACAAATAGGACGAGTTTCCACATTGAGAATTCCGAGATTGATTTTATATATATATATATATATATATATATATATATATATATATATATATATATATATATGAAGGAATCGTTAAGTTGTCGAACGCAACTACGGCTACTTCGTATATAATAAAAATAGACGGAAACACAGCATCGGCAGCAACAAAAATTTCAGTAGCAAGGGACACAAAAAGATACAGCAGCAACAACAACAACAACAACAACAACGTCATCCAATCAACGGCAACCCGTACAATAACATTGACATGACCGTCGTGGTGACTGGTTGACCGTCGATATAAATTGATCTGGCAGTGTGGTCATTAATTACCGTCGGCATTAGTTGCTTTGCCTTCCTGCTGCGGCTTCCTCATCATCTTAAAGCGACTACCAGCTCGCCAGTGTGTTTGTATGACCATGCCTTGGCACCGTTGACACGTAAATGCCGCCATAATAACCTTTGCGTCGAATCGCTATTACAAAAATATGTGCCCTTGCATATATATATATATATATACATATACGAAATGCTCCCTCTCCTTTATATGCATACGCGAATATATATATATATATATATATATATGCATGTATATATATGCATGTGTGCCTAAACACTTGTTGTACATGCATCTACTATAACTTCATATATGGTTTATGTAAGTAGCCATACATGTCTGTCTACATGCAATGTTTTTAACTAACTGTATGATGGCGTCCTGATGTTTAATTTTAATGGGCAATTAGTGCTTAACAAGCGATTTTTAAGAACATGTTACATTATGTATGATCTTCATACTCATTAGATCATAACAATAACAGCTTGGAATTACCTGTTCAATCCCAGTGACGACATTCGAATGTCCAACACCCCATCGAGCTCGAAATTTCAACAAAGTACTATCGATGCTAAACCGTGGTAATGTTGTGACAACACGCCACGTTTGCACACATATATATATATAAATATATATGTTAAGCCAGCTACTGGGCCATAACCGCATATACACGTAGACCGCAGCTTTATAGCTAATATGCATTCATAACAAACACCGAAGTGCAGGTGAAGCTCGGGAGAAGGGCAACAGATTGTTGTTAATAAAAACCAATCAAATAAAAAGTAAAACATTCAATAGCACGCCTAGTTATTTAACTAATCACATCGAGCTAAAAAAAAAAAAAAATATATATATATATATATATATATATATATATATATATATATATATATATATATATATATATATATATATATATATATATATATATATATATATATATTATGCATATAAAACCTTTTATAGCAAAAAATAATGTCTCTCATTCTATAAAGAGTGAAGTTATTTTATTTAAAATAACGACCCTCGCTAGCTATAAACTATGCCTATCTTTCAGGCAACTTGTGGATTTCTCGCCAGAGGAAGTCCGTATTTTTAGAGACAAACCAATTACTTACCGCTTTTCGGACGTCTTTGTACGGAGAAAATGTCTGCTTAGCCAGAGCCTAGTGATGCAAAGAAGTGGTAATCGAATGAAGCCAAGTCAGGCGAATTAGCGGGGTGGGAAAGAGTTTTCCACTGAATATGCTTTATAAGTTTTTCACCACCCCCGCTTTGTGTGATTACGCATTGTCGTGGCGCAAAATAAATTTGTTGTGCTAGCTTTTGTATTCTGAATGTTTTCCGCACAATGCCTTTCAAATAGCTTGTTGACTGTAGCGAGCAGCATCGACGGGTTCACACGGTTTTAGCAGCTCATAATAGTTCATAGCTCATTATAATAACAACACCCCTTTGGTCCCACCAAATACAGAGCATTGTATTTTTTCGAAGCGATTCAGACACGCAGTCGATGACGCTGCTGCACCAGGATCTAACTATGACTTTTGGTCCTTGGGATTGTCAAGAAAGGTCCACTTTACATCTCCGGTCACAATCCGATGCAAGACCGACTTCTGTTTCAACCTGGCGAGCAGAATCTTACAAGTGATTTATCGGCTCTTTTGCAGGCTTTCATTCAGGTCATGTGGGACCTACTTTAAGAGCTTCAGGATCTTCCCCATGACCTTTAAGCGTCTGTACATGGTTATTTGGCACACGTTTAGTTGAGTTGCGAGTTCATCTTGAGTCCAACAAAGCTTTCCATTCGGTGTCATCCAACTTGCTTGGCGGTTTTCCTCGTGCTTCGTCGTTCAGTTACAAATTGTCACTGTTGAACTTTTTAAACCACTCAAAACACTGATCTGCCGAAAGCATTCTCGTCGTAAGCTTCGACATTTTATGCACTTCGGTCGTTTTTCAAATAAAAACAGAAAAAGAGGTCTCCGCAAATCGGTGATTTTTGGCAAAACGTTCGACATGGTCCCGGAAATTTCGTCGCACTCCAACAATAGAACTGCGTCCTTGCCGCTGTCGGCTGCTAGGTACATCGATATCAGCGCCCTCTGTCCACTGAATTCTTTTATATATATATATATATATATATATATATATATATATATATCAAATAAAATTGCGCTTTCGTACCTAGAAAACATGTAGTTTCAAAATCCAAGATGTAACGACCTTATTATTTTTTGGATTATTACTTCTTGTCTTGTCAGACACCAGTCAATGATTTAGCTTATTTTTCCAAACTTACTTCACTACTTTTTTAAAAAGAAGGTATTTTTGCCGCCTCTTCAATATGCTGTGAACAAGTGCCTTTTCAACGTTGTTGAACAATGTTGCATTCGTTTAACTAAGTGATACCTTGATGGTATAACGCCGGGAATTCGGTGGATGATTATTAAGTTTTCAAACTAGCTCTCGGGGATTCTGTCCTTATTCATGGAGTGCAGGCTAATATAGGTTAACATTTTTATAATTGTCCGTAGTTGGTTGTACCGAAAAGTGTAGTATTCGGTTCTAGAAAGTTTTACTGAAAGAATATATTCCTTTGATATCCCACCAACGACGGTAATGCATTTTCACCGTAAATATTTCCCTTTAGTTTGCCCTAGGCAAAGCTTGAAACATATGACTAACGCTTTCTCTTATATGCCTATGCTACCTCTGAGTACTCACTTTATCACAGGTCAGATCTATCATCAAACGTGCGCGATAAAACTTCGTTGCATTACTCAATATATGAGGCACCCATTTACGGAGCTTAGACGCGATTCGAGCTGTTCTTAAAATAGCTAAGTGATAACTCCCAAGTTTTGTCAACCTTTCGAGTAGTGACCGTGTTGCCCAATTTGTTAGCTCGCGGCGTCTTCTCCCAAAGTGATGGCCTTTCTTTTTCATCGGTTCATAAAGGTCGAAATTACCGTTTCGAAACCTTTAAGACTATAATTGGCAGGTTCTTACGCTGATAGGTATCCCAAGTGTACGCCATACCTCTGGCGTACAAGCACCAAAACGAGCACAAAAAAGGATTTAGAAAATACCTTCGGCACGCAATATATATATATATATATATATATATATATATATATATATGGAGTGTTACTTCAATAAGGCAAATATGTGAGCTGGATATTGATATCGTCGTACTGATGACAACTGCGTCGTGTGGACACCGTGAACACCAACAACAATAACGGTGCTTCTCTAGAATTGTAAATCACCAGAATGAGATTGATTAGGCAAGACAACAAGGTTCGTAGTGGCAGTGACCAGGCGTTCGTTGAACGGGAGTAACTTAAAATAAGATGAGTGATCGGTCAAAGTGGGCCTAATATCATCAGTCTATCTATCTGTCAGTATGGTGGGTGAACGAGGAGCTCATGTGCTTCGGCTACTTTGAGTCCGGCCCGTAAACAAAGCATGGTAGTAGGCAAGAGTGATAATGAGATAACGAGTTAAGATAGCCAGCAGTGAGCAAGTTGTAGGCAATCAATAGGACTGAAATCGTACATGGATGAGTGTATGCACACAGAGTAAGGTCAGAGTCAAATTTGCAATACGAACACCCATTGCGCATTTTTAGTGAAGTCCTCAACGAGCGATTTCCTGCATTTAAACGCATGCCCCTTTCGCCAGTAGCCGCATACGTTTTGAATACACGATGCATCATATGTAGAGAACGTGTTGGTATCCGAGTCATATGGGACTTCATGTCTGCAAGGTAACGGGTACCGAATGGCAAGCATTCGTCGGCCACGGTGGTGTTTTCGTCGCTTGTCCTTCCTCGTCGCTTCATGTGCTTATACATTGCCACCCATCCGGAGCCAGTTGAGTTTACCTCACCAGCAAACACCAGGCCTTCTGTTTCAAGCGCGAAGGGTGCCATGCATGCCATTCTGATTATGCTGTTTAAGCACATTGAAAATGGTCATTCAATCATCGTAAGCATTATGTTGTTATGTCATGACTGATCTCGTCGGCATTTGTCATTTTGCAGTGCCACCCTGCTTGTCGGTATTGCTTGTCGGTACGAGAGGCCGGTGTTGTACAAGCGGTCGTAGGTAGCAGTGAACAGCACCAAACCACAGCATGGAGGAGAAGGCAAAATTCAAGCCAAACAACCACTCTGTAGTTGTCCTAACACATAAGACAGAATGACGCTGCAGAATGATGATGATGATGATGATACTGCTAGATCTGTTGGTCGCGGCCGGCGGAGGGGGAGGGGGTGTAGCACCGTTAACTACAGGTTGGTGGCAGCGCTAACATGGGTGACGCTTAACGACACACGACTATAGACTGCTGCCCTGGTCGCTACGTGTAGTTAGATGCTGCTGCTGCTGATGCTGGTGGTTTTGTTGATGTTGTTGTTGTTGTTGTTATTGCTGTTGTTGCTGAGGTTTATGTTGCGGTTGTTCTAGTGATTGCGTGTCTGTTCGTAGCTGTTGATATCAGGCAGCTTTTATTGTCGTTGTTCTGCGTGCTGTGTTGTCTGTCGATGTTGTTAACGTCGTTGTTATTGTTGTTGCTGTTGTTGCTGCCGCCGCCGCCGTTCGAATTTTTGTTTGCTGTGGTTGTCACTGTTCTTTTTGCTGCTGTTGATGTTATTGATTTCGTTCTTTTATCTTTCTACAATTCTTTTGGAGTTTTTATAGTTCCGAAAAAAAGGAGACGGTGTCGTTGTTGTTATGTGCGTGTGCGTCTTCTTGCACTGCCTTCCTTTGTTTTCGATTTGGCTAATTCCTACGATTTACGCCATCCAAGCCACTTTGCAGGTCGATTGTGTAGCCTGCTATCGTCAATATCGTCGCGGTTGTTGTTGTTGTTATTGTTGTTGTTTCTGTTCCGCCGTCGTTATTATTGCTCTCGTTTTATTGTCGGCTTCGGTGTTATTGTTACGTTTCTCTTAGCATGTTATCTTGTTTAGCTCATTCTCTGTGATTAGAGTCGCTTGTAAAATATAAGAAACACGCAAGACAAAGCTGTTGAAGACAAATGCATCGATCCACACAGAGAGATCCACCGATCAAACGCCGTCGCAATCTCGTCCCTCCACACATCTGATGTCGAAGTGTCTGATGTTGTCACATTTCGTGCCTAATCAAAGTGAGCAGAAGAGCGCGATGAGGCGACGTTTGAGTGACGTTCTGCTTTGCCAACCAAACACCGAAACAGCGTTAACAAACGTGGTTTTAATCCGAGCCATCGGGGATAGCTAGCAGAAACAACGTCGACGTTGCACAGTGCACCTAAGGCCCATCCATGGGAAGTTCAACAATATGTAAAAGTACCTGTGCATATGCGCATTGCTGTGTCCTTCGCAGAAGCAACGCTTTAACTTTTCTTTAATTACACAAATTGAATTACCTAATTTCAATTTTAATAACTGAACCAGGTACGCCAATCACAATATACACTTCGTTTGAAAGTTTGAAATGTATTTATTACGACACAATATATTTCATCTGAAATGCGATTTCTAATTGTACTCACTGGTAATATGTGAGGACCTACCGAAGCAGTGCCTGGCTTAGTGGCAAAGCCTTTGCCTTGAATTCGAGAGGCCTGGGTTCGAGACCCAGACCGGCCACACTTAAATTGGTTTGCATGGTTTCCAATTTAGACAAATTAAACGCCGGAGTGGATTAAAAATTAGCAATGACATGAGAAAAACATACACGGGCATTAGCTTTACGGAAAATTTAAAACAATGTCCACCTACGCATAGGTTAATACTTAAGGTTAATTTAAATGTTAACCTATGCATAGGTAGACATAACACCCTACCAAGACGGCGTTTCCATCGTATGCCTCTGTAGTAACCACTTAACGTACATTGTATGCTTTCATGAATTATCTAAGGCAGCCGAAGCATATGTATATATACATATATAATTCAAGTACATATACTGCTGTGAAGACAGCGTTAGTGGTTTCATTGTTGTTAGGATTTTTTTTAATCAAACGTAAAATGTCATAAAAAATTATTAAAATGATTTTTAGGAAAATTTTACATTACGCGCGCAGGTTTTTCCTACAATACCAGACTCATTATAAGATTTGGGACGCAGCTTAATGCTAGAGTTAATGGGGTACGTGTATAGAATTTATATTTTGACCATTTTGAAGGTAACTATGCTACGCGTTCAGAAAGTTAGGTCACTATTTTAAACTGTTATACAAACGTGTGCAGAGTCAAGTATCTGGCGAGTATATGACTCGTAGTATTGTACTGACAAAACGACTTGACGCTATATTTAGTAAACGTTGTTGTTTACAGGGACGTCACAGGAACCACGTGCGCTAGTGACGTGGTTACACGTTCTTAAGAAAAGATTGGCAGTACTAACTAACTAAGAGCGTTTCAACTAATAGGGGAAGTAGTCTGACTTGCGTTAGTTCTTCTTGAGTAAGGCCTTCTTTTAATTAGTCTAAGCAATGACATCAGCCTCCTCTCCTGAGATTCGAGCTCCAGCATCCTAGCCTAATACATGCAAGGTCCGGCTACGTTAGATTGACGTTGGATATGCAGGCTGTTCTAACATTTTAACGCATAACCACAAAATATATCTTCGCTGTCTGACTTTCATCGCTCGACATTCAACGAGGAAATGCAGCGTCTGCAACGGGCACATTGTTGAAAGAGCTAACCCTGGGTTAGAGAACCCGTGACCACACGTTCGCGCGGAGACAATTGTCCACTCTAAAATGCTAACGTAGCGAAGCTATACAAATAAATTATCCTATTATAAGAGTATTATGTTAGTTGTTTAAATGTAACTTAGCTGCTTGCTTTTTAGGAGTATATATATATATATATATATAAATAATGCGGCGGGAAGAGCTGATGCGCATGCTTAACAAGCAAAATCGGATTGCTTGAAGTGATTAATAAAAAAATGTTTATATATATATATATATATATATATATATATATATATATATATATATATATATATATATATATATCTGCTGAATTTCAGCTGAAGCTTTTGATCTTCGTTTAAATGTTTCCTTGTTTTCCCAAATTCAATTTCTGTCGCTGCTATTATCGACGATTTCCAGCGACTAGTCATCGCTGTTGATACGTCGTCGGCTTGAGCCGGCACCTCGATATGTTTGTCTCCCTTCCACTCCTCCCCCCCGCCCCCTGTCTGTACGCCTGTCTATCTATCTATGTGCTCACTTTTTTCTTTTCTTTTCGTCGTGTTTTCGTCGGACGAGTCGTTGTGTAACTGTGTGCTGCACCAATGATTGTGGCAGCAGGCGCTGGCACCGGAGAAGCAACACACGAATCAGCAAGAGAAGCAGCAGGTATCGTGGCAGGGTCGTAGTGGTGGCTGCTGCTGCTGTTGTAGCTGAACTCGTGGTACCGCAGTTCATTCAGCCAGCCAGTCAGTCAGTTAAGCCAGGCCGACGAAAGAACCTCGTACCCTCCTCTCTACACGCTGGATTTCTATTGGTATTATAATTCTTCTTCGTTTGCCTGTGCACAGACATATTTGATGACGATACATTGCTCTCTAGAAAAAAAGGGGGGAAACAACGAGAAAGAAAAAGAACAGTGTTCTGGCATAAATTGAAAACTGTGCGCAGTTGTATCATGACCGCTGACAACTAAGCCGCATTGATAATACGCTACATCGATTCGGACAGGCGAACCGAGCGGCGATGGCAGGAGCTGTTGACTCCTTCAGATCCTCCAGCAAAAGTGAGCGCTTATCGTCAGTTTGACTTCTGCGGCCGTCGAGCGCCGCTTTTGATCGAACCGTTCGAAAAACGAAACGCTCGATGAAATCGCTTCAGGAATAACCGGCTCCAGACATGATTTTTGGGACGTAATATGACTGGGTCATGCCTGTCTCGAATGTGCATCTTCTACACACGCTTATGCTCGTCACGCATAATGCCAGTACATCTCTAAGAAGTACCAACAATCATTATTTATTATGGTTTTCGTGACGACAATTGTTACCTTCATCCTTTATGTTGGCCAACATACCTACACGCTTATTAGTTAAGTTGGTTATTATTGGACAATCCAATGAGAACTCACGTGTCATTGCTGCACTCAGAGAAGAGACCGTCTTGTTTCCAGACAAATTAAGCTAAATCGGTTAGAACGAAGAGGGAGTTAAAAAAATCAGCTGATGGACCACGGCCACGAATTTTGCACTAACTGAACAAGCCACGCCAACATGCTTACTTGGAAGATTTTGGCAAAATGTCAGATGTCTGTTCATCTATTTGGCAGCAACATAAGAGTTTCAGTTTCCGCTCGCTTCCCCTCTTTCAGGAGAACTTTTAAGAGCCCACATCCGAGTGTTACATTTAGCCACTGCACGCCATGTCAGTCGTGCAGAGCTGGGCACCTTGACGTGGTTTACTCACTCAGTTCATAAGGTTTGCAATATCATGCAATGACATCGACAGCAACGGTACAACAAGCGGCTAATTTTTATTTTATACACCCTTCTATTCGTATGTAGTTGTGTGCATGTATATGCATTAATATATATATATATATATATATATATATATATATATATATATATATATATATATATATATATATATATATATATATATGCAACGTATAAGTTATTATGTTATATCAATCGAATAAGGCATACGTATATATGTATACATGGAGCAGACATACATGCATACAAATGCATACGTATAGCAGGGTGTGTGAAATAACATTTCGCTTGCGGTACCGTTGTACCGATGTAATGGTAATTTATTGTAAATAAATTTAAATCGGTACAATTATTTGAATGGTCAAAACGTGATGAGCGTATGCCAAAACGTGTCTGTACGATTTATGCTTCACTAGAGACTGCTTAGTTATCAATAATTAGCTAGCAAAGACAATAAGCAGCAGGCTGGCCGTTTGTTTGTGTGTGTAAAGACAGTGTCTGTCTGACTGTCTGTCGATATATCAGTCTTTTCAAGAAGAACTTGAACGAGCACACCGGGCTCCACAGGAAAAACGTGTGCATGCGTATCGCACCTACTGCATCTACATTTACCCCTACTGAGTCCACTACCGGATGGACCTTTGCCATAGCTATCGACTCACGCCTAAGGCAATTTGTCACTGTTTTGACTTGCAGTGGCTCCGGTCGGTGTCTCTGCCTACCGCTCGTTATGGGCTGCAACATTTACTCAACCACCGCTGCGCTACTGTCATCATGGTCGCACCGTGGCCCCATGCGCAACGGAACGCATGATTGTCCAAGCTTATTTCATTCTTCGTCTTCCTACTGAGCGCGCGCGTTGACATACAATTTAATGGCGCCGGCCGCTGTCCGCTGGCGAACGAGCCAACCATGCTGCAATTGGGATCTGTTAGCCATGGCGGTCTTTGTCTTGTTGTTTTGTTGTTCCGCAGCAACAGACAACAGAGACAACAGAAGTACCAGAACACCAGCATCACCATCATCATCAGCAGCAGCAGCACAGCACCCTCATACAATAAATGATTGCCCAGTCGGCAATGTATGTATTCATTCATCCATTTTCCGCCAAACCTCGTTGTCGAGTGGCGGCGCTCTCATCTATCAACCGACGTGTGAGCTACACAACGTTTAGTGTGGCAACGATTGGCCAGCAGCGCGTGTGCGCTGAAAAGTCGACTGACTAACTGACTGAGTGCCCACGTCATTCACATGTTGACACCATTCGTGTCCGCTGTTCGTTTCTGAATAGCTGACGCGTGCTGCCTTCTCGTTAGAGATTGCCTACGAATGCGTGTTGGCTGACTTTGTTGAGTTGCATTTTGCTGTATTCTGGAATATAAGGGGAAGCTTAAGCGGCATTAAAAAAGCGCCCGAATATTCGCTGCACATCAATGGACTGGTTGGACACGCTCCTCAGTGCTTTGTCGGTAGGCTTGGCTGGTTAATACTATACTCGCAGAGGGGTTTGAAACAAAAGCACGACATTCCCATGTTTAGTGAAGAGATCGATTCGATCAGTGTGCCTTCGTAGCTTAGCGACGACGCCTTCTTAGTCTTCATCCCCCCCCCCCCCCGCCTCTCTCTTTCTCTTCCTTTCTTCCTCTATCTGTCTGTCTGTATTTTACATGCACTGGCTTACTCGAATCGCTCGACCTTGTTGTACACATGGTCGTGTTCGAGCTGAAACGTGTTCTCAAAAGTTCACCGTGTCTCGTCGTTAATCTTTGTTGTAGTGTACGGTTAGCTCGTGCTGCCTTGTCTCTTACGATGCCGATGATTTATTGTCATGCTGCAGCTCTGTGGAGTTGTGGTCTGTTTTACGATCCATACTCGTGGTTGGATATCCCTACGGTTTTTTAGTAACGCACATTTTGAAATGTATACTGCCATTTCCGTGCTCCCTTATATAGAGTGTCTAAGAATAACACGCATTGTCAACGTGGTAAGTTAGAGACTATAGGTCTATTCCAGATAAGACTACATGAAGTGAAATGACGCTCTATTTTAATCGCTCGTTTCGTGTTCTCCACTGTTAATCATTCTTTTGTAGCGAACAAGTTAAGGTGAAACGCAAGTCAGTGACTTTGCAGTATATTTGTAGACTTTGTAGTGCGCTCTTCACTTCGTGAGATAAGTGTTGGTCATCGCAGACAACAGCCGAGAAACTTTCAGAGAAAGGTATTTGCCAATAAGAGTACATATATAGTATGTATAGATAAATGAAGGAATGAAAACAATTGTCTATTGAGAGCACTGGAAAGTATGCCGAAACATAGAAACATACAGCAATTATTCTTCAGGTTCATAAGATGTGTCAAACCCGCTGGCGTGGTGCATTCGTCTGCGCCTCGCGACCGGAGGAGACACATAGGTTTGCGGTTTCGAGCCCCACCGTTGCACATTTGTATTTATGGGGGTCCGTCTATGAACTAATGCGAGAAGCAGTCCCATGGACGTTAAATCTTGGCTGAGAGTCAGCCCAGAGATTATTTTTTAGGTTCATAAGATGTAATTAAATAATATTTATGAAGTTTATTTAAAAAAATGCACTAGTGCAGGCAAATTTGTGGATGAGCAAGTTCCAAGCGAGCAATTAGCTCGACGTTCTCACGGACGGATTTTTTAAAGCAGGATGCCATCTTGTAGTCCAGGAGAAGCTACCACACGGTCTAGCAATTAAGCATTAAGGAGTCGTTGAACTGGAGCCTTTAGTGAGATAAGTGACGTGTGAGGCTTCTTAGGATTGGGGTAAAAGGGCTTGAGAGAAGCGTCAATAAGGCCCTGAATGAATAACGCCCTACATACGAATAGAGCCTTGATACGTAGTCCGTAGTGGCGACACACGACATTTTAAGCCCCCTTATGGTTGTTACGGGCCCGGTCGAATATGTCGAGATTTTTTTTGTCGATGCCGTCTTTGTTGCTAAAATAAAACGTAACAGCACAAATGGAATTTGTGTTTACTAACATAGTAGGAATGTGAGCACAGTTTAAGCAGATGTCTCACACAAAATGCAATTCTTCGTAAGCGGATACGAAACGGGTGAGTTTTGTGACGTTTCCCTAGCGTTGATGGGTCGCCAGTGTCAAATACTGTCAAGTTTCTCTTAAAATAAAAGTCATGTATCACTATGTCTAGCAGATCAACGGTACACAATGGGTCATGTTTCCGAAATACCCATTGGTGTTTGCTCTTAAGTGACTAGAGCTAAAGGAGCCTTACAGAGACGTTAACTTGTTAACACCATGGCTTTAAGTAAACAATGTCGCTGTCATTTTCTAATGTCAGCAACGTGGCAAGAAATCTTTACATGTCACGATGAAAAATGCGTTCTTTTACTAGCAGCGGCATTTCGGTATCGTGTATTTGACTTCTGGACTCCTACAGACGGCAAACAGAACCTAAACGATTAGCATCTTAGCAGAGCCATGCCTCTGATAAACTGAAGCACGAACGGCTTGTCTCTATTTGCCGCGCATGGGTGCTGTCGAGCAATAACGCCGATTTTAAGTCCTATGTTTCTATCTCTCCTCGCATTAGCATCCTCCGCAAGACATGTTGCTTTGTCTTAAGAGGTATCATCTACACCAAGTAATAGGCCCCCGAATGTGTCAGCTAGAGAAAAACAGCTATACATTTCGATTTTCTTAGTGAGAATATATATATATATATATATATATATATATATATATATATGTATATACATATATATATATATATATATATATATATATATATATATATATATATATATATATATATATGTATATATACATATATATATATATATATATATATACACTGGTGGTAGATTTCGCCAGACTTGCCAATCATAAATCTCTCGTAGCACTGTATTTTTAATTTCATCATTGTGCATTTATTCAATGCCCAACGGTATCTATACGTGGGAAGCTGATACACATTAAGGTTGAGTCAAGTTCTTCTGACTTTGTCTTTACTTGTTTCTTGACGAAAAACATTTAAGTAATATATATATAAATATATATATAAATATATATATATATATATATATATGGGAGCATAGAGGTAGATCAGTAGTCGCAAATGATTTTTATTTAGGCATTTTTGCAAAATGCCGCAACCTCCTTGGAAGTATGCGATCCAACGCTTGTCGCGGTATCACTTTGCATAAATAAATCAAATTCCGACAAGACAGCAATGTGCAACGGCCTTTCCTGTCGACGTTGTAAATCAAAAGTAAGAATGGACCGAGAAACTACATTAAGTGTCTGACATTTAACTTTTCGTTCCATTTCCAGACGCCGTATTGCTTGACGTTTAATACACCTGCATGCATTTGTATCGCTATGTATCTGCCTGCGTGATCTGGCTTGAGTAAATGTGAAAACAAAACATGGCAACCTCCTAAAAGTGATGAACTACCGTCGCCGCCATTCGAAGTTACATCTTCCACATAGAATCTGCTTGCATTGTTTATTATACATGTTGCTATTTACTTTTATGACATAATATATTTCAGTATCATAGAGCGTTTAAACAGTTCGTGTGCGGATATTAACCTATAATCACAATGTCATTACTACTACTTGACTTGTTAACTTCGGCAGGGCAGTGAGAAGCCTTAACCGTGCAAAACTCATTTTAATGTCTCAAAATGGCGAAAACTTGACGGCGTTCGGATCCCAGTCATTGCAATCCTAGGGTTAACTTTCTGCTGTACTTCGCCTAACCTAAATGGAAGCGATGTGATCCTGACAACCTTTTTTGCGGTTTATGGCCAATAGAGATTCACTCCTGCACTTGCTTCATATGATTCGTAATAATTCGTTTTCAAGTTATTTTTCCTGTTCAGACGAAGCAAAACTACGACAGTGTGCCTGGTCTCTTCACTGTATAGCTCGTTCACTGGCAATGACGCCTCTCGTGAAGTGATGATTGACTATTCATATCGGTATAACATATGATAGTAATTTCACTTATTTAAGATAGATTAATAGAACATTTTTAAGGAGGTTGTTTTGAATTCTGGACTCTCTTCTCTCCTCTACGGGGTTAGAATCACCGTGAGGCGTATCTCCAAGGCAAGGAGGGCTGGAAGTGTTAAGATATCAAGAGCTTCCCGAACAGTCTCTGTGGCAGCATGACCGCTGAAGATGGTTCATCATTCATTCTTAATGAGCATCGCTCAGAGAAAATTCGATAAGCAACGAGGGTCGAACTGCAACATCCTATAGGTAGATGACAACTGTAAAATGACCACCTGTTGTTTAGCCGTCTAAGTCAAACAGATCACCAACAGGTCCCATCTGTGCAAATGACACTTCTTTTGCGCTAGTGGTTGTGAGGTCGTTTGACCAGACAGTACTGATCGCGATCCGTTTTTCATATATGTATATACTGGTGATGTGCTGATAGGACTCATGCTCTTCACTGGATAGCTATTTTGTTGTTGATATTGATTCGTTTGTATTGTTATTGTCGTTTAATGATCATTTGTGTCTTACAGGCGTTGCCGTTGCTGCGAATGTAGTCAGTGAGATTCTTGTCATGGAAATGATGATTGCCCTGCTGGTGTCTTCTCCGTGTTGTTGTTGATGTAGTTATTGCTCGAATCATCGTTTTCCACATAGGTATCATAAGAACGATTTTTGCTCGAATAGACGAACTTGTCGGCGACAGTTTATGCACCTGATATTGTCGATGCGTCGTAATGGGAATCATCAATATATATATATATATATATATATATATATATATATATATATATATCTAATGGGTTTGCAGCACTGACCGATGCCGTGGCCGGTTATTATTAGCTCTCATCATCTGCAGTCAGTCATCGCATTGACCAACCAATAGCAGCAACGACAATAGCCGTTGCGATGAAGAGAGATAGATAGCAACAAAGGTACATTTATATATATATATATATATAGAGTGAGAGAGAGAGAGAGAGAGGGAGAGATAAATCGATAGGTGTCCACGCTGACAATAACGATCCCATAGAGGCTCGCATTCGTTGCAAAACGGTGCGAGATATAGTAAAGTACCATCAGTAAATGGGTCCGAAAAAAACTGGCATCGTGAAGGCTCAGACCAGTGGTGACAACAACAGCAACACCGGCAACGACAGCAAGAGCAAGAACAACGATATGCCGTTGTGGTGCTAATGGCGATGCGATGATGACGATATTGGTCATTGCGTGGCGAATCGTAGGACATCGTTGTGTTTCTTGCTACGGCCAATAAGAAAAACAAGAAGGCGAAGACGAAGACGGCAAAGATCAGCAGATGGATGATATCGGAGTGTAGACAGAACATAGATATCAATTCGGACCACCAATGACGGAATAGATCACCATAACAAAGTGGTGCTTCTGTCACTTGTTGCCACGAGTTCAAAACGTTGTTTTCAAATATTTCCTGGCTGGATGGGGGAGGCGGGGGGCATAATGTGGTGACCACGTGTGCCGTTGGGCGGAGCTTTCTAAAAATGACATCCGACTTTGTAAACAATTAAGAACGTTTGTAAACTTTGCGAAGGGCGCACGCGCGTATAGCGTGCAAAGAATGGAATCATGCCTATGGCACTTGGTTTCGTTGACAATAGGTTGTACTATTCTTATATATATATATATATATTTACGGAAATACGTGCTCGGCTGCTTGGCGGACTAGGAATTCAGCCGTTAGCCAGAGTACCTGTGTTTCGTCAACTGTCCAATGATTTCGGTGCATCAGTCAGTTTCGGCCTGTTTGTAGAGGACGATGATGACGCTGCTGCTGCTGCTGATGTTGAACGGTGGTGGAGACGACACAAAAGCGACTGGACTTTGTTTCGTTTCAGTCCAGCACCAGACAGATCAGCAGCAAACGGGCACAGCAGAAGTAGTAGTAGTAGCAGAAGCCACCGCGCCTCGAGCACCAGCAACAGCGGCCCGAACTCGCGTCGTAGCATCGGACGGACTCACGAATAACAATCGGTCCCGTCGTAGCCGTACCGATGACGTCCGCGTATCCGCGCCGCCGTCATTCCCATCAACTTCGCGCTCAACGTCACAACAACAACAACATCAACAGCAACAACGGCAGCAGCAGCACGTTGACCACGGCGGTGGCGGTGGCGGCGGCGGCCGCAGCGACAGCATCGTTCTGCAGACGACGACGACGATGACGATGATGATGCTGACTACTACTACTACTACTACTAAAATATTACATCCAACGCCTCACCTAGCGAGCTACGAGTTCCAACAACTATTTATTTTATGACAGTAATAATTGCAGACACACACAAGCGCAGAAGAGAAAACGTCTCGTACCGCTGTTGTAATGGCAGTTCGAAGCACCGTGGTATTTTTGCACCGATCGAGTGTGAACCACTGCATGACCAATGTACCTATGCGACCATCATGGATACTCTGATCTCGTGATGACTCTTGTGCCTGCGCGCACCGATTTGGAAAATGAGATGTGTATATGGAAGAGGCATACATATATATATATATATATATATATATGATGTATATATATATATATTTATATGATGTATATTTATATATATATATATATATATATATATATATATATATATATATATATATATATATATATATACATCATATATATATATATATATAGTAACAAAACAAAAGTAGTTATTTCACCACCTCCGTTTCATACAATTCTTGTGAAACGTAGTGCTTATAACAGCTGAAAGTATGAGGAAAGTTGTATATAGCCCTGCTATTACAACATAGAACGAAAAAGAGATATTTCCTCTTCAACCGTAGCTCTCCCTACAACTCTCCACCACTCTAACTGGGCTGTTTCAAGCTTCTCATGGTAAACCGTGGCGTCAGTCTACTTGCGTGGGTGATGAACTTGTGGTTGTGACTGTGTTACACTAATCTGTTGAGGTTTAAGAATTAGTGACAGAATTATTGTTGGACCGATTGAATAGGGTTTGTGGGTCGAATTGATTTCATGTGCATTATCTGTTTCTCAGCAGGTCAATTGTCTTGTAGGAAGGCGTTTCATAAGGCGGTACGTTGTTATAGCACACAATGTAAAGGCGCAGCCATTTAGTCAAGAGTTGTTGAACCGCCCCAGGCAGTCTTCCAGGGTCCCAGCCCCAAACCCAACCCCAACGAACCCCGGGGGGCCGGTTTTGATTCAAATCAACGACCGCTACTACTAATAGCATTAGTAACGATAGCAATACTTAGATAACGGTATATAATATAATTACAATAATAGTCATATTAATTATCTTCGAGCGCTGCCGTAAGGCCTACGCATGGTCGCTGTCGCAGGATCACTACGACTGGTACCACCACGATTAGCCATCGTTGCCTCGCGTTTTACTTGCTACTGGTCTTGTCGACCAGTAGCAAGTAAAATGCGTGTGTAGATGGTTCTAAACGTTTTGACATATGCTAAAAAGTATACTAGGATAGTCATGCTTTATAAGAAAACACCTTGCATGCCGTAATGTCAGAATGATGATGCCTTGTTGATGATTGTCTAGACGAGATAGACAATGTTTGATGATGTTTTGGCATACATTTGACGTTATTCTCGAAATTTTGGGCCGAATATGAATCATCAGCTCGTCGATGGTACCGCGCTTACTGGCAAACACCTTAATCTTCCAAAAAAACCTCAAAAAATCTAGGGGCGTCACGTCGCACGAAGGAGGTGGACACGGAACGTCTGCTTTCTGGGGCAAGACCACTAAACTTCTTTCAGCTTAACAAGTGTTCGTAGTACCGTTCAATGAGCTCCACTCTCTGAGAGATATTCATGGTAAAGTGGTATAGAACCATGATGTTTACAAACACTTTGCCGTCAGTACCCAAGATTCTAAGCAATCCCTCAAGTGTCTCCTGCGGCTCGCTTATATATATATATATATATATATATATATATATATATCTAGCGGCAGGAGAGCTAGCGACAGTTTTTTAAAGTTCTAATGGTTCATGCTTGCATTGTTGCTGGCGTTACTTTCTTTGCTCTCCTTCCTTCTCCTCTTGATCCTGCCGCGCCTTTTCCCCCAGTGCTGCTTCAGCTGGAGCTCTCAATCCGTTGTATGGCCATTGGAAGTGAAGGGTGCATTTTGTAGAGAAGTATGATAAGTACGACAATGCAGTATTTAGCTTTACGTCAAGAATCTGTAACTTTCATGTTAGCACTAACCGGCTCACACAGGCCGAAGTACTGGTATGTTAGCTACCTAAAATGTCTTTATATATAACAAATTTACAGTCGTTAAATGCCCATCAAATTCTAAACGCAAAATGTCATATATATATATTATATATATTATATTCGAATTTGATGGACATTTAACGACTGTAAATTTGTTTTCCACCTTATAAACTCGTCGTATGAAAATAAAAAAAAATGCTGTAGACGAGTGCTTATACTTTTAATAAGGAGTGAATTCTTTTGTGTGCCATACACGAGCTAAAAATAATATTCACTGTTATCTTTGAATCCTGGTGTCTAAAACCTGAAACAATATACATTAGTTTAACCCATCACCGGTGTCATAATTACGCTTATACACAGATCTACACGCAGACATATATATATATATATATATATATATATATATATATTTATATATATATATATATATATATTTTTTTTTTAATATATATATATATATATATATATATATATATATATATATATATCAGTCACTGTACAAGATCGCATCTCTTTGGACACGTCTAGTGTTCACGGCTGCTGTCAGTTGGATGCAAGCTGACACTGTTGTTGTTGTTGTTGAGTTGTCTGTGAGTAATTCGTAGTTGTCGATTGTTGAGCCCAACAGGGCTCTTCAACGCTAGCTGGGACAAGTCATTGATATGACAACGACATTGTGACGACGATGATGACGACAATCATGATGATGATGATGATGATGAGCCTTTCGGATTCCATTCCGCCGAACAACGATTTCGCGGTGGCAGCTCTCGCTGCAGCGCTTGCTTGCTTGCTTACCGCCTGCCTTGGAGGCGCGGAATTTGGGTGCGGCCTGTCGCTGCTGTTCGACTGACTCTACGAACGAACCAACGGCGCTCATGCGTCGCTCCCGCTTATTGCTGCCGAAGCGCAACACAGAGCTTCGAAGTTGAGCTGAAGTCACTTCTGCTGCTGGTGCTGCTGCTGTTGCTGTTGCTGTTGATGATGATGATGATTTCACTGTAGCCGCCGCCGTCGCAGCAGCATCATCAGCAGCATCATCATCAGTAAGAGAAGAAGAAGCAAAGCAACAAAGAAGAGCGGCTGCTCTTCCTCCTCCTCTGTGGTGGACGAAACGACGATCGATCCTTTCTTGCTTCGTTCGATGCAGGCAGAAAACCGACACCGAATTTTGTACGGGACATTTCCCGGTGTTCTCTTCGCCGCGCGATAACGCTGAGGAATTCGAACAAGGGACGACAAAGCGCTATCTATCGTTGTGGCTCGTTCCTGTTTCATAATAATAATCACCCCACGGTAATGGCACTCGCCGGCCGGCCGGCCGACCGACCGACCGACTTGTTCGCTATGCTATGCTTGAGCTACGGGAAACTGCAGCGCCGCTTTCTTCAGCAAGCTACAACGCTCAAACAACAGACGGACGTCTGTCCGCCTGCGTTTACACACAGTAAAAGGACGACACACGTCGCCGGCCGGGTAACGGCTCGGAGCTCAGCCAGCCAGCCAGCCAGTAGACAACGAACGACACATCATGAGATGGACCCATCTTTATTTAACCGTAGTTCTTTACACCAAACAGCCCGCAACTACGTATGTATGCCGTCAGTCCAACGTCAGGCTCAGGCTAACCGCGCGCTTTTGATTTCAACCTAAATCGTGGACAAAATAAACGAGCATATATCTCTTTCTCACTCTTCATATATAGATAGTACTAGTTCAATGAGCCTATAACCCAAACGTCACACACATGCGGCTATGCAAATCTCTACAGTTAATGCGTAACGGGCATCACGCCCTCTTGAGTCTCAGTGGCCTTGATTTGGCCCTTTTCTCGTTTAGGAGCGGGTGCATTCGTAAATGTTCAGCTATAAACGTAATAACGTTAACTATATATACTTAAGAGCTCTCACAATTTTGTACAAAATGCTGCCTATCTGTAATCGGCACTTAGCTTACGACGACCGGTTGTTGTACCATTCTATAGCGAGTATAGTCTCGTGGCGTAAAGGTCATTGTTGTTGATACTAGTTTGAATAATAATAATAATAATAATAATGATGATGATAACAATAATAATCGCGGCTCGAGGAGATCGACAAAGCTTGTGACGTCCGATCCATGTAAGCGGTCACCAACGACCCACGTCCAATCGGGTCGCGCGCTCTTCAAACTGCCGTTGCCGCCGGCCAGCAAATTGTCTGGCGCTGCTGTTTGTCGCTCGGTCTATCTGTCTGTTCGTCCGTCCGTCCGTTTGTGTGTCCGATCGATTCGATTAAAGCCAACGCCTGCCCGCCGTCGTAGTCCGCAAATTCGGTAGCAGGAGCAGAAAAGCGTAGCAGCTTTCGAACGGTGGCCGCCGCGGTGGCTGCGGTGCGCCCAAAGGCCGCGTACATGTTGGCGGACACTTAGATACATGCTGATATATATATATATATATATATATATATATATATATATATATGTGTGTGTGTGTGTTCGTGTATACACGTTATATGCATATGTTATGTATATGTATATGTAGAATGTTGGTGAATCAAAATAGTCAGAGAAGAAAAGACAATGCGCGATCTACAACAGAGATAGAAATGAGAAATGTGGGCTGCTACAAAGCAACGGGCCCAACGCACAAGAACGCTGACGGCGTTACGCGTCCCTCCGATGTGTCGAATGCAGTGTACGCAGGTGTCTGTAAACAAACAACAACAACAACAACAACAACAACCACAACAACAGCAGCAGTAACAACAACAATGTCGACTGCCGGCTCGGTGTTCGGACCACAATAAAGACGTAAACGATGGATGACTGACATCAATGTCGCTACGACAATCAATGTGTATGCTGTAGTTACACTAAACAGTAGTAGAATAAACAGTAGTATTGATAACAACCAACGCACTCTTTGAACAGCAGCAACATCATCAGAAGCCAGAACTGACCGAATTCCTTCTACTACCCCTACTAGATTTAAAAAAAAACGAATTTGAAAATAGTATGTGCAGCCATTAAAATATAGAAAAGCATTCTATCTATAAAAATGCATCCTAAGTTTCGCCAGGACCGCGGCTACGGGTTCAAAACCCTGTTGCCACATGCAAAACGTTATTTCTAGAGCCACAATTTCTGCGCGCGTTGTATATTACTGCACAGTACACGTTACCTCGCGTGCTGTGCAGTAGCATACAATGCGTTCTGCGCAATACACGTTCTCTTATCCTTGGACAGCGTTTCGCTGAACAAACAGCTACGAAGCTAAGGCGGTCTTATTACCCGAAGAGCGCTCCTGTACTTCAGTTCGCATATATAACGCCTCACTTCACCGCCACCTCACACACTTTCTCTGAGAAATCTCTAGCTGTCTCCCTTCTTCTGCTATATACATATATATATATATATATATATATATATATACTGCTTTCACTGCGCTTCAGCAGTGAATCCTTTTACTTCAATGAGTCTGTTCCACAGTCGAGCGTGTGGGCGTCACTGCACTCCGTAGGATGGCCATGCGCTCTCTTGCTTGCCTTCAGCCTCTTGACTACAGGCACAGATAGGCGCAGGACTTTCTTTAGACGTCGACAAATGACAACACAGATGGGCACAGTCGACTCGGCGTCTCTTGCCCTTCTCTCGCCGTTCACTCGGTGTCTCGGTCGGTCTGTGCGTTTCTATTGCTACTGGTGGACTTTTTCTCGTTCTCTACCCTTTGGACACTGCGAGCTTCGGTTCAAGCTGTTCAGCCTTTTCAATGACCAGCTGACCAGCAGCGAGCCAGCGAGCTCAGCGCGACCGACCAGACTGACCGTTGTAGTAGTCGCACATGGAAGGAGTCGCAGTTTAGTTGACTTTGCAAGGCTTTAAAGAGGCGAGGAGAAAGACGAAGAAGAAGAAGAGGGAACAACGATATAGACAGGATGAAGTTTGACGGCCAAAGAGTGTGCATGAAATGTAGACCAGAGGCAGTGGTGGCGGCGGTCTGGCGGTGACCAGCCCTAGAGATGACCACCCCGGGTGGAGGCAGGCCAGATGAACATATATCATAACCGATCATCAACGCCGCTCACAAACAACGCGCCATATTTTGACCACGACTACCACCACCGCAGCTGCCATTCTTCACCTACTTCATCTAATAATAATGCCAATGAGAAACATGAGGATGGCAACTGCGACTGCGGTGCTCGCTCGCTGCGGTGATCTACCGGTGAAAATGGTGATGGTGATGATGGTGGTGATGATGATGATGATGATGATGAGGAGGATGGTTCTTGCCCGCTCCGGGAACGGCCGCTCCACCCACCCCGTCGTCCAACATACAGTAGTTTCTGCTGCCACCGGGCGAGTTGCTGTAGTGAGTAGAAGAAGCCCCACTACCACCACCACCACCATGACGACGACGACGACGACGACAACGATGGGGAAGAAAAGGATAACGACGATGACGACGAGGGGATGAACACGAGAAGGAGGAAGCGGAGGAGGAGGCGGCGGCGGCCGCCGAAGGCGCGGGCGTTCGTCTGGCTGTCCGTTCGTCTATCGTTCCATCCATTGAATGAATGCAGTGCGAACCGCAGCAGTGAAGAAGCAGCAGCAGCCGCATCATCATCATCTAGGCAGACAGACAGAGGCAGGCCGGGTGGTTTTGTCTATTGCTCAATCGCGCAGTGGATAAGGAGGCGGCACAAAGCTGCCGACAGCATGGGGACGGGGGGGGGGGGGGGGGGGCGACCACCGCATTTAATAATATTCCGCTGCCAGTAATAATAACTTTAATCATCATAACTGAAGCAGCTGCAGCAGCCGGGTCGGAAGGTGATCTAACAGACTAACAAACATTCGAGCGGTAAAACTACAAACACATGCGTATGTATGTAAATATGTGTGTACTTATATATATATATATATATATATATATATAAGCGATTCATTATTGTGGTAATTCAATGCAAGTAGGTTTTGGTACCCAAAGAAGTATAGGTACCTAACTTTTTCGGGCCGACCCTCAGCCAGCATTTAACGTCCACGTTTTCGCATTGCTTTGTAAGACATTAACACAAATGAGCAACGGTGGGGCTCTAGGCCGTGCATCTATTCCGTTCCTCCGGGTCTCCTCCGGTCGCGAGGCGTATGCGAATGCACCACGCCACCAGGCTCGACAGAGAGACTCGATTACCTAAGCAAACAAGTATTCTAATCGGGAAACTAATGCGTACAAAACCTATTGCATTACCTTTCGCTACCGCAGTCGGTCATAGGAGCACCCTGCGTGTCTAAATGTACCAAGTGGTAACAACTGTCAATAAGCAGTCGAAGTAGCCGTTACAAAATGAGTGTCCATTGCCGCATCGGCCAAGCTGTCTTATAAGTCAACACTGCGACCTGCGGTCAATGGACAGAGACGCTTTATATCATTATATTATATGTCTTGGCCATTAGCTGTGCCGTAATACAAAATCAACTTCTGCTACTTCTACTACAGGTACAATCATGGTCAAGTTTTGCGTGATGAACAAAACATCGCATCGTTATTGCAGAGGTCAGGTAATAAGTAATGAGTAGGATGTAGCACAGAGTACAGCGTTCGAACTGTGCAAGACGTGGCCCGACCATACTAACTAGGGCTGGGCAAGGTTGAAGTGTTATAGCCAGTCGTTGAAGGTGCTGGGCGACTGGAACGGGAAGAAAGTGCTAAACGCTGCTGCTCGCCCTGCCAGGTAAAGGATTTAAACCGTCATGCTAGTTTGATTAATTGATCCAGCTGCTGCAGCAGCAGCAGTAGTAGTTTACCGCGTTTGGCTATATGGCCTACCGCCAGCTACCGCCTGGCTGTGGGGCGCGGAGGAAGGGGGAACTCTGACGGGAAACGAGACGGGAAATGACTGTCCATTCATGACGATAGCGCCATCGCGCCGCACCTTCTTTCTGGCCGTTTGTATGTATGTAGCCGGTCGGTCGTCCTTTTAAAAGCGTGCCAACACATGAGGTAGGAAGGAGGAAGACAAAGTCGTTTTGTCACTTTCACTCTGTTTCTACTTGAGAGGAGGCGGGACGATGTCGAGAGGTGAAGCGCTTAAGTCTGCCTGCCGGACGAGAGAGCGACAACTGGCTGTCGTTGTGGCAACGACAGCGAGAACTGGCTAAAATGGCGAAACTCAGAATCCATGCATTGTTGGTTAGTTTTGCAGCAAGAGTTTCTGCTAGCTGCAGAAACTGAAGATGCAAGCTATGGAATATTAAGCTCAAAAGAACCATCCAGAGGCTGTTCTTAGTTGTTTTAATAGTTAATTGGTTAGCTAGCGGCCAAGACTAGTTCCGGAAGATAGATTAATTTTGACGCTTCCTTCGAAGTGAGTTTGAAATGATCGGAAAAGTAGACACTATACACACGCTCGTCTTACGTCAAGACATGTAGTCGCGTTTCGCTCATTAAGGTTAAGTAAAGTTATCGTTTACATCATTGTTCGACCACACAGAGGTACAGGTGGGTTAATCTTACTGATCAAGGCATGACCCATATTAACGATGATTCCGGGCAGATGGAGGAAAAATTTTAATTCATACAGTTTGTACTCATTTGGATCGTTTCTGCTGTACCAGATTCTGCTGTTTATGAGCTTTACAAGATACGTGGTATATTAGCTCGATCGAGAACTGTAGTCATGTGGCGATGTTTAATGCTAGGGCGACCTCTATCGCCGTCATCGAGGGGCGGTTCGTCATTGCGTTGCAACGGCCTTATGAATATTTTTCTTAATTGCTCAAGCCGGCATCAAGAATAACAACAGCAATAGCGTTGACAGCAATAACCAATGGCTCCTTCTTCTAGAAACAACTGCAACTTTGTCTAGCAAATACATATGCACAAAACTGGGCCAATAATAATATTAAAATGATTTAGTTCGTTGTCCTTTCATGTGCCTTAAGCTATACGCAAAGCAAAGTCGCTTTATTAATTTATTTTTCTTGTTCAACGCTTTCATTAAGCAAAATATTTATGAAAGCTTTGCCTTAGACCCAGGTTTAAAAAGCTGCCTCGAAAGCTATGGAAGACAATTAATTGGTACGAGTGCCACATTATACATTTAGTGGCTACCATAGATACTGTGCAGTCACTTCAATCGCAAATAGCATGTTCGTGCTCTACACGTTGTGTTGACTAAAAAATGACTACAGAGACGTAATGTAATACAGCACTACACGAAGTTTCGGCAACTGACTATTGTCCTGCAAGTAAAAGGCAATTTGCTTTCTGATCTAAAGGTGGCCTGGGCGTTCAATGCGACCAACTTTAGCAGCTTCGCATTTTGGCTTTACTAGTGTTGGATCAAGCGGAACGTTATCCTGTTGCTACCCTTATCAGCTGGCGAAAGTCCGCATAGGTCTAGCACGAGGCCTTAACGAACCTTGAAATAGTGGCCAACGTTTTGATGCGAAGGGTTCAGGCTAAGAAGATTCACGCCCTCCTTCGTATACAAACTGTAGATGTGTGCTATTAAGGCATGAAGCCAAGTTGCACTGCCAAGCGACAACCAAGCGCTTTAAGACACCTACTCTTATGAAGTTGCAGACATCTTTTAATTAATGAAAAAATGCTTGTCATGTTTTCTTAAATTCCCCAACGTCAAAAGCTGTACAAGAGAGGCACATAGTATTTCGATTTGCGTGTTTTTGCTTCGCCTATATTCAAGTGCAAACATTGTTGTTTAACGCAGCGATTTCGGATGCCTAAAAGTGAAACTTTTTTTAAAGATAATTTTTAATAAACTTTTTGAAATGGCGCAAATGATTATCACATGGAAGAGCAACGGACAAAAATGTATACAGATAGTTTTGTCTGAATTAACGTTAAACATTTGCTCAACGCGCATGGCAAAACGTCGTCACGCAGTTTTTAGTACTTTTGTGTCTTTTTCGGGGAAGAGGCAACTGAAATACCTGAATTAGTGGAATTAGGCATCTATTATTTATTAAAAATATTTTGTAGTCTTGACTCCTTAGGAACTATTCGTTGCTGTCTGTGTAGGATAGCAGCGTCCGTTAAGCAGAGCGGGCATCCGCAGACAGCGTCGGTTGGTGACAGTCGGTCGGACGCTGCAATCCTACAGTCTGACTATGTGTTAATCAATGCGCAATTTTGCAGCGGTATTAGCATTTCATTTGCCTCTATATCGTTAGCTCTGGCGATCAACAAATGCTGGATTTGTTTGCAGTAAAGTGTGATTGTAATTGATTGGGTCCTGACTTGCGACTGTTTGTAGTATTTTACGGCAAAGGTAAGCTGCGCTTGAAAGTACGCCTGTGCAAATAAACACATACACATGCAGAGGAATACTGAATACTAAGATGTACTACTTCATTTGTTTTTGTTGAGGGTAACTACTGAGTGCTACCAAATCGATGCCGATCAATTTCATGTCGATTAACTAATTGGAACATCGTGCTCACGTCATTGCTGCTGCTGCTGCTGGTGCTGCTCTTATCATAATGGTCATCACATCCACACTCTGACGAACACAGCCTACTACAGCTGCCTTGAAGACTTGGTGGACTTATTTTTTGCCTTGGTATACACTCATACACATATATTTATATATATATATATATTATATATATACACATGTATATGTATGGCATTGCGCGTAGCTACGTGTTGTTATGCTCGTCGTCGTTGTCTTCACCATCGGCAGCCAATAACGGCGTCAGGACAACGAAGTGTTGACCGCAAAGTTTGTCGCGGGGCCTGTTGGAGAACGAGGCGGCCAGCTAGTTGATTGGGCTGCTGAGGTGACGGATAGCAACAAAAACAACAACAACAACAACAAAAATAACAAGAGCTGATCGCGTCAGCGACAGTGGCGGCTGGTCTGCTCTCTTGCCCTCGACGCACTTTGCTCGTTTCTCGTTGTCCTTCTCATTAGAAGCATCATCATCATCATCATCATCACCAGCAGCAGCAGTAGCAGCAACATGCCTCTTGCTTGGCGATATCTTGACGCCATATCTTCTGTATTCCCTTGTTGTTGTTGTTGTTGATCGCCGTTTTCGTCGTCGTCAGCAGAACCATCAGCATCATTATCATCATCATTGACGGGTGTTGTTGCGGCGTTTTTGCTCATTCGGCCGACAACCCGGAAAATAGACTTTTGCGCAGCAAATGTTGTTGTTCTATTATAGTTCTCTTTCAGCATCGATAGCAGCAGCAGCAGCACGACGTCAACCTGAGACAGAGAGAGAGTGTGTATGAGAGAGAGAAAGAGAGAGCAAGCGTAGAAGACAATTAAGCATAGACATTGTTCTATCCCTTCTATTGTAGATGACGCTGATCGTCTCTGGTATGAAATGTGTCGCTGACTTCCATTGATAAGGGATTGAGCGACTTTTTACAAGGAGATATCACGGACAAACGTCAGAAGATGCAACGCACGCACACACACATGTATATGTATATATGCATATATATCTATATATATATGAGCGAACGCCCAATGTGGGGTCCGGCTACTGCCAGATCACTATTAATCGTTCGCTTTATTGTTATCGTTTTTCTTCTTCATTGTCGAAGCGGTCGTTGTCTGGCCTTCTGTTTTTCTGCCCTCGCAAATTGTTAGATTTTGCATCGACTGTAGCGTGTTCCCATTTCCACCTTTTCCTTTGCTTTCGTGATTGTGATTTTGTGTCTACGTGTCTGCATGTGATGTACACGTCGTACATATATATATATATATATATATATATATATGTACGTGCGTCGTACATATATATATATATATATATGTACGTCGTACATATATATTAATATATATGTACGTGCGCGTGTACATCGTTATTTTTGTTGTTTGTTGATTCTGTAACAGTTACGCACCGCTCTCTCTCTCTCTCTCTCTTTCTTTCTCTTGCTTTGTTGCTGTTCGGTCGAGAGGCTAGCTCTTCCCGGGCTCCTGTTCGTCTGCTGCCCGAATATGTCGACCGAATAGCTGGCTGATTGCCGGCCTACCTGCTTGTCCGCGTGCTCATCATCATCATCTGCGTTTGTCACTGTTGTTGTTGCTGTTGCTGTTGTTACTACATTACTGTTGTTGTTGTTGTTGTTGTTGTTGCTGCATTGCTGGTACTGTGGTTGTTGCTGCCGTGCGTCCTGACGCGACAGACGACGAGACCACAGACGATGGTGGTGGTGATGATGAGGACACTGTCGTTGTCATGTGACACAGCGGACCCAGCGGCAGCAGCAGCAGCCGCCGCCGCTTTTGTCCTATTACATTCTTGCCACCGCTGCTGCTGCTGCTGTTGCTGCGCTGCTGCTGATTGTGTTCGCTGTCAGTGTGTCGTCGTAACAAAACAAGTAGATATGTAAGTCATCCCGTCGTCTCCGGCGCAATAGTTGCTGTTGTTGTTGTTGCTGCTGCTGCTGCTACTGTTTCTTGTTGCTCTTATTTAGCTGTAGTGATTATGATAATCGACCCGATCGATGATAGCATCCTACGTCGCCACTTGTAGCAACACTTTTACATCTCATGGGAAATCGTTTCGCATTTTCGTTTCGTTGATCATTTGTCAACGGGGTGCCCCTGCTGACGGCTGTATTGCATCGCCCCCACCCCCCCTACCCCCCGATTGATTGAGCTACACTCGCCGCCGCCGCCGCCACCGCAGCAGCAGCAGCAGCTGGCGCTTTCACCGTCGTTACTCTATGGCAGCCACAGCCGGTTGAAACAGTGGAATAGACGGACCAACAAACCCCACGAGAGCGCCCCCACACACGTATGCTGTGAGAATATCGATTTCTTCAATGGTTTCTGTTCTAGCAGGATATGCGCCCAGTTCAATTATTACCTGGCCAATATCATTCTCTCTGGGAGGGGGGCGGGGGGGGGGGTGAATTAGCGGACAAACTAAACGACACCCCTACATCAGAAGTTAATACTCTCAAACAGTGACAGATGATTTATTTATTATATACATACCCGATCATGCTTCTGGCAGGATTACACAGCGCCACAGTCAAAATCCGAAAATGACGGAAACGCTTCTTCTGCCTATGACAGGCAGCTTTGAAACACTCAAAACTGATATTACCCAATTAAGAAGCTAGAGTATATGTATAGATAATATATTTATTATTTACTAATAATATATAATAGGTTTTATGTTTTAGCAATGTAGCATATTGCTTTATACGCAGGAATGCACGCAACCAAAACAATTGAATATAAAGGTTTTGCGCATTGTTCATCGTGGGTTGACTAATTAAACGGCTTAATGTTTTTGTTAGATATACCTGTAGATACTGGAAAATCGTTACAGTTAAAATCACAACAACTGTTGCTACCACTGCTATTAAGACTACGTCATTATTAATATTTATTATGTGTTAGAGCAATACAGTTGTGAAGCGTGAATGTGTATCCTCGTTATTTTATGGTTTTTCCCTACCTAATTTCAGCCCATCGCACCTATAGTGCCGCGACATTTACGCTGCAAATTGCCAATGAAACCAGCTGCCTCAGAAACTCGCCTTCGCGTGTTGTTATTATTATTATTATTACAGCTCAAGTACTCTTAAGAATAAGCACATTCATTATCCTAAGGTATCTTTAGTCGAGCAGGCTCTGCCTCTCTGGCAGTAGTCGTCGTAGTCGTAGTAGTAGTGCTGCCGCTGCGGCTGCTGCTGCGTGTGTGGCATTTTTTGTGCTGCTCATTTGCGTCTATCCAGCGTCGCCCAGATATGGGAACTCGTCCAATGGCTGGACATCGCGTTTCACTTTGAAAAGCTATTTGTAACGATGGCGCAGGCGACAGGGCGCGCCTCCCTCGAGGCGTCATCTTGGAATGAGCCATCGAGTCGTGGTGCGGCCGAGAAAGGCCGAACGCAAGCAGGAAATGAGCTACCACCGCTACGACGACGATGATGCCTACGATGCCAGGACTGACGACTCCTAGAAGACCGGTTAAACTCCGGCGATTCGTTGACAACGAGCTCGTCACTAAGTCCGTCAGTCCGTGAGTCAGTCAGTCAGTCAATCGATCAGCTAGTGATGGTGTGGCGTACTAGATAGCCGGCTGGCTGGCTGACGGACGCGCGGACGGGAGGAAGGTGGGGGGGGGGGGGGGGGGGTGGAAGAGAGGATGGGTGATTGGTTGATGGGTTGGTCGGTATAGGCCCGTTGTTGAAGGTGGCTGCAAACCTTGCCGTCGCTGGGTGGTCTCTCTGTTCATCTGTCTGTCTGTGTATTCGTCGATCGGTCGGTCGGTCGGCCGGCGTCCCTTCCTACGCACTCGACGCGGCCAAACCCGGCCAGTTAGCCGTTACCGCCTGACTTCGTAAGCCATCATCGAGCAGTAGTGCATAGTAACTGTCCGTATACGCGATAGCCTGAACTTGGCGCCAGAAAAGGGGAAACCAAACCCATGCCGCTTCACAAACGAAAAATCTCCGATATCCTGCCCCTGCCCGGCCCGACCTTCGGCTTCGACTTTCCACTTCGAAATTAAGCATTCGTAGGCTAATTCATTTGGGGTGCCTCCGTCGGATTGCTTCAGTAGCTGGTGGTGAGCCTGCTCAACACAAAGCGTGTGTTCACTCACATTGTTAAGTACTCGCCTCATGAATAAGGCAAACAGCTCTCAAGCTGATGGAAATTTGCCTACAAAATCAAATAATACAGGTACGTTCCATGTTCTTTAAGGTCTAAGTTACATGCCCCAAACTTTCATACCCCCTCTTATAGTCGTACACTCTATCAAAATTAAACATCATCAACCCAGGAACAATCTTACGCTCGTGGCTGATAAAATGGACAGTCTCCGAACACAACGTAAAAAGAAAAAAAATAAGGATCGTCTGTTATATTTCGTTGACATGAGCTAGGAAAGTCGTGTAATAAAGTCGAGGGCCAATATGCTGGAAAAAGTAAACGACTTTAACGGTTGGCCGCCGTAGCGCATAACCAGTCTACTTTTACATCTGAACTTAAAGGCTTTAATCCTGGTGTTTATTTCAAATCCACTGGAAACAATAAACACCTCTACCTCAGAGGTCAAGGCCCTGATGGCACTGACTGTGCGAGCACGATATTATTTTTACATATGCATCACCATCACGGCTTTTTCATACTCCTGACGAACGTAACTAAGCAGAAGATTAATCGAGAGGCGGCTTAGCGGGTTTTCTTGTGCAGTTCGCACGTTTTGCTTAATCTCCAGTACACCACATTTACCATCTACCAATGAGGTGTTCTTGTCAAAGAGGGTTGATATTTCACTCAGAATAGAATGCTTACATCTCTCTCCTGTAGTGGTCCGATCAGAATGTGTACTGCATTACGGGTCCCCCCCTTCCCACAAAAACCTAATTGCTCAGACGGAAGGGCCTGCTCAGCCACGTGATCGATCCGCTGAATACCCAACTTGCATGAAGATGTTTTTCAATATGCGCTCTGGCGCTATATATATATATATATATAAAATGTTTGTTTCGTTCATTTGATGAATGTCATGTACGTGTGAGATTCTCACATTTCATTACACTTTTACTTAAGGGTCAGCCTTATACAGCGTCATTTCGTCAATAATATATTCGGAATGATCTATGCTATTCTAATTAGCTGCAATAACATATTTGCTATGAATAGCGCCGTTTATTCGTGTTGTTGATTTAGTCGTCGTTGTTGAGAGACAGACTTAAAAGCAAATCTATCGCTTACACGGAGTAACAAACGAAATGGCACTAGGTATTTCTATGAAGCGCAGGAGCATTTTATAAAATAGAAAATATAATTAGCCTCAAGATAGCGACAGTGATAACGCGGTAAACTCTTGTATATTCGAATGATTTCCTAATAGTACCGTCGGCCGTCATAACCGTCTCAGTCGCGAATAATCGATTGTGACGTTGGCACGAAATTACTCCCGCTGAGTCGTTGCAGCAACAGCATCGTCTACGGTGCGAGGTTTGATAGCGATCGTCTCCGCTGTTGTTGCTGCTGCCGCCGCCGCCGCCGCCGCAGGTGGTGGTGGTGGTGGTGTGGGTGGATGGCTGTATGTTGGCGATCGGTCTTCATCCTCGAGCTCTGCTGGCTTGATCTGGTTCTGTGTTTTTACTACAGACGTCTCCGTCGCGTTCGTCGATTGTGGTATGTGGTCAATTCGAGTCAGTTCTACCACATTTCAAACCAATTTCATCATATTTTGTTGCTAGGGCGAGTAGTTGTTGTTTCCGGCACAACTGGTATGAGTTAATCGGCTTTAAAATACTGTGTATGCCCATTATGCCGTGCCGCTCATCTCGCAGATCATCCACTGCACGATCACCCCGAAGAAGCTGGCGATTATAGCGTAGCGATTTGTGCACGTAGCTACTGTAAGTGAAGTGCCATCTTGCGCCAGCTGTGCTCTTCCCTGTTCAATTGACGTGGTAGCAACACCGTATGATTAATGAACCTCATACTGTTATTAACCCTGCCGTTAGTGTGATCGCGAAGAACCCTCTCGAAGATTGGCACCTCTGCTAAAGATGTACATATACTAATGCGTAAAGTAAAGATTGGTTATGGATTAAAAGGGAAATATATGTATATGTGGTAGGTCGCAAGTCACGAGACTGAGCCCAGACCATCAAATAATCTACTGTGTCCAATAAGCACAGTAAAAACGATCCCGTATAACGTGTGCACCCACACATGCATGCATGGCTTCCTGTACTCAGCTGTGTGCTTACGTCTTCACGCTCGGCTTCGTCAACCGCTATAGAATTGTGCCTCTGATATAGTTGAGTAAAATACGTCGAAAAACGGCCGAGTTGGAGTTAAACGTCTTTAGAACTTGCTTTAAAGAAATTTGTAAAGCTGCCGTCGTTGTGCGCCTACAAACGCTAGCATGAATAGTAAAGTAAATAAAAAAATCTAGATATGTTTCCGAAGTGTGTCTTTTTTTCAATATTCTATCTGGAGCCATATGAGAGTGACTGTGTCTGACGGAGGCATCTGTAATGCACTTCTAACCCATATATATATATATATATATATATATATATATATATATATATATATATATGCGGAGGAAAAGTCGCCAAATATATTTTCAAATGCAAACAAAATGTGGGATGATGGAGGAATTGATGTACTATATCGTCATTGGAGCGCGTTTGCTGCGCCATCTTAAGCGTCGTAAGCGTTACAATAGAGTACATTCTGAATTACGTGGTGGTGACATACAGATAAAACAGACTCAGAGCGGCACAAGACAACTGCAACAAACGGTGGCATTCACGATCGGAATTGATCTTCGATTTCCGGCTGTTATTGTTGATGCTGCTATTGCGGCCAACCTTGCTGACTGGAGAAAGTGAAATTAATATAGCAGCATATAGCATGAAATTGCAGTACAATGTCATGTCGTCATGAGCAACACATTTATCACATGTATCCTGCACGATTACCCCCTACTATTTGTACTACGGCAACAACGTTGGGGAACTACAAAACTGGCAACTACAACTACTAAACTCCCAAATACGCTTGATAGAACAACGCTTGATCGTAAAGCTGTCGCTTAGACTACCTCGCACGTTGTTTGTTCAGGCATCATTTACAAATTATGTGATGCTCGAAGATGGCCCCTTATCGCAGCAGCAACAACAACAACAGCAACAACAATAACAACAATTGCTGAAACTTGGGCCGATCTTCCGATCGAGACGATAATGGTCGTTGGTAGCAGCATACCTACTCTTCTGTGCTGCTGCTGCATCTGCTGCTGGTAGTGCGGGCGAGTTGCTGTGTTGTTGTCTTCGATATTATGGTCACCGTCGCTGCCATTGTTGTTGTTATGACTGTTGTTGTTGCTATTGTTGTTGTTATGGCTGTTGTTGTTGTCATTATGACTGTTGTTGTTGTTGTTGCTATTGTTGTTGTTATGGCTGTTGTTGTTGTCGTCGTCGTCGTTCTTAGACTCACAAGTTACGCGACAACGGCAGCGGTCGACGTTCGTTTGCCCAATCCTAACAGAACGCATTATTTACTGCAAGGTCTATTGCAACGAAACTGTGCTGGATGCCAGCATCTAGTTTCTTTTTTTGCTAGCAGAAGCATAAAGCATTATAACCGACGGCGTTGATGCTAACCAGAATGCTCAAGAGCTTGCGCCACCGAATCTTGAATCGCTTGCTACTAGACCAATCTTCAGGACGCAGTTGTTAGCTTTTAATGACGTCTTATTGTTGCTCTGTCTTACACACGCTTGCATATTCCATCGCAAACGATTTATTGGTCCCGTGTAAAAGCCATTAATGTTAACGACAAGTTAGTACGCCTATTGGTGATGTTGTTATGGTAATAAGTATATATATATATATATATATAATTGGCTTTATACTATTAGTGTGAGTTGTCGTGAATCTGCAACGGTTCACATAAGGCAAAGGAAATGTTAAAATATTGCCGTGGTATCTGATGGTCGGGACTCGGCTGGTGCTACTTGAGCATTGATATCTGTGTTGTTTCAATGACGGAATACTTTCGCCAAATGGTTTGGTTACACGTTGGTGCTGCGCGCACTAACGACCAGGATGGATCGAACGAACAATTACGAAGCAGATATTACGAGATGACTCTGTGGACCCTATGTGCAACGAAGACCACATCACTAGCAACAGCAGCAGCAGCATTATTACCATTATGATCATCATGAAATAATCAGCACCATTGTCAGAAGACGCAGCAGGAAGAGGAGGAAGCAAAAACAAAATTCATCCTGCCACCGAAAATTACGCGCTTGCCTTCACAATTGGCCGTTTTTTTTCTTCTTTCGATGGAACGAGAACAGCAATAGCGGCAGTTTGTTTGGAGAAAATTGGATGAAACCAGTGTCTGCTGCTGCTGCTTGATCGGTCGGTCGGCCGAGCGATCGATGGAACAAGAAAACAACGAGGGAAGCGGAACAGTGCTTAACAGCGTAACAGCGAAGCGCCTGCCTCACGAGATAGTGCTGTCGTATGTAGCCAGTCACACTCACACACACGCAAAAAAAACACGCGCAAAGAGAGATGTAGGTACAGTGGAAGCGCAGTGGAATGCATTGTAGTCGGCAAAAAGTGCGATAAGAAAAGACAGACAGACAGACAGCGAGCAGCGAGGAAGGAAGTCAATTAATTCATTATGATTGTTGATGCGGATCGCTCTCCGCTGGTAAATGGAGAGTGTGGGGCTCTGCTGATTGCTGGTCAAATGTGAGGAGCCCAACAATTGGTTTGACATAGGCGTTGCTCTGTGTGTTTTGTGTTGTTTCTTTTTTGCCTACTCTCTCTCTCTCTCTCTCTCACGCATCTACTCTTTGTACTGTTCCTCAGCCTCAGTACAACGTGGACAGGTTAGACAGGTTCGGCAAAAGTAGGTTGTTCGTGTGTTGCAGTCGCTGTCGCATTTCAGTTCGCAGGCGTGTAGAATTTCACTCACACAAGCGATTCTCATGACAGATTGACTGATAGACACCTGGCTATTTTGGGTGTACCCTAGCGGGCAGGGGGGCATGGATTATTATGGTACTGTGAAAACAGTTATGACCAAACACTAATTGCGCTGCGTTTTTTTTTATAATACAAACGATTTGTTTTAGATAATTTCGCTCAAATAGGACAGACAGTAATTTTAGGGGGAAATAAATCTGCTTTTAAACATGACTATAGCGTTTTTGTTGTACCGTCGCTTGCATAATTCGATACAGGTGAAACATCCTCTGTTTTCGCTTGAGCAATTAACAACCTTTAATTGCAAGTGAGAACGATTAATGAGATAAAATGACTCTTGCATGTTTGTGTCTAATTCGTATATATATATATATATATATATATAGAATGTGATCTGTCTGCGCCGTCATAACAAAACCCGAACGTCCAATGGTAGCATTGCTGAATTCGCCTAACTATTTTCGATGTTTTCTGTTGGTACGTAGCTAAACACCTAGTTGAGAAGTCAGCCAGCGAGTGCCGCCCTGGCTGGTCACTCTGTCTGTGAACGTTATTCAGTAAAATCGCTGTTTTGAGAAAAAAAACTTTGACGATTTTAAACGGTCAATTGGCAGTCCCAGTGTCGACCTACTATCGGTGTTCTCACTTGATGTTAGCATAGAGCTCGCTAAACTCCTCCAACCGGACGCCAGCCCCACCTAACTGCTCCCTGCTCCTGCTCTATCCACCTGGGCTTGCGTCGTCGGCACACCTGTGTCGTCGTTACTCTACTGTCTGCGAGCATCGCTGGCTATGACGTCACATTGCATGCCCATCGTACTGATTATTTTATTATTGACCATGTTGTATCGTGTATAGTTTCTTTCGTATGCAGGAAAACATAGATTATATATGAATATTGTTTTGCATTGCTGTACATCATAATGCCTATGAGTCGTGACTTATGGCGACATTACGCCTATAAGTCGAGTCGAAAATCATGATTATGAATTAAGTGGCTTAAAAAATGATATTATTATTAATGGCAATAATCATTAAGGTTAGATGAAAATGTGGTATTTGTTGATGGCTTTTATGTAAACGCTTGTGCCCTCCGACGCCAGTCATGCGCCTAAACGTCCGTGTACGTGTCAGAAATCCGTCAATTCAATTACGGATCTAGAATATTTGTATTGTTAGGTAAGCGTTTGTCCTTCTTGCTAAACGCTACGGAGAAACCGCGGGTAAATAATGATACCGTACCGATTTCAATTAATAAAATAAACAAGCTAATTTGGAAATTTATACAATTATCAAAGGGACAATTCACCAACGTATTCAGCAGTTTTGCGTCCAATACAGAAAGCACTTTTCATCGATGGCTGTTTTACTGCTATCAATACTCAGACGATGTCTGTCTTCGATTTCCAACAGCCACGCATCAGAGCTAGGCCGCAGAAGGCGAACGTTCTTCTTTGCTGTGAAACCGTTCATGCCGGTGTCGTCACCTCGGGGCCATTTCGTCTATGGTCAGCCAACTCAGTTGGTTGGGCTGGCAGTCGGTCAGTCAGTTAGGCTGGATATTATTAGTAAATCGATTAGGCTTGTAGTTATTACGACGGTCGGTCAGATAGTTAGGGTGGTGACAGTCTTTGATTGTTGCTACTGCTACTGATTCACCTCTCATAGCGACGGCGATTGCGCATACTTAGCCAATGGCTATCGCTACTATCGCTTACCTAAGCATTGATCGAACAATCAGCCGTTCGACCGTCTATGCACCCTCCCCCCCTTTTTCCATCCCCCATTCTTCTCTCTCCCGCATGAGCGTACACAGACATGCGCACCTATATATATATATATATATATATATATACACATACAAATACATGTACATATAAACACACACATAGGCACCCACACTAGGGTCACGTGGAGAGAGGCTCCATGAGTCGGCCCGGCCTCCTGTTGTGATTGTCGTTGGTTGATGCTGTCGTTGTTGTTGTTGTTCCTGCTACTGTGGTCGCTGCTGTGAAGTTGTTGTTGTTATTGTTGGCACCAAATCGTTAATACCGTAGCTGATGTCGTTGTTGCTTCTGCTGGTATTGTTACCGTAACAACTCGACAGAGGCGATCGTCTCCTTTCGTTGTTGCTTTTGTGTGGTTCTGGCTTGATTTTGTGCGCCGAACGTTTTTTTTACATCTGACATTTTACGTTACGAGTGTTCGCCGAACAAGATTCGCAGGGTATCTCACAAAGCTACTAATAAATGTCAAATAAAAACAAAGACAATCTCACATTCCTGTATATATATATATATATATATATATATATATATATATATATATATATATATATATATATATATATATATATATATATATATATGTTTCTTTTAGTATAAAATATAATTAAATAGTAACTGGCCAGCCAAGTGACATTGCTTTACGCAGTAGAATGCGGCATGGGGCTGCATTTTCCGAGGTCAACCAAGTCAAAGGAAATTTTGCTATTATGCGTGTTGATGAACAGTGCCTTTGACCGATGAATTGCTCGTACGATAATCAAGTTTTTTAATCTCTAAAAAATGTTTGCATAACTCGTGAGAAAGGACTACACAAGGGTGTGTGATATGTAATATCAATTCAATAGCGTAACCTTTGTGTACTTCTGCGACTTTTTTGTATTGTTTCGTATTGAGCGGTTCTTCCGTATTGGCGAGGAGTCGGCTTTCCTTCCTCCCTGCTGGGCAGGCACGATACGATGATCCGAAGATAGATATTCTGCCTTACGGCTAGAACCGCTGTTGCCGTTGCTGCTGCCGCTGCTGCTGCCGCTGCTGCTAAGTCAGACAACCGCAGACCGACACTCATATTGTCGGTAGCCAATGTTGAGAGGACGAACTCGTATTTTTCTTACCGCCGTTCTGGCCTAAGTAGAGAGTATTATTTATTTGTTCTTTGTGGCGGCAGTGGCCCCCCTCGAAATAAATGCGCGTCCGTCGTCTATCCCCAGATGCGGTCAGATCGATATTCATCTGAGTCGAATGGCAGGATCCAGTTTTCTTCCTACGATTAGCTTACGAGCTTTTAGGGCAGTCAGTCGACGCTCGGAGCATGGGCAGATAGACGCGCATCTATGAGCATCGATGCCTGTCGCTATCACTAAGAAGATAGACATACATCAGTCCTACCGTTATAGATACCGCCGACACCAACAATGGCAACAACAACAACAGCAACGGAGGCAGCAGCAGCAGCAGCATCAGGATAGACGGCTTGCTTACTTGTCGGATTGTCTCTCTTCCGTGGTCCGTTACTCTCTTTTTCCGACGTTTTCCCCTGTCCCGAATCTCGAGTTCGGAGCGTTGTTAACCCTGTGCTGGAAGACGTAGGTGAGGAAGAATGACGAGTAGTCGGAGTTGTCGATGTGATGACGTTAGTGATCGTGGTCGTGGACTTAGTAGCCGTTTGTGGTGATGGTCGCTGTTGCTGTTGTTATTGTTATTGTTGTTGTTGTTGTTGTAGACCAAGAAAAGCGGAAAGGAAAGTCAAAGAACGTGAAACGAAGGGTGGGTGGGTGGTTGGTTGGGTAGTGTGTGTGCGCGGATGGATCGATGGGAGGAAGCCAAAGCAGGGTGCGAAAGAACAACTGTTGTAGACACAGCGAACCCAAGAGACGACGGCAGCCTAGCGGAGTTTGGGTTCGACCGAAGAATGAAACAGAAGGTCACCGGCGCCAACGACGAGATGACAGTTTTATCCTCCTGCACGAGTAACGTTTTTGTTTTCTCGCTCTGGTTGGACATGACACTCGCGGCCACTGTTTGCTCGTACGACTTTGACAGCAGCAGCAGCAACAACAACTACCTCATTTCGACCGAGACAGGCTTGATTACTCCCGCTTGTATCACACTAGCCGTAGCGTTTATGCGCTTAAAAGCCTCTGTAAGCTTACTCGGTCCGTCTCCTAGATGCGGCGCCATCCGCTTGTTAACACTGTACTACTACTACTACTACAGCACAACGCTGCAATGAATACCCATCAATCTATCCATGATAGTGGACGGCATGAAGTGATGAAGATGGACTGGCTGGTTACTCTGGCTACAGGAATCGCTGGTTTGACCCCGGCGTGGCACTTCCAACCCTTTTAAAATTGTCCTTCTTTAAAATCGAAGATTTGGGTTGATGTTATCAAAAATAAATACGATCTGATTATCTTCCCGACTGGGATACTTCCTACTAAGTTGGGCAAACGTTTGAAGATAACTACAGAGGACAAAAAAGCCTTAGAATTCTTACGCCAGAATAAAATAAACTTAATTATAATTGTCGGCGTTGCATGATAAAATGTGTCCCTTTCTGTTTACAACTTCAATAGCAAGCAAGTTTGAAGGTTCAACGGTGTTGTATGGATCTAATGGAGAAAACAGCAGAACGTACCGCAATTGCGGCTTACCGTGTGGTATATAGTGCGTTCCCTTTATTTTTTATTTTTAGTAAAAGTGTTACCTTCTACTTAATACTAGAACTAAAAAAAAAACATTTTTAAGGAGGTTGTTTTTAATTATAGACTATCCTCCGTCCCCAACGGGCTTGAAACTTAACCTGAGGTATATCTTCAATATACTTTATACTACCAATATTACAAACTTTATCTGGAACAGAATATATATGAGTTTAATGTTTAATTGTGCAATTTTCTCAAATATTTAATCTGCGAAGTCCAAGTTAAAGAAAGTTGTGTTTAAATCGTCCTCTGAGACTTTATCTAAAAGACAAACAATATTATTCCCATTGGTATTTGCACAACTGTCTCGAAGGCTTAATTTGCAGAGTCTAAGTCTTGGCACGGATATTACCGTCGCATATGTATGAAGCCGAACTATTTTAATCTTGAAGGATGTGTTTGTAGCTTTTGCGGAGAGTGTGATACTGGACTACCATATATTTATGTATGTGCATTTTTTTTATATGGGAGGTTTAGAAAATGCATAATGCACAGTCGGTGTTGGCAATCAACAACACCTAGTGTGGTACTCACACATTATGTATGTGCAGAAATTTGCGGACCGTCCCAATCATCCAAAGTTAAATACATATTGTGCGATCGTACTGTATGTACACTATAAAAGATGAATCATCTCCATAGTAGTTAATATAAGTAGAATAGTACCAACCAAGACAACACGTACATGTGAACATGTTTTCAGCTGACACTGGATTCTACATAGTTTCTCTTATTATATCTATTAAAGTAAATATTAAAGTCAGCGAAAAGCGTTTCGTTAATAATTTGTGTTGTTCCAATTGCCACGCGGAAGAACACTGTCTGTGTACATTCTAGAAACGCAATATTTGTTTCAATCGTCAGTTTTCTCTTGTTTTCGCTGATTAATCGTACAGTAATAATAATTATATATATATATATATATATATATATATATATATATATATATATATATATATTAACCATTGTTACAGTTGTGAGGTCTAAACGTATTATTGTTATCATTATTATAATCATCATCATCATAGCCTGACTGCGAGGCAGAAGCGTGACTAAAGTTCGATAGGTAACCGGCGCGCAGTGTTGAGGATGTCACTTAACGATGGGGGTGGGGGGTTGGAGAGGGGTAGCTCAAGGGGAAAAGGAGGGGATAGTTCGAGGTAGACCTAAGAGTAGAGGTATCCCTGGTGGGGCGGCCGACTTGTTAGCAGGCCCGGCGTTCCACTGCAACCACTGACTGACCGAACGACCGACCGGCCGAACGAGCGACGGGCGAGTGAGTGAGTGAGTGAGTGAGCGGCCACTTGACTGGGCAACCAGTCATAAATCATCAGCCAGTCCTACCGCTATCCCTGGTGCCGTCGCTGCTGCTGCTGCTGCTACTCCGTTGGCAATGGGTCGCCCGCCATTCGCTCTGCCGCCGCCGCCGCCGTTGCCGCTGCTGCTGTGATTATTGTGGCGGTGGCCATAGCAGTGTTTGCTGTTGTTGTTGTTGTTGTTATTGGCTGGGCTGGCTCGCTGTCCAGTCAGTCAACCAGTCAGTACCAAGGAGAAGATGATGGCGCTGATTTCGTCTCAACGTCAAGGAGTTGGGCCGTTATTTTGTTCGGGTTGGGAGTTTCGCTCTGCGGCTTTGGCTTTCGCTCGATTGCTCCTCGACCCTTCTGCTGCACGCTTTCGGCTTCACAACAGGGCGATCGGCTATGGCGTTAATGCTGCTCTATGTCGTTGTTGTTGCTGCTGCTGCTGCTGCTGAAGTTGTTGTTGTTGTTGCTGTTGCTGCTGCTGCTGTTCTTGTCATTATAAGTGTTGTTGTTTTTCTGTTATTGTTGCGGTCGTTGTAGTTGTTCGTCCAGGTCGGCTCTGTCCGTTGTCTTCTGTGCGTTAGTTGTCTTGTTGTTGCTTGTTCATGCTACGTCGTCGTGTCAGCGACGGAAACGGCAGCGGGCGAGCGGGCGGGTGAGCGGGCGGGCGGACGCATTACTTCTGGCTCGGCTTCTGCAGAGCCTCCCAACAGCTTATCCGTTCCAAACCAATTAGAGAGATACATCACGGACAACAATAACAGCTAAAACGTGATTATTTAATGACCATAGTTGGCGAGCTGACTTCTCTGCTGGGTGTCTGTCTATACATGTGTGTTTGACGGATTTACCTTCACCTTTCTATGATAGGATATAAACAGATATTTGAGCTATGAAAACGACAACGCTGGGGGTACTGTCTTCTTGCTAATGATTGATTAAGATATCAGCTATAAAAATACCAGTCTTTTCTTAATGTAATATGTCATGAAGTCAATTTTGAACGTTCCACGTAGTGACTTAGATGGTAATACACCTTGACGTTGTAGGATAGGTTGTCTTTTTTACTCTTTCTTCTTAATATGCCAGTGATTGTATGTACTACTGATGCAATTTACATTGCCACTGATACACGTCATTTTGCTTTTAACTGCTAAAAATAAGAACGATTATGAAGACAATTAATGATTCATTTTATTATTATTATTATTATTATTATTATTATTATTATTATTATTATTATTTACTTATTGTTGTTTTACGCCAAAGCTTGCTAATCTTCTCGGTCACATCGCAGCTAAATTCAGGGCTGGAAAATTTCTCAAACAACGCCTATCCGTCCAGGGTTTATATAACTCATTACATTAAGTAAGAATTGTAGATTAATTTGTTGTCGAGGGCACCGATAAACTGCACGCCGCTATTTACAAACGGTTCTATATGCCTGCGACGTGGCTTTGTACGAGACCTAGCGCCTTCAAGTGCAACAGCCTCTTGGGAGACTTGCCACCTGCGTCAGGGGCTTTGGCCACTATGTATTATAATAAGCAAAACTGAAGCAATGAAGTCTTGCAGAGGTTACCGGACATCTACCACAAGCAAGCTAATAGTTTCATCGAGGCCTGGACATCCCAATGGCAACAAATGAGCGCACAGCATATTGAAGATCGTGTGAAAAGTGCAGTGGTGGCCTCCCTTGGTACGCAGAAACCACAATCCCTTTGTCTTAAAACAGCGCTAGTACTCTTCGGTCTAAAGAATGCCTCTGTCGCACTTTATAGCCTTCAAGTAATTTGACCACATCGGTAGCAGAAGGTCTCGCTGGGCAAAATGAAATCAGCGTTCCTAAAACGAAAGCTAGGTGTTCACGCCTCATGCGGGAATCGTCTCGTTTACCCTTTGGCAGGTATAACCTTATTAATCCCGGGCCTGAAACGTCAGCTCTATCTCCTCAACACCAAGCCTTACAAGCAATTTTTTTGCAACTGGAAGAATAAGATGGCCGAAGTTGGTCCGGAGTTTTTTGAGTTTGGAGCAATGTCTAACAACGGTTTGTGAGATTTTAACCGTAGCAGTAGAGACATCGTATGTCGTTTTGCTTTACACGAAATCGGCCATGTTCTATGTGAAACTTACGCATATCACAAACCCATTAACACCTACTGTGTAGCCGTTGCAGAACTTTTTGCTCCAAATACCACGGGAAACTCTCTCCACGGGTAATGATATTTATTTTTAATTACCACTGTACCAAATACGAACAAATGTAATAAATGATCAATTATACGTACAGGAACTACGGCGTCAGTCAAATCCAAACAAGCAAACTGATTTAATAAAAACGACAGCCTTAATTACTCAAGCCAATTCAGGGAAAGGGGGGATTTTGGTTGGCAAAAGACAAAACAAATTATATTTAATAACATTAGTAATATACTAGGACAGCTGATTTATCGATAAATAAAAACTACGTGTTGGTTTGTCTATAGAGGCACTAGATCTTGCACATGCAGTGTAAACAGATAGGCAAGAACCAGTCACTTTCTATCTAGTTATCAATAAAGACGACGATAGACATATATATATATATATATATATATATATATATGTATATATATATATATATATATATATATATATATATATATATGTATATATATATATATATATATAATTTAACAACCGGCGTCAATTTTTATTAGATTTTCCTCCGAAGATTTATACCTTTTAGAACAGAATTCTTATTTATTCTTATCTCTTTCGACAACAGTGGACAGCATCGTGCATATCGCAATTAGTTGTTTCTGACCCCTTTAGACAACAAGGCGAATTATTGTTACAAGCAAGAATGATGATGATGAGGGCGACAGGTCAGAGGTACTTCTATATATACTATGATATTCAATCGACTCTATGCAATAAGTCTGCTTGCAGGAGAAAACAAAATCGAGCTTTGTTTGCGGAGTGTCGTCTCGTCGAGATTCGTGCAAGCGCAGTACACGTATATATATATATATATATATCTTCTTGATTTGCGGCCCATAGTACTGTTCTATGGAGATCTTGGCCATCAGCGAGTGAAGCTTAAGTGGGGAGGTGCGTTTAGTGGGTATGGGTCTCAGCGGGCTAATATCCATCCACTGGGGTTGAGTCCTACACTGCTCGGAATGGGAAGTGGAAAATTCTCCTTTTTCTACTCGCAGTAATAGTACGTAAATATATTTAACCCTCCTCCATAAAAAAATATTGATTTGCATAGAGTGTATTGTATAAAAAGACAGTTTATTAACGGGCTAAATATATGCAGAAAGTAATATCGGGGATTTTGAGCTGCATTAGCTGAGCGAATTAGATCTGTTTAGAGGTATGAATATCGTTTTAATCTGTTTTCTTAAACTGTTGTATGCTAATTAACCGTTAGTTTACAGCAAACCTTATGGTAAACTCAAAAACACTCACGCGCTTTGTCAGGAATAGAGATTATTTGCTGACACTTAAATACAAACAACAACTCAATTCTGTACTCGCTCTCATTTATATGAACTTTAGTTATTACTTGTTTTTGCAGGATCTCTCTTTAATGGGGGGGGGGGGGGGTATGGAATTATCTATATAGCAGTAGGTACAGGAAGTTACCTTACATAGCAGTTGGTTACAACATAAAAGAAATCAATTATTAATTAAGCCCGGGCCCTGCTTTTGTTCTATGCAATCAATGCATTTAATTCTAGTGCAAGTTTCCAGCTGTGGCTTAGGTCGACAGCAACTTCTACGGTGTTTGCCTTATTACGCCTTACTACATTGCCTCCAATGCGAGATGGGGAGAGACATTTAAGAGCCACTGAAGCCACAGTTGGCGACACTTATATATAGAGATATATATATATATATATAGATATATTAGCTTATTTATTTATCGAGTATTTCCTAATCCTCGGCAAATTTGGATATATATATATATATATATATATATATATATATATATATATATAATCATTATGCTAACTAGTAGAAACAATGAAAATGCCAGGTAATTTACAGCTTTGCATTGACTGTTGAAACGTAAGAGAAGGTATTTCAGTATCTTGAAGTGTCCTTCAGTTGAATCGCGATCATGGCAACAATCGCGCGCCACTGAGATACTGGGTCAAGGGTCATGCGGTTATCGCAGGTAAAAAGTCAAAAGTCGCCTCCGCTTGCTGTCTTATCTTCGGACGAAATCGAACAGATGGCTGCTGGAGAAATAATAATAATAACAACAATAAGAACAGAAAACCAAAAGAAAAGGAGAAGGAAGTGGAAGGAAAAAGTGGCAGGGGTACGCTGCCGGAGGCGATGGCGTCGATAAGTTGCTAGATATCAGATGGCCGTATGGATACGATCCCGGCAATTCTTGCAGCTTTGTTATCGAAACAGGCCATGCGATAGAAACGTAAGCAATTAAGCCGTTGAATTTACAGCATAGCTCAATGGTTGTCACTCGATGCAGTGGTAGCGGTAAAGCAGTGTTCACTCGATGAAGCAGAGAAAGATTGAGTTTGCTTTTGTTGGATCAATTTGCAGAGCTATTTCGCCATCTGTACGTTCTGGTATTTGTGTGTGCTTGCGTTGTTTCTGTTTAATAAAAAAATTATCATGCGTGACAGGTTTAGTAAAAGATTGCCGCACGTCATGCATTTCCGAGAGTAATAGCATGGCTCAGCAGGTAAACATAACTGTTTGTATCAGTCAGGCGTCCTCTCGATAGCTTGGTATAGAATTTTTACATTTATTTAGCTTACTTCTCTAGAAACAAAAGTTTCTAAATTTAAGTACAATATAAAAAATTGGGCGGCATTCAGATCCCAAGATGAATAGGCTTTGTGACAAGTGTTTTAAAGGATGTGATTATTCACTCCAAAGTGCTAACATAGCAAAGTTACATAGATAAACAATCGCTATATGAAAAACAACAAAAAATTGAGGGAAGAGATTCGATCACCGTTGTAAGCCAACGCATAAACAACAGAGCCCTCCTCACCGTTGCGCGATCTTGCGATGAACAGAAAAGGTTACACAGTTAACAATAAGTCGCAACCTGGGCTAACCCTGGGTTAGAGAACCCGTGATCACACGTTTGCGCGGAGACAATTGTTCACTCCAGAGTGCTAAGATAGTGAAGTTATATGCATATATATATATATATATATATATATATATATATATATATATATAAGTTGCAATATAGTGCGGCCCGGTTTTTAACACCCATAAGTTTAATGCATACTATTTGTGTCGCACGCCAAAAACAGAGTGCGAAATGTCTCTGTCACTGCTCGCGTGAGAAGCAAAGCATCGTTGTATCGCAAAAAGCAATTGCTTGAAACACAAATGGTCTATGTTTTAATTTTCTAGACATATACCTATATAGCATGTGGTTGGTCGAATTCTCTACTACGGCGAATTCTCTACTATTGAGCGACGCTCATTAAGAATAGATGATAAACCATACCGTTGAAAGTAAGGAAGTCGTGCTGCTACGAAGGAAGTCGGGGAAATCAAAGATATCTCAACAGTCCGGCCCTTTAGAGCTGATGTTCCAAGGGATTTGCAAATTGGGTTTAGAAGTTACTAAGTTCAAAAATGATCTATATATTCTTTTATTGTATAATCGCATGATAAAACTGCAATTTGTTCCTTTCAGCATTCCATGCGACGCGTCTCTGTCCAAGGCATGTACAAAATCGTTTAAGAAAATGTTCATTCTTCATAATAATGTCCGTGAGAGGTCTGAAATGGTCCTCACTTTAGAATTGCGTTATCGTTCTGTGAACTCTTTAACAACGTGCACAAGACCCTAACTGCCTTGCCGATTGAAATACTGGAAAAGCCGAGTAAGTAAGTGAGAGAACTAACTCTTAGGTCTTCCTTGAATAGTCTGTACAGCTGAGAGTTTCATTGCTGGTGGTGAATGAATCTGTTACACCTACGAACGTTCATTGCTAATGTGCTCTGTTTACGAGACGCTATGATCGTATCGAGGAAGGGTACTAACATACATTTATTTAATACTCAATATATCGCGCTTTATAGAGAGTGTTACTTGCGCATTAAAAGCGATTGGCATGCGAACGAACCAATGTGCGCCACGGTGCGCTACGGGCCAAGATCTACCGTTTGCCAGTAGCAGCAGTCAGCAATAGCAAAGTTACTTAGAAAAAAAATAGCAACTTTATATTGAAGGGGTATCGCTTCGATATTGTCGAAACAAAACAACTGAGGCGATGAAGGGAAAATGGCGACAGTATTGTTATCATTGAGATCTCTCTAGAAATAGGTCTAATTAAGATTCGTGTCTACGATGGAGCTAGGCAGGCGCAGGTAGCAGCTACAAATCGAGTGAAGGTAGGCTGATTGCTACGCTCGCGTGTATGCCTGTTTCTCTCTGTGTGTGTCTCTCTGTCTCTGGGTTTGTGGCCACGCTCGTTGAAAACAACGAGAGCTCGAATCGATCGGCATCGATTGATCAATCAGCCGCCTCATCATCGTCGTCGTCGTCATCATCATCATCATCATCAGTCGTCCGAGAGTGTTGGTCGTCACCCACCACAGCCGGCATGATGACGAACGTTCTGCTTCGTTCATAATCGGAACGATCGCCATCAACGAGCATCATCACCATCATCATCACCATGATCAAAATGATCATTAGCACCTTGGTCGGTCGGTCGGTCGGTCGCCGATCGCTGTCGTTGTCATGATTGTTAGACGCTAAGACGCGCCGGGATGATAACGGCCATAATGGTGAATCATATCATGATAACACGTTGTTGGCAGCAGCAGCAGCAGCAGTAGCGGCAGTGACGGTGACGGCGGCGGCGGCGGCGGCCGCGTCGATAGTGCTAATAGTGATGATGCCGATGCCCGATTGGTGCTACCGATCGGAGCAGAGTGACCATAACAATGATGCTTCTGCTGCTGCTACTGCTGCGGCTACTGATTGTGGTGGTCGTGGTGGCTGCTGTTTGTTGTTGTTGCTGTCGTCGTCGTCGTCGTTGTTGTTGTTGTGGTTATTGTTGTGGTTGTTGTTGGCGTTCTTGCCGTTGTGGTGTGGGTCAGAGCGTCCCGGTGGACATGGTCAGAGTCGCTGGGCCACAAGCAGCAGCACAAGCAGCAGAATCATCATCATCAAGCGCTGGCCAAATGAAAGAACCAGCTAAAAGAGCCGGTGTCAGGAGCCTCGATCTTCTTGACGTCGCTACAATACGAACCACAACAATAACAACAACAACAACAGAAACAACAACAACAACGCCAGCAGAGGCAACAACAGTAGCAGCGGCAGCAGTTGTCGCCGTAGTAGTAGAAGCAGAAGAATCTGCCAAAATGGTGGCAGTGGTAGATGCCGGCACGACGCAGTGTAGCTACACGTTCAGAAGCAGAAGCAGCAGCGGCAGCAGCAGAACCATCATCGCCATGATTCTTTGCCGTGGCCACAACGAGCGTTCGCTCTTGCGTCGCTACAATCGACTATCTGGAACTTTTGTTGTGATCAATAAGCGCCCACATGTGCGATGAGCGTTTCTCCTCTTGAATTCGCGCTAATAAATTTAAGCGCAAAATAATAACAATAATAATAATCAAATCGCTACAGTCAGACAACAACAGACCAAAGCATGACAAATGCTTCGCTTCGACTCTTGACGTTGCCGTAGTCAGCAGCAGCAGCAGCAGCAACGATTGCATGCCAGCCAGAATCTCCAGTCGAGAGCGAAGTTTCTTTGTCTGCGGTCGGTCGTACGTTTTTACGTCTGTCTGTCCGTCGGTCCGTCCGTCTGTCTGTCTGTCCGTCTGTTTTATGACGGCGGCAATCTGGTATCTGACCGAATCAGCCGATTCGGCTATAGAACGACACGCGTGATGGACTTTATGCATCGCCGCGGGTTTCGCTGTGCGAGCGCGCAATATCGTACTTTTCGAGGTGGCCGCTTTGTCCGCACCTTCTACTGCCGGCACAAACACGCGTAGCGAAGTGTATTAATTCATTTCGAGAGCCTCGCACAGGCCTCCTTTCTCTTCGGTGGTCGGACATGTAAGCTCAAACAACCAGGTCACTGCGTGTTTGCCGCATGCTATAACAGCGCATGCGGGTACAATCGCAAGTCTATCTCGCAATGACATGACCAGCCGACCAGTCGCCTTCTTTTCTTCTTCTTCTTCTTCTTCACAACTGGTCTTCTATCTTCTTGCGTTTATAGTTACATGCATATACTAAAGACACAGCTCATTCGGTCTTGCTGTTAGTGCTAACCTTTGGGGTGAAAACTAAATGGGACCCTACCCAGTTGGAAATCACACGACAATTGCCCAGTACGGCATTCAACTGGAACGAGAACACGGTGTATTACCGATTAAACGGTGAGACAACTGCGTGTTCGGCTCTAAGCCATTCCTGCGGCACAAATGTGAGAATCTATCTGAATAACCCTTGAGAATGCGTCGTCCAAGATTGCGGTCAAGTGCATTAAACTCGTTTCAGCTAGAGATAGAAGCGCCCCATTCTCAAATCTAACGCATTTAAGTATTTGCCTTGGCGCCATTTAGAACCATTTCGAAATCAAGTGCAGTTAGAAAAATCGTTTAGTTAGTGACTATATTTATCTTAATCCCGTGCATTACCATCTTACATTATAATTAAAATGAGTATTGTGGTTCTATGCAGACGGTGGCACCGTCAAGTTCGGCAAAGACAGATACGAATTGTGACGCCAGCCGATGGAAATGTTTTATGAGTGCGATTTCAAAAGATGGTTGTGCACGTATTTAGACTAAGGGCTTTGAAACACAATATTCTGGCCTTCCGGGTGAAATTCACGAGTGGAAAATAGCAGATGGCAGTAGCCACGGACACTGTACTCTGTGCAAACATAGCGGCAAGTGCATGCCATTCCTTCACATAGGGTCCTGGTGAGGGGCGCATTTGCATGGGTAATCTCATCTATGAGCTTTCGCCATTTTACCTTGTTATTTCCGCAAAAGTTCCTAGAAAGGCTCAGTGGCTCCAAACATCTCCGCATGTAACATAACTTGCTAACTCGACTCTTTTTATACGCTCCAGTTGAACCCGCATATCCATTCATGAGCGACTTAATGAAAATATTTTCCAGCTATTAAATATACACCGACAAGTTAATCGCGGGTCGCGTGGATAGAGAGATAGAGTGTGCATGAAATCAGAAGCCGCCTTTTTTACTTAAATTGCTTGCAGTAGAAGACATATATAGGGGGTAAACAGAATGTTGTGTTAACTAAAAGCTGCTGCACCACGTTTCATGTATTCATTGCTTTTAGCTTAAGAAGAACTAGAAACATTTTAAGTTATCCTTGTGCTAAGTGATATATCAGTTAATATATCGAACATATATAGGCATTTTTATATAATTATTATATTTCATATATTTCAACCTGCAGATATTTTAAATACCACTACTATAATTCAAGCGCTAAAGCGCACATTTCAAGTGCCCTTTGTCACGTTCTTCAATTAATTATCAACGACTTTTGTTCACGCGCTGCAAAGCATCTTCACAAAGATTTGCCAGTAGGGAAGAGAATGAAGGCCTACAGATCTAAGTGGGGTGAATACTATGCTAGCTGCACTACCTTTATTTCCGTGTATCTGAAAGCCTTTATGCTGCTTTTGGTAAGCCCTGTAAGCAAGCCTATTATCGTAGTGGGGAAACGACCACGCGTTCGTGTGGCCATTATCGTGGTGGAGCGAACCCCCGCACTGTTGAACCCGCACTGGGTGCCGCACTGCCATCTAAACAAACGCTTTTACTAGGAAGTTAGTTACCTACTAATCAGAGGTAACTGTACATCCTGCAGACTTTGACGTCAAAACCTCACTTCTCGTGACGTAAACGGCAACCATCACATTTTTGATCGACCGCTAGCGCTTCGTTTTTATAGCGGGACGCGCTCCAATGGATGACCACCCTCCGCCCTAGAGAGCGTTAGAGCGGGCATAAAAATATATCCAGGTGTGACCAGTCTTGAGAAGCTGGCTATGTGCCCATCTCCGAACGCCTTTATTAATTTTTTGGCGAAAGCAACTTATATGTTGTTTTTCGCTTGGGGTCAAGTCTCGGTATATCCAACAAGCATTTTTTTCTAGAATGGGTCCGACGTCTGCTCTAGCGAGGTATATGCAGTATCTAGCTTTTTCTTTGATTGTTCTTACAAAGACAACCTGATTTTTGTCGGTCATAATTTTTGGATCTTCCGACTCGCTACACATTCATCTTAGACGAAGCTTCATTCCATATAGTTTTTTAATGGCATTGGCTCTCGGTAGTGGCCGTGGTTTCAATTTTCCTCTGAATGCGCACGAAGTCTTCGACGCTAATTATATAAATTAGCCTAAATAGAAAGGCACTATTATATAAATCCCTTCTAAGAGGTCAAAATAAACCAGTTACTAACCAGATATTGTGCTGTACAAAATAAATAAAATTATTTGTCCTCTAAATAAAAACATCTCAAGTTCACGTATAAAACCCACACCTGGAAAATACTCGCTACTGATACAGAACGATCTTAACTAGTGCAATGTTAATTGTTTCTCACCCAATATTATAAAGAATATCATACGTATGAAAATGTAGCCTAATTTAATGCGAATTATGCTCATTATGATAGCTGTGTCGTGGCCATGCCTACCGGCCTACACCTTTCGACCGCAGTGATATATAAATGGTTTAAGCATGGCAGTAAAACTTGAGCTTAGACCAGAATGTATCTCCCCGGTAACGTGATGGCTGAGGAACCTGATCTACTGTGGTTTGTTGAGCTTAACGTGATGCGGAGGTTCCGTTGACTAGATGACTAGGGCGTGTTGTCGCTAACAGCCTCTGTTCAATGGAGCGCGACTGGTTCCTGAGCTAACACATTGTGTCGTATGTGGTAATGACGTGATAGCACACGACATATGATCGGCTATGTCGTACAAATCGTTCCCTCTGATGGGCAGTGGTGTAGCACCAATATCTACGATGAGCCACCATGAATCGCACTGTCAGCCTTGCGATATGCCGGGGGGTGGTGGGTGGTGGGGGGGTCTAGGTCTAGACGTGATTGAAGACGTTACGCTTTATTCATGCTCGGCCTTTCGTTCTCCCACTCGTGAATATAAATCTCGGAAACAGCCAGCAGCAAACACCGTCTTGCTGCCTCGAGATGGGGGGCGATACCTCCATTATCTACTAAACCAAAGAACCGAACAAAGAGTTATTATTCGCTATTTATTAGCAGCTGACGCTAACGGTCCACTGATAACAGATAAGCTGCCATCATGGTCATTTTCAACGCGCTGATGGATGGATAGAGTCTGGCCGTTGATCGAAATCGAATGCAGCAACATCACCACCACCGCCACCGCCGCCACCGCCGCCAAAACAACAACACCGACGACAAAACAACAGCAACAACGACAAAACAACAGCAACAACGACAACCATAACAGCAACGACAAGCAGGCAAGAGACGTCACACAGCAACTAATGTCTTCTGTGTCACGGATCTGACTGTGCGTTTTTTCTTCTGTCGTAGCGTAGTCTGTCTGTCTGTCTGTCCTCGGTCGGCTCCATAGCTTCTGCTATCTCTGCCACCTCTGCTAGCGCTGCTTTTTCTCTGTTCTTTTTCCTCGTCTTCCGTATTCGTCCGAAGGCTAGCTGGCTGTCCGTCTGTCTGTCTGCCCGTCCGTCCGTCTGCCTAAGTTGGGTCTCTGGGCCAGTCGCTTCTCGGTGGTTACGATCTCCGCCTTCCCAAACTGCACTAGTCAGGGCGGCGGCGACGACGACGACGACGACGGACGACAATGACCACGCTGTGATCATCATCATCATCATCATCGATCAAGGCTGATCATATTATTACGATTAATATTATTATTATTATTATTACGGGTACAGACAGCCCACTACCACAACTACTCCTGTTAGCTGCTACTACGCCGCTAACTACAACTACTGTTACGTCTGCTACTAACTAGTTACACAAGTAACCCTAGCACCACTATGACTAATAACCAGCAGCAGCACCACCATAACCACAACCATCATCATCTTCTTCTCCTCCTGTTACTCGTCCTACGCGCAGGAGGCACGACGGCTGAGACTGACGACGACAGCCAGAAGCCTGACGACACTACAGACGGTAGGCGAGCACAACAACAACAACAACAACTGTTCGCCCATGTCATATTTAGACATACACGAACGTATATATATACAAACATATGCATACATACACAAGCCAAGCTTTCGCTCGCTACTTATAATCCTCTCTATATCCACCCATTTCTCCCTCCCTTTCTATGGGCAAGTCATTATTTGCCACCAGATTGAATATATTTATATATATATATATATATATATATATATATATATATATATATATATATATATATATATATATATATATAATAATTGAATGATTAATTTCATGAATGAATAAACCTCCTTTTTTATTATGTTTAAAAAAAATGGTAATACATATATATATATATATATATATATATATATACACAAGTCCTTCAAAACAAGCATTAATATTGACCGCACAGTTTACCTTATGTGATGACCTAAATCGTATTCCTTTCACAAAAAAACGAGCATTTGTTAATTGATTGTGTGTGTTAAGGTATAGGATTAGGTCCCGTTCTTTTAGAGCGTTATCTTCTTCTCGATAAGCTAAGACGACTACGGGACTAAGATTTCCTCCGAACGCAACGGATCTATCTCACTAGCATATATTACGTATATCGTCATATAAGACATTATTTCCCAATACCTACCCCACAAGATATCGATGAACCAAACGGGCAAGGCGCATTGAAAAAGGAAAGGCCAATCGTCTGTCTTCTCTCCATAACTGTGGGGCTTTCACATTAACAAACTTGCTCCGGGGACTCTGTTTATAGGGTTCAGGGATTTGGCTTTTCTGTCCGTGTTTTCTGTGGCATCGGAAAGTCTGCCTGCCACAGTTGATTTGTTGCCTCTTCCTCCTCGTTCTCCTCCTCGTCCTCCGGTCCTTACCCTTCAGATTCAACGGTGGATCCGCAAGTCGCGAAAGAAATCAACGTCCGGGCTTAGCTGAGGTTGACACTCGTTTGCTGCGGCTTGACTAGCAGGCACGCCGTCCCGTCCACTCGGTGACGCAACTAGAGAAGCGGCCAGCAATCATCCCTCAATAGTAGGTCGAAATCTCAGCAGCAAAACAAGAGAGGGATGAAGGTATGGGGTAGTAGCCGCAGAAGTAAGGCTGGCCGACCGGCCTGGCGCCAGTCCGACTGATTCCGGCAGCCGGATCAGTCGTATCGGGAATCAGGCAAGGAAAGGCATCATGAGCTATGAGAGTACGCCGATCGCTTCATAAGGCGGACAGCGTCGATGCTAATGTGCTGTTGCTGCTGCTGCCGCCGCTGCTTCGCACATCACTGGTTGGCATTAGTCGTGTCTGTTTAGACGCCTGTATGTCTGTCTGTCTGTCCGTCTGACTCGGTGCGACTGAGTCTGTCGATCGTCTTCTGATTTATGCGACAAGCAGGCCGCGGCCTGCCTAGACTTCGCTTGGCATAGAATGATCGTAGAGGATGATCCGTGCAGCTACTCGCTAATCCGCCATTCCTCTTCGCAGTTCGAGTTTGCAGACACCAGTTGGTATTTTCCAGAGCCTGGTTGCATAGCGTCCCTCGACCAGGTACTGAGTAATGGTTAAAGCCATAGTCGCCCAGTGGAAAATCCTGGGGTTTCTTTTGTGCTGTTGTGATAGCACAAAAGAAACCTCAGGAGTATTGTTTTTTGGTGATATTACAGGAAATCAAACTCAAATAGGAAATAACCAGTTTAAGTGACGGCAATGAAGCCAATTTAAAATTGCTAAAATATTCAATTAGGAACACAGTTGTTAGTGTTTCAATATTGCTAAAACTTATGTTTCACCAGTACAATAATAATAGCCGTGCTTCAACTTTCTTCGTACCTCCTTATTTTGAGCAAATGTTATTTTAAATATCACGGAGGGGCGTTTTTTCGCTGTGCAGAATGACTATACCCTTGGTCAATTTTATTTTAAGACTAACTTTTTATAATGGATTTATCGTTTGCTTGACGTGAATATCTTGATACACATGTCACCCTTTTATATAAGGGACTATTCCATTTGTATAAGATCCAATGTTTTAATTGAAAATACAAAATTGCTAATTGGTATGCCATTATCTCATTGACATGCTTTTAATTTTAAATGCTAATGGTTACGACTGGATGGGTACATTTCAATTTGCACGCGCAACTTAAAAGCGAGCTGTGGACGGTCCACGCATTTGTGCACGGCATCAACACTGTACTGCCAGCATCGATATCTACTATGCTGTTTTAACTACAACAATGGCAACATTCAAACAGAACATTTGTGACAATATGTGGGAGTATCTGTCTGCATGGCGTTATCTCATGCATGCGTGTGTAAAGGCGCTGTTTTCTTTGTTTATGCTTATAATGGTACTGCAGAACACGATTGTGGCAAGGCTACCAAGAAAATAGAACGTGTATTGATGACCCGGTCGGTTGGCCCGTTGTGTTAAGTGGCCCGATGAAGAGACCAACTCACCCCGATACTCAGCATTCTAGCTGAAGAAACAGCACCAACCGTCGCCGCCGCCGCCATCATCGTCGTCGTCGTCGTCGTCGTCATCACTGGACCCAGCAAGAGTGATACGGAAGATATCGCCGATCGTAGTTTTCGTTGTGGTTTTTCACGGCTCATTCACACGGCGCGGTAGTGACAACGTCGTCGTCGTCACTCGACATGCCCGACAGGGAATTGTGTTAGCAGTTTAGAACTCTCGGAAGGGCGAAGGCCCCAACAACAGGCTCTGTCATATTCTCGGCAGCCTGTGAAATGTGGGCTTTGCCTACCTTGAGAGAGAGAGAGAGAGAGAGAGAGAATGTCTCGCACACCACTCTTTTTCAGCGGTATGGTATTTTTAGCGCAACTCCGGTCTCGATGCGTTGCTTGCCTCTCGACGAGATGAAAAGCGGCTTGCTCAAGCCGATCAACGGATCAAATATTACCTTATGATCGAGGTTAAGCAACATCTTCGTACGACAACGGCAACTCGACTTACCTGTAATGGAAGAAAAAAAAATCATGCATCTAAGGCCAAGCTAGACGCAAAACAGAGTTTATATACGAACACACCTATGTACCGCATTGACACAGTGCGAACGCCAGCCGTATTTTTACAGACTTTGATGATTTAAGTCGTTTCGTCTTCACCTCAATTTACTTCACAAAGTAGACGTGTAATTAAAAAAAATATGTATGTATGTATATATATATATGTATGTATATATATATATATATATATATGTATAGTGGAAACATATATATATATATATATATATATATATATATATATATATATAGTGGAAACATAAGTAATACACATACTTTATCGATAAATTAAAAGCAACATACAATGAATTGATTGGTTAGAGGCGCATTCTATCGTAATTCTATTAATGTGCAATTGGGTTTGGCAATAGGACACTTGTATTGTGCTCAATGTTTGAAGCTACGGTCTTGAGTGCTTGTTATTTTTTCCCTTTAAAATATACAAAATGTTTACACGAGAACTTAAGCGTAGTTAAATTCAGTTTCGTAAATACACTACACTTTACAAATTGAACTTGAATAAATATATTTTTAGAGCAGCTCGTTATTCCTTGAAGATTCACCATTGTAAAATTAAATTGAATTTAAAAGTGAGTAGCCTTACACCAATCTGTGTTAATACTCCTGCGCGTTGCCGTATATGAGTTGGCCGACAATAGCCCCCAGTAATATCCGCCCGGATCTTAAACCAGACACACATATATGTACGCGTATATATTATTTATGTATATGTATATATGCATGCATATATATCTTTCCTAACAGCCAGTATTTCTCGAATATTTGATGGAGGCTCTATTGTAGGTGTTTAGGTTTTCAAGGAATGATTAGCACAATCAATTGTGGAAATAGCCTGCAGATCCAGAGAGTCAAACATTTGACAAGACAGAGGGTGTCTTGTCAATTAGTTTGACCCTTGCATGCTACCCTCATCTGTCAGACGACTGACTCAGATATAACTTCATTAATCTTGTACTTCTGCCATAAGTATCTCAGTCTAGCCACCCATCAGACCACTAGACTAGCAGGTGATTGGACGGTTTCCTTCAACTCACAAAATTACTTGTGATCATCGCGTCATGGAGTTCGAGAGAGGCCAACTTTCCGTGAGCTCTCTGTGGGCCTAATACGCATCTATAGATGGCACACTAGGCATTGACTTGTCAAAGGGTGCGCCGACCGACCCAATAAGCAACTAGCCCTACGTGTGGGCTAAAGTTGGTGTCGCAAAGTGGATCCATACGATACCCTCATACACCTGTCAAAGCCACACTTGTTATTGTTGTTGAAATTGTTGTTGGCAAATTATGATTACCGATTGCTGCTACCGTCATTGGTATGATGTTGCTAAATATGTGGCACTAAAGTCTGTCGCTACTATTTTTGTGGATTACGTTGTCATTGTGGTAGTCGATATGTTAACGTAGTAACGGTGATTGTAATCATTGTTTTTACAGATCAGCTGCAATTTCTGGCTGCGAATTGAAGTTTTGGAATACTAGAATATTAGTTTAGATTTGTCCGTATAGTTGCTTGGAATTTTCCTCTGCGTTCCTAAACCCAATGCTTTCGTAGAAACTGTTGTGTGCAAAACAGTATGCGCAGGTAACAACGGTATTTAGTTCTTGGCAATTGTTGTGTCCGCCTGAAATAGGTTGCCTCCTTCGTGTATGTGATAGGTTGCATCCTACGTGTCTTCTCGAGATTGTCTGAAGTAAATTGCATATATTTAGTATTCATTAGTCAAGTTAAATATTGTGCTTTCGTCTCTAGTGGTCAAATTTAATATTGTAGTTAACTTGGCATAACGTGCAACACTTAAGTTGTTTAGTACGTATACAGGTGGCCAGGGGATGTCTGAATTAAATAGAAAATTAAAAATTGTCTTTTGTAGAGACATATATAGTTAGTAAGCTAACGATTACTTGTTCTAAGCTATATATATATATATATATATATATATATATATATATATATATATATTACTACTACTACTACTACAACTAAATTATACTAGTTGCCATTATCTGTTGGCCACAATAGCTTAATATTGTCGGGATGACCTCTATGCGGACTGCATTTATCTTCTATCAGATTGAGTCTTTGCTTTCGCTCGTATGTTGTTGTAGTTCCTCATTGTTGGTGTTGTTATTGTTGTTTCTCATTGTTGGTGCTTCTACTCCAGTCGTTCTCACTCTGCCATCATCATATCGACGGGAATGCTATCCATACTGTGAACGCTAGTCGGCCTCTCATCAGAGACAGGTACAGAATGCTGGCTAACCACGGGACCCCCTACCGCGGCACGCTTAGATAAGCAATCTTGCAGCGCACAGCGTTGTTGTTGTCATCAGCGTCAATTCAAGTGTTGTTACGTTGTTGTTGCGTTTACTGATGTCATTGTTTTTGTTGATGTTGTTAGTGTTGTCACTGTTGTTGCTGCTGCTGTTGTTGTTGTTGCTGTTGTTGTTGTTGATGTTGTTAGTGTTGTCACTGTTGTTGTTGCTGCTGCTGCTGCTATTGTTGTTGTTGTTAGTGTTGTCACTGTTGTTGCTGCTGCTGTTGTTGTTGTTAATATTATTCATGTTCTGGTCATGTTCCATTATTATTATTATTATTATTATTATTATTATTATTATTATTATTATTGCTATTACTATTATTTCTGTAGCTGTGATAGTTACTGCCACTGCTGGCATATTGTGGTTGTTGCTTCTCAACGCTCTATACGCATGCTAATATGGGTGCCAGCGGAAGATGCGATCGAGAGAAGAGCGAAGATCGAAGAGCGAGCGAGCGGCCGGCCGGCCGGGCCAGTCAACCAGCCAGCCAGCCACGCGCACGCGCTCTATTCGAAGTGACAGGTCGAATAGCAACAGAACAACAACAACAACAACAACAGTAGTAATAGTAGTAGTAGTCGTAGTAGTAGTTGGAGCAGCAGTGGCAATCGATCGACAGGCGGCAGCGCGCAAGAGGGAAGATGGGTGAGGGATGGGGAGTGCAGGGGAGAGGGGGGGGGTGGAAGGGGCTAGCTAGCTGTCTGGCTGTCTGGCTGGCTAAGGGGGTAAGTGGAGTGAGTGGCCTTAGTGCTTAGTTAGCGGGCTTCTCATCGTAAGGGATTCCATCATTGTGTAGTCTGGTGGTGGCAGGATAAAGCAGGCAGGCAGGCAGGGAGGGAGGGCCTTTCATCGCCAACCAACATCCCAACTGTCCCGCAGACAGAAAAGGATCTGACCGCCGTGCCACTTTATCTTTTTCGTTGGTCGGTTGTCGAAGAAGGTCGAAGACACACGTCGCACAGGCCACTACGGATGGCTCGATTCATCCCTTCCCCCGTCATTCCTGTCTGTTTTCCTTTAGTCTCTGGCCCCCTCCCCGTCCTCCGCCGTCTCCCGTTCCCCCTTTCTCCACTTCGCCCCCCCCTCCCTCCCTCCCTCCCTCCCTCTTTTTTTCAATTTGTAGCGCTACGGCGGCGTCGACGGCAGCAGCAGCAGCGGCAACAGTCCTGCTGGCCATAGTGGCCGGCGCAACGTTCAAAACGCCGCATTGACTGAAATAGACAGACAGCAAATTGTAGCCATTGTAGTATTAGTGAGCATAGTAAGTAGCGAGAGGAAAGCCAAAGAGAGAGAGAGAGATAATGTATGCCGCAAGCTGTAAGTCGTCGTAACAGACGTCGTCGTCGTCTGAGCGCGTGGCCGCAGGGACAAACGAAACAGCGAACACATTCGTCTTGTATTTGACCAGGTCATACATACAAACATGCATGTATACATACATATATGTATACACAGACACATATACATACATAGTTACTCCTGACGCAACAACAACAACAAACAACAATAACAATGTTGTTAAGGTTGCTGTCGTTGTTACTGCTGCTGCTGCTGTTGCTGCCACCGCCGCCGCCGCCGCTGCCGCTGCCACGGCTCTGTTGTTCTACTACTCATCAGTCAGCCAACAGTGGGGCAGCGGGAGTTTGCGGTGCTTATGCCGCTGTCGTTATTGTTGTTGTCGTTGTTGCTGCTGTTGTAAGCGTTGTTGTTACTGTTACTGTTGTTGTTGTTGTTCATGATGTTGTTGATGTTAACAGCGCAGTGCGGCCACTAGAGGAGGAGGCGGCAGCGGCAGCAGCAGCACCCGTAACAAGACCGATAGTGGGCCTGTCTCTCTGTTGGATCGCCATCTTCTTGTCGTCGTTGTCGTCGTTGTCGTCGTCGTCGTCGTCGCCTAGCCTATGTCGTTCTGTTGTGTTCCCGCGATCACAGAGCCGCCCGCCTGCCTGCCTGCTGACTGCTCTGTTTGCCGGTGTGTCTGTCTGTCTGTCTGTGTTTGTCTGTCGGTTCATGCTGACGTTCACTTTACTACGGCCGCTGCTTCTGCTGTTGTTGCCGTCGTCGTTGCCGCCGCCGCCGCTGCTGCTGCTGCTGCCGCCCATTCGCAATCGTAAACAACGTTCAATTCTCCCCTGACGACGAATCTCCGGCGGTAACTCCATCTTCACAAACGTAGTGGATTCATTCCGTGTTGAATCTGGCGGGGCGTTCCGTCATCTCTGCTGACGGCTGTTGCGTTATGTTCGTTGTCGTTTGGTTGTTGTTGCTGCTGCTGCTGCTGTTGTTGTTGTTATTATTCGTATAGTTGTTTCTTGTTTTTCTCCGTTTCTTTGACTTCTTCTCGTTGTTGTTATTGCTGCTGCTACTGATGCTGCTGCTGCTGCATCACTGTTATCGTCGCTGTTACCGTCTTGAGCGATTTCTCGTGCGTTTTACTTTTCAAATCTATCTGAGCAATGAGCTCGATTTGTCCGCCAGCGGTCTGTTTTAACCGGTATGATGAGTTTCTACAGCAACCCCGCTGCTCCGTTATGTCGGCGGCACAGACATACTGCAACTAGATGAATCATTGTCCTGAAACAATGTTATACTGGTTCAGAATAAAACCCAAACACGGAACCTAGTACAAGGAGGCTAGCCCATAGGGCTAATCGCATCGGCATAATGGACTAAAACTAACAAGCTACCCTTAAATAAATCACCGGTTCCGTTGGATTTTTTCTTTCTTCTCCGCTGATTTAATTTCTAAACGTTAAAGCCTCGTCATCTCAATCATAGCATTCAACACGTACTTGATTGCAAAGAGTCTATTTATGACAAACGAAAACAAACTAAATGAACGCGACAAAACGAAACGGGCTTAACAACAGAGACAAAATCTATCTCAGCACAGTGTTCACGGTCAATGGCATCACGGTCTTCTCTCGACACAACCAGACTTGGTGTATAATCACGTTAAGTTAGAATCTTTACTTTTTATCTATCTTGAGGGTCGAAAAGAACCTTGTCTGTGTGCTTATCGAACTCAGCTTTACTCCCAAGTGAAATGTCTGGTACATGAATTGTTATAACCGTCGCAATGCCTGGATTATCTTAGTTCGGTTTGACTAGGCTCCATTTGGTACTCGTGGGGTTAGAGCGCAAACAACTTAATCGATGTGTCAGCTGAGCGGATGCTACAAGGAAGTATGTTAACAGATATATGTATAAAGCAACAACACTGTATCGTTCAACCGATATTAACACAATACGTATGCTAATAGCAGTGAAAGTAATGACTCAAACAATTGTCATATACTTGAACTGGATTAGTAGCTGACACGAGGTAATGAGAAATTAAACCGCTATTATCATTATTATGATTATTGCAAAATATTTATAGTAAAGTTCAGCGTAATAGTCTGGTAGTTCTTATAGGGTCTCTATTTGCATATGTTTAATAACGAAACTTCCTGAAAAAGGCACTTGTTTATCGATTGAATGAATTTCTGGAAACGATAAAAATATTTATGGTACGTAACTTGGACCCTATATTTTGTGGCCGAACTTTCGGTGGTTTGGAAATTATAACACACAAGCTGATCGCCAAATGCTCAAGGCACACATAATTGAATGTATAAAGTGGGTTTCAATAAAAACGTACCTCGTAAAAACCAACCCGGTTGAAATTTGAACATAGCGCTTTGGAAAAAACGCAGTGAGAAATCTAGGAACGCGATTGGAGTGTCCGGCCCGTTGTGTTCATACGCGGGGTCCTGCCCATAACGGAAGAGAGAAGCAAGCAGTTGTTTTTTCGCCCAATTGACGTGGGAGTGCGTGTAAGGGCATCATGGCGTATATGCGCAGTGAGTTCAGAAGAAGCTCAGCAAATCGCACAACCGCGTATGAGGCTACACTGGAACACCTGTTCCGGTATCATAAAGACCCCGTTTTTTTAAAAGCGGATCGTCATTGGTGATAAGAGTTGGTGCGTTCGAGTGAGCGACAAAACCGGACAGCATGCAATGGAAGCATGCTTTGTCATATAATAATGATCACATCTCCCTAAAAAAATTCAAAGCTGTTCCCTCAGAAGACGAGGTGATGCTCACCGTCTGCTTTGACGTCCGAGGTACTCGAGACGACTATACTCATCGAATTCCTCGAGCACGGAAAAACCATTAACAGTGACGTGTGCTGTGAGAACTCCGTAGCCTACACAACTCCATCAAGAGCAAACGGGCTGGGCTGCTCACGGGGGAGTGATTCTGCTCCACGGTAACGTGTGTCCACACGTCTCCTAAGTCAGACAAAGTTTACTGGCCAAGCTCAAGTGGGAGCAGCTTGAGCATTTGCTCTACAGCTCGGACATATGACTTCCATCAGTCTGGTCTGCTAAAAAGCATTTCAAAGGAAGGCGCTTCAAATCGGATGATGAACTCAAGGACACAGTGGAGGGTTGGCTTTTGTCACAGATGCAGGAATTTTGGGAACAGGGAATCCTTTGGCTCGTGAAACAGCAGGATGCGTGTGCTTAGGCCTCTTGTGATTGCTTTTGAATAAATACTCCAATTATACCAACAGTGTCAGCTCTTCATGAAGTTTTAGCAAATCAGGACGAGAAGTAAATGAATGCAATAATTCAGCTAAAACATAGCGGGTTACCGACTAGTGATTAAGATATCTCTACGCGAAAGAGATGACTGCGCGTTTAAATTATATTCGGGTTATCGTATCAACGAGCGACTCAATCATGCTGAGTTCAAAACATTTGATGACGTTTGGCTACGATCATATATGTCGATAACGTTAACCTCAACTGTTATACCGTCTATTTGGAAATAAGAATTTTTGCAAGGTGGATAGATAGATGGACAGTAAGAAATTAAAATGTCTAATATATTAGGCATGCATGTATGTATATGAGAACTATCATAAGAACTAACTTCAGTTTATATGGAAACTATTTATAGTCTAATATTTTCTTTGCTAAAAATCTGACTGTCTTTGCGACATCGATGGGAGAGTATTTGTTACTATGGTGGGGTTATTCTGAATGCAGTCGTCAACTGCTATTTCATTTATCTCCGCAGGTTTCTTCGCTGTCTCTGTATATACTGTTGTTGTTGTAATCGATGTCGTTGTTTGTGCCTCGTGACGAGTGGATCGCGCTTGGTTGTTGGCAAGCGTCAGCCTGCTACAGCACATCACTCGAAACGAGCTCGGCAGTTGACGAAGTTTGAAAGTCATCATCTGCCGAGCGATGTCGTTGAGTGACATAAAAAGTCATGCGCTGTCTTCTGCTGCTGCTGCTGTTGTGCCTGCTGCGGTTGTTGCAGTAGTAGTAGTTGTAGTACAGAAGACAGCTGACCAAACCGATGACTCCTCCCTTTTTCCCTTCTTGCCTACTCTCTGCTGCTGCTGATCGATGTCCACGCGCCAGCAGCTACGGCCACAGAGCGGCGACCGCGTCAGCGGCTGCGACAGAAATTCCACTCATAACAACAGCCGAAGCGACGGCAGCAGCAGCAAAGCATGCTGTTGGTTGGTTGGTTGGTTGGTGGGCTGTTTGGGTGGTTATGCAGTGGACCTTCCACTGTTGGACCGCCAGTCAGACGGCGTCCAAGAGCACAAGAAAGAAAGAAGGAAATATAGCAAAGCAATTTGTTTGCTTCTACTGCTGTTAACAATAAGGGTAATAGTTGCAATTTTCGAGGTAATATACACACAATCCCAAGCCTGTGGGGGGAGGGTAGCGAGGATATCGGTTTTAGTGGGTAAGAGTTGCACACTAAGTGCTGTGCCTACCACATGCCGTGCATAATGATGCATTCCATGCCGACGCGCGGATGCTTTCCAAAACTACAACGACGACTACAGGTGAAATTAATTGAAGGTAAACTTTATTGAACGTAACGAAGTAACCAGGTACTATCTACATCTACGCGATGTGGGTATAAGATCTTGAACAAGAAACTGATGTGTATTGAACGTATGCATACTATCAGAAGCGACTTTCCTAGTACTTGCCTCGCCAACTTGACTGGTGAAAGGCCTATGCAGATGATGCTCAGGCATCTATCCAGCTATACTAGTCATGACTGACACGGTTCCACAAAATGTGAAGATTACAAGCTCCGACATCGATTTAAGTAATTCTTCCACTTATTGTATGGTATAATGCAAAATGTTTATATTGATCAGTAATGGTAGACATGGCAACATGATGAATCCGATCTGTAGTACCGTGTGTGGTATACCGCTTTTGTTCTTCTGCTGAGACACTTCTGATCGTTGATGTTATTGGTGTCCTAACTATAATTCCGGAATAGGATCTCATCTAAATACTCCACGATTACCAAGGGCACACCTATCACTAGGAACATATTTGAAAACTATTATTTTTTTACGAGTTAACAGAGATACACCACTGTCTCCGTATGTGCCTCTTACTCATATGTAAAACGCTGTTTAATGTTTATGTAGATATTCTTCACTTACTACATTACATTAGCTCAGCGTCCGGTTACTTATTTCAGCGTGCCGAAAAAAATCATACAATATGTTGACTAATTGTTCATTTTGATAATAGCATCAGTGAGTATGCATCTAGCTCATCCTTCGGTGACTTCTGAATTCTTCGGCGTTTGTGAAAGTGGCTTTAGGGTTAACCACATTCATTCTAACAAATGTTTATTTAACGCCATTCCCTGATGTTTGCTCACTTTATTGGACATAATTATCTTACATTCATCGTTAGTTAGTGACATTACTACTTTCTTTGTTTTCCTTCAGTAGCTGTCTTTACCAGCATTAGTGTTGATTTGCGAAATATGTTTGAGCATCTTTTACTGAATGCTAGAGTTTACAAACGTTATAACGACGTCCGCTTTAACCGCAACTAGTACGTTGTCACTGTAAAACTTTGGCTCTCTAGATCTTGCATACTATTGTCTATCTTAGACTATGGCTACTCGTGCTAGATAAGAATCCTAACATGATACGTTAATAAGCTGCTAGATGATTGGCACGGAGATTGCGACTAACTTCTAGATAGCATAAAGTCAATAGCTGCGTACGTTTGCCGTTAGGTAGCCTGCCAGCGATACACAAAGCAAGGACAATGAATACGCACATGACGCTATTTTGCACGTTTCGGATTGTATACAATACGGTAATGATATGGAAAAATAGAGAACGCGTACGAGTGATACACGCACGTGAAGTACTAACGCAGCAGCAGCAGCGGTGAGGGCGGCGGCGGCGGTAAGGGCGGCGGCGGCGGTAAGGGCGGCTGCCGGTTATTACTCTAATTTTTGTAGAGCCTTAAGTTTTGAATCACTACAGACCTACCTAGTCGACAGTAACGACATGCTCTCTCTCTCTCTCTATTTCAATCTCGTCTTTTGTCATACGGCCACAGCTCCTATTGCTGCTGCTGTTGCTGCTTCTGCCGGCCGCCAAAGTGTTTTCGATGCTAAGAGGCTGCTGTCGTAGGCTGTCGTATCACTGCCGCCGCCACCACCACCGGCGCTACCTGCCTGCCTGCTTGCTTGCCTGCCTGCCTGACTGCCCGCGTCGGCCGATTCGTAGCATCAACCCAACAGCGGCAACATCTCTCGACAGATCAGCCAGCGGATTTTGTGTGACGACGTCGACGGCAACCCCTCTCCCCCTTCTCCCCCAGCTCCTCACCCCCCCCCCCTCGACAGCATAGGGGCGCAGCGATCGCTCAGCTCGACGGGAGCCTTCGTGGCGGCTGTCTTCGCTGACGGTGACGTTGCCTTCATCGGCTACATATTTCCCCGCGAGCAGCAGCAACAACAACCCAAATGACCAGAACAACAACAACAACAATAACATTGAAAATAAAACAGCAACAACAAAAACACTTGTGGCAGACCCAAGTTGAATCCAAAAATCTGTCAGGCAGCGTCTAATGCTGTCAAAGCCACGTTTAACAATATGGTATTAGACCAGTGTACGCTTCTTTTTTCTCTGTCTCTATTTCTCGATATATATATATATATATATATATATATATATATATCATACATGATAAATCTTTGGATGCAGAAGAGATGAGTCTTTTAGATGCAATACACTCCCTACCAGTTTGTAGATATTTGTTATGCACCGAGAGTCAGTAAATCTACAATAATATATTTTTGAAAGTCCGTCTCGGTAGTTGTTGCACGTGCAGTTAATCAGCGCCGGGAAAGGAGCTACCAAACAGCAAAATTGATAGAAATCCTTCAGGTTAAATCAGTAACCTGCATTACTAGTATTAGTAAATTGCACACTGGTGATTTTGCTATTAGTGCGTCTATATATACAGCATATTACTGTGTCACTTCTTTACCGAAGGGTCGTTCTACTGGTGGTTATGGGCGCTGACTAGAATCATTTTATACTGGCTTGGAATGAGGAGCTTCTAGCAGCAGTCCCATGGGATCATTGTGCGTCACACTCTAATGCAGCCCAAATTTAGAAAATGTCTATGAATAGTAAGATGGAGCCTACACTAGCGTCCCATCGTTGAGTTGCCTAAATAAAATGAGCCAAAAGTTCAATTACATGAATTTACATCACATCCACTACCGTGAGGGACCTATGAGTAAAAGATAATCATGTAGACGCTACTGCGAAAAATCTAAGAAAAATTGGGACAAGCTACCACTATGCTCATGTATGTTCAATGTAGCACCGTCGGCTCGCTGAGTAAATCAAGACTCATGGCCACTCTTTACCATGTATTGGTAGCTCACCGCTGTGCACATTTATCGAAGCCGGCCTTTCTCAGAAGAATTACATTGATATCTACGACAGATGGGCTTTTCGTATTGTAGAAGATCATAGATGTACATCTAGCAGGATGTCAAATCCTACCTGACACGATAACCTCCTGGGCTCACAGGGTCCTGCTTTACTTGATGTGAAAACGATCATGAAAAACCTGGACCAGTAACACGGTGCAGGGCGAAAGCTATAGGCTAGATATTCTTCAGTGATCCGGGATTTGCCTCTCCTGTAACTATTTATCAAGTCTTTTCCGATGCTTAACGCGTAGCACGTGGGAGCGGGATCGACAACAACGTATATCGCAGTCGCTTCAACTTACTTACTAAAACGGCTGCTTTATGCTACTAGTGGCCTGAAAGTGTCAAGACAAGACAGATCTGACTAGGAGTCTCTCAGTGTTGTAGAGTGTTAACCTCATCGCCAACATCCATTAAAAATTATCTATATAAGCCGAGTCCTTTCTTTCTGCCGGCATAATTTATCAGGTGCGAAGAGCAGAAGAAAATACAACAAAAGCTCCAATTAAGCCCTAGCGAAGACCTAGGCTCTCTCTCTCTTATTTTATATAAATATATATGTTCCTTTGGTGTTACTGGAGACGTTTATAGACCTGTGGAGCGTCCTTGATTAGCTTTGGTCGGTTTGGTAAGTCAATCGTATGCCATAATTCTTAACTTCACGTCGGTTAGAAAAGCTGGCCATGAGCGTTGGTGTCTTCGATGTATGCAGGTTTGCCTCGTGTATACATAGGTAGGTACACTTCCTTTTAAGTGGATGGCTTGTTTCTGTGTGAGTGAGAATGAATGATGCAGGTTTCTACTACAACTGTGAACGAGACTGACTTCCCTAAACGAATACTATCGCCTGCATCGGTGCTCTGCCTTACTAAGTATTCGCTTGGCTCACGAAGAACTATACGCAGCCTGCAGCACACTCCAAAGATAAACATGCGACCGGATTTAGTGGCAGCTCGTAGGGCTGCTGATGATGATAAAAACATACGGGGACGGACGGGTCATTATTTCTTACTTTCCTGCCCACTGCACGGGCAGGATCATCTGTCGACGGTCAATGGTGTATCTATCATCACTCGGTCGCCATCCGCTTCTCGCAAAGATGGTCCGCAATGGGGATCCTGCCCTGGTGGACTCAATCTTCGCATCATCCTGCATCTTTTACCTCGAATAGGCAAAGCAGCTACGAGGAGGCTACACTTTCCTCTCCTCATTTTTCATCGATTTCTCCTCAGCGCCGCGTCCTCCCTTTGTGCCCCTCTATGCCCCCACCTCCCCCCCCCCCACCCGTCGAGCGTCGACCGTCGGCCGTTAAAGCTAAGTAAGTCGCCTCATCTTTCTGTTTCCCTTCCTTTGCTAGCCGTGACGAAGGCAACTAAAGACAGACATCGTAGACCTTGAGAGTCTAGGATGCAGGCTTCTAGGTAGTTGAGTAGAAAGAGCGTAGAAATCTCTGTTGCTAACTAAACCGCTTCCATGGCTAATGACACTGCCCTGCCTTAAGGCAATCATCGGCACAAGACAGCAGCATGAAGCTGCGAATGCAATGAGTTCCGGCGAGGTCGATTTCGGATAAAAGTGTACTACTAGGCATGCCTAGCTTTAGCTGGGTGCCTAATATTTCGAGGCGCTATTGGGAACTCGATGTCTGCTGTGATATCTCATAGAAAATAGCGAGACACAGAGCCTCCCATAGACGGTCATATTCCATTCGTAGGCTCCTTATAGTGAGGTCACGTGTCTTTTGTAGTCCTCACCTCCCTTGTCCTTCATATGTCTGTCTTTGTCCGGGCGCCCCTGTTGAATGCAGTAGCCTCTTATTCCAACGTGAGTGGCCACGCATGCACATATCAATACAAAGACAACGACGGTGAACACAACAACGGCCGCAGTAGCAGTGACGGCTACCATAATAGCTTTGTACGTAGCGTTGTCTATTCGGGCAATCAAAGAACAAGTAGCCTCAACAAAGCACTCGTAACCTTCAATAGCTCTGCTTGCATTACAGCCTGATCTGCTGGTTGCATGCAGGGCGTTATTGTGTGCAACAATGGGATGGATGATCGCATCAGTGCGGTCATGCAAGTATGATTATTATTTATTACCATTATTATTATGCGATTTGTCAATGCCGACGACCCACAGTGATGACAGTGTGACCAGGTCTTATTGGTTTTACGTTGTTTGGTTTGACAGTGTTAGATCATAAAATATTATCTTTCAGTAGATGCGCCAAGCCACACACAATAAACAAACGACACAAAAGCATCCCTCTACTCTTCTAAAATCTGACGATGATTAGTGGCACCAGTAAAATCCTGGCGGTGCGGCCGAAGAAGTAGAGACCTAGAGCCGCGATATAATTTCGTGTCGATTGCAAATGGCCTTACCAGCAGATATACAAAAACACTTATAGTAGACTTAAGTGATCGAATACAAGCAAACAACCGGGGATAGGCGCGAATGCGAGTTTTCGAGGCAGCTACTTTCGTTAACAGTTTGCGGAGGAAATGCCGCGCCGACATTAGGTGCGGTGGGCTGATAATAGCTGGAAGGAAACCCTGAAATAACGAGGATACACGTTCAGACCTCACATTTGTATTAAATAATAATAATTGAGGTGCCGCTGTGTTGTACGCTTAGATTATTTTAAAGCAGACAAAGCGACAATCCCTCGACACAAGATGACAGGAAGTCTTATGGTGTACAACCGATTGTTCTTCGTCAAGTTCAAGCTTTGATCCAATTTCAAAATCGTTAATCGAGTACGATACTTCCACAGGCTTCACACTATTACTCCTTCTACCTATGGCTATAGGTAGAAGGAAGAAATATATATATATATATATATATATATGTTTATGATCATGTGATCATATATATATATATACATATATGTTTGCATTGGCATCTGACAGCCTTGAGTGTATTTGGTATGAATAAAAACAGACCATTAATTCGCCAGTCAGCCCTGCTCAGGGCCCCCTCAAAGGCCAACCAACAGCTTCTTGGGGTGCAGTAGCAGCACAAGTCTTATCTGCTGACATTATGGGGTTGGGCCTTTTCCACTCATAGGGCGGTACGAGTGCAGCAATCCACAATCCATAATCCCCTCGGTCCTCCTGCGGCTGCTGCTGCTGTTGGCCCAGTCGATCAAAGTCTGTAGTAGTCGTCGTAGTCGTAGTAGCCTGCCAGTCGTTGTCAGTCAGTCCGTGCGGCGGGCCGGCTGGCCCGCCGTCTATTCCGTCGAGCGCGGTAGAGAACAGACAACCCCACCGTTGGACGGTCGGTCGGTCAGTGAGTGGGG
>QVRM01004187.1:0-38217 GCA_003439945.1 Dermanyssus gallinae | reverse complement strand
TTCTGTGGTGTTCTCGGGACAAGTTTGCACCTGCCATAGGGTCGTGCAGCGTGCACGCCGCCATCTTGGTTTTGCCATGTATAACGGCGTAGGCTTAGCACAACAGTGGCTTCTCGCCCAGCCGAGCGCTGTGTGTGTGAGAGAAGGCGTGCCGGCGGCCAAGTTCGACAGCCAGTGCAGACAGGCAAATACTATCCGCGCGCCCAGTGCAGACCGGTTAGGCGGTCCGTCAAGTAGGCAGCGCTTAACTAAACGAACTAGTTTCGCGCGCTGATCCGAGCGCAAGACTGCTCCCGTAATCAACCACCCTGTATTTTTTAAAAATATTTTCCGTAAGGCTAAGTGCCAGTATACGCTTTTTTTATTGCTCTTGCTCGGTTTGCAAGCGATTTGTTGCGGCCATCGCTAAGGATAGCCGTTTTGCCATCGAAGTTGGCCAGAGATAGGTCATAGACGGTAGAACGGTCAAATAAAGTAGAATTATGTCGTTGTTTCGGGAGCTGCCGGACAGGGGAACGAGAGAAGCCGAGGAGAAGGGGAAAGACCGCAGAGAAAGGCAATGAGGACAAAGTAACGCAAAACCAGAAAAAAAACCCAAAAGGGGAAAGAAGAAGGAGGAGGAAGAACAGTCAGCTTAATGCGGTGCTGCCTCAGGGCGACCTATTGACACTTAATACAATGGACCGCTTAAAACAGCTCGGAATGTAATCGAGGACGCGTACAGGATGACCATCATCAATAGCGCATTTGCGAAAAGAAACGTCTGAAAATGGTTCGATGCGGTCTGCGAGACGGACCTGATCATGGTAGTGCAGGCTCCGAAAGACCCAGTCGATATAATTAATTAAATTATTCTTAGCTGTGCCTCGGAGAAAGACTTGTCTGCACTCGTGAAGACCAACTGGCCTGCGCAGGCGCACACGTACAGCAAGCTGCACAAATCTAGTATCATTAGAGAGAGTGCGATGTGACTACTTGCAGTTTGCGAGGACTCGAAAAGTGATGCATGACGTGGGACAATAGGTCGGTGCAGGGTCGGCGACATCGTGGCTTGTTACGTCACGAAGAAGGTGATGAGGGTGAAGTAACAACAAGGGCAGTAGTTGCTCTCCGCTTTCCCAAGGAGAACAAGCTAGCTAAGGAGAAGGCTCTCCTTAAAAGACTTCTGCAGAAGGTCAATGAGGTTATGACTTTAACTGGGATCGAACTGAGTAAAAGCCGGTTCCGTGTACCTGACCAGCGAGCAGGAAGGCCACCGTATCTGGTGCGGTTAGTTCCGACTATCTGAATATTAGAACGGTTCAAAACGAACGCACCCAAAGTGGAGATGACTGCCGGAGTGCTGCAGAGTTCAATCATTAGAGTGCTCTCCTAGATTCTGCACACGATGACGTCCTAAACTTTCCAGCATCTTCGACCAAGAGTGGAACCACTCGCCTACGTGGATGAGCTTGCTGTGACTGACAAAGCCAGGACCAAGATGGTGCTGGAGATATTAAACTTTACAATATGTGCCTACGCGAGGGTAAAATACCAGATGAGTGGAGAAAGAGCTACCTACAGCTATATATTAAAGGCAAAGGAGATGCTACGGACCCAAAGTCCATACCGAGGCATCTCCTTAACAAGCGTGATATACAAAGTACTCACTTCACTCATTGCCTCGAGGCTCTACGAGCACACAATTGAACAACTTCCGACGGAACAATACGGATTTCTTCGAAAACGCTCAACTGCAGACGCTCTGAAGTTTGTACTGGACCATGTAGAAGAACGACAGGCTCAAAGTGAAATGACTTACGCAGCATTTGTTGACTTCAAAACCGCCTTCGACTGCGTACCCAGGGATCGCCTTTTGCAAGTCATTCACAGCAGATACGCAATCACGGGCCCGATGTACAACCTCATACATGACATGTTAGTCCATAACTGCATCTTTATTAAGAACGGCGATCATTATGTCAGGGACCCAATCATACAGAGAACCGGCGTCGCCCAAGGAGACTCCCTAAGCCCATTTTTATTTATCCTATACGTGGCAGGTCTAACGGAAGTTCTACGAGAAGTAAAAGCACCGCATGCTTTCTATGCCGGTGATCTGGTGGTTCTCGCAAAATCCCGAGACCACTTACAGTTCTATCTTAGCGAATCGGCAAAATGGTGCAATGAAAATAAAACTGACAATGAATATAAACAAGACAAAAGTCCTACGCTTTAGTCGTGGAGGAGCATACGCCATCGCAGATCGCCATATAAAAATTAACGGCACTCCTATAGAGCTAGTAAGTTATTTCCCATATTTGGGAGTGACTCTAACTTCACGACTCTCGTTTGGGAGGCACATAGAAGAAAAAACGAGCCAAAGCAACGGCAGTCATAATGCTTCTTGGAGAACTTCGTGACACCGACCTTAAGATTGCCGTCAACCTATTCAAGATAAAGATCGCACCAATCGTCCAATATAGCTTACAAGTAATTGCGCCTCACCTTAGCCTGACAGATCTTAAGAACATCGACCGAGTTAAAACCTGCTTTATACAGCGTGTACTTGGACTACCTAGGAACGCATCGGGCGACACTAGCGCTAGCGCTTTGCCGAGAAGAACCTTCACGGAGGACCTCATATCTGATGGAATACCATTTAATGCAGATGTGTTGGACCGATACCTAGAGTTTAGAGAGGAAAGAAATATTAATTTTGTAATGCAGAACTATACAGAAGGACCAGCGTTCATCACAGATAAGTGGAAGAAGGCTCTCCAAACAAATCGGACTCTGTTGTGTAGGATAACCTGGCATGGTTATCACCATTTTATATGTCTGAAGGGAGCGTGCTACGAAATTGACGAATGTGTGTGCAGATTTTGTGGAGAATGTAACATCAGCCGCTACTACTTGACACGATGCGCGTCAATCGACGCACAATCACTGCAGGAACGTGTGAATTACCTGCCTTAATTGCAGCACTGAATTATAGGACATACGGATTTATGTAACTACCAATGTTATGGTGAATAAACTGAACTGATTGCTGGAGATATACGTTAATATTGCGCTGGCTGATATCCATAGGTGAGTAAGAGGTGTCGGCTTTACACTCGCCACCCACCTGACCTAGATGTTTACGGGTCATGGCGATTTCCAGGTGTATCTAACCGAATAGGGAACAAGGCATGCCCAGAAAGGAGGACGCTGGGAGAGCACATGCTCACGTCGGTCAAAAAAACTGGGACGCGATTGAAAAGCCCCTTCAACGTATTATGTGGGCAAAGGAAGAGGCCGAAGGAAAAATAATGGTGGAAAGCGTACTAGAGTCGCTTACAGCACGCGACTGATCAAGCAAGGCATAACGATTTAAAGCTTCTGAGTCATCCCCGCCGCCTGTGCGTAGTTGCTCTTCGGTGTCAAGGATCCCGCAGGCCGGAGGATCATCTTAAGGGGGTGTACATATGTGTAGGCACTGTCGTGCATATATTACTGGCGAGACTGTTGTAATTGCTGTTTGATGGCTGAGTCCCACACTGCATAAGCGTGAGCATGTTAAGGGGTTAGCCAATCCCTGTGTGCTTTCATCAGTCGTGCGTGAATGTGTTATACATATGTATATATATATATATATATATATATATATATTCTCTGTACAGAAAGTTCAACAGATACGAAAGACGATCTTTCATATCCTTACCATCCCACCGTTGAAGCCATTGGCATTGATTGCTATGGTGTTCCCTCGTTGGATGGTATATAGTAGCTGCCTGCAGAAAATACTGACCCCGAAGACGGTCGTCGCTCTCCCACGCTGTTTGTTTTTGCCAGCTTTGATAAGCAAGACATCAGCTGATGTAAGACCTAGACTCCTGCGCGATTCCAATATCTCGTGTCTTTCGAACCACCCTGAAGTCTAGTCAAAAGCCGGTATATTTAAGCGTTACTCTGAGCCTTGCTTTATTTGCAGCCGCTAGCTCCACGAGCCGTGATGTTAGCTTCACAGGAGCACGCCTGGCAAGGCGTGGCTCCGTCCCGCACGAAGCTTTGCTTTCCTGCATAATAGAAACATCACTCTAACTGTCCGTTTTCTATTAGCCAAGAGTATGTGAAACAGCTGCAAATTAGTAAGACATTAGTCTGCTTCTCTGAGTCCATAAGTGATAGCTTGGTTAGGGCGCTTATGTCGAAGAAACCTAGTCGCGTTTCTGTTGCAGGTGAAACAATGGGTTCCAATTGAGCACGGTACTGGGCACTCCGCACATACAACAATAATGTTCTTGGCAGATTTGTTCTTCATTTTCTTTTTCTTTTTTTAGTTTTAGAAGATATCATATCTTGAAGAATATATAGCTTGAAGTAACGCGCTAATATTCTGTTTTTGTGCAATTCTTCTTCTTCATCTTATTCTGCCAAAAAACTCTAGCAACATTTAGTCAGTAGAAGCCTGATGAGTGAATTTTAGGGCGACCCAGAGTGCTAGTGGGGATGAGACAATTATATTGGGCTCCTGATTCCTAGTCAGTCATTGTTTTGCAAGGGAAATAAGCATTTTTCGTAAGCTCAATCGTATTTTTTTCTGGGAGTTTAAAAAGATCACATGAAACGCAATCTAAGGAAAGGCTGGCAAGTACTTTCAGAACAAATCTATGTGCAGTAGTAGCTGTCAGATGCCTGAAGATTAAAATTTTGGTTTATATTTACATAATATGAGTCATGAAAAGACGACATTTATGCAATAAAATCTGCCTTGGTGAACTATGCATTCCTAATAGCACTAATTTATTATTATTATTATTATTATTATTATTATTATTATTATTAATATTATTATTAACACCCAGGTTGGGTAAAATTATAAACATATACATCAGACACAACTAGTGCTTTTTCACGTCATTGGGTCTTCTCTCATCTTGCTAGTTCAGCTATTGATTGAACTGCAGGACATGCTGCGGCGTGGTATTTATCACACTGGCCAGAGCACCTCGTGCACCTGCAACACTCCTGAGAATCGTGGAATTCTTCCGTGCTGCATAACACGTGATGAACCCGTGGGCTGCAAACGCCGTAGTTAAATGTCTGCCCTGCTGATGACCCGGCTGCTCGCCAGGCCGTGCTTGTCATCGCTACCGTAGTATATATTCCTAAATCGATTTCATTCAATTTTTCCGTCTACTTCACAGTATAAGCCTCAAACGCTCTTGCCCTAGGTGAACCTCATCGAAGTTGTAATTCCTGTGTCATTCCTAGTAATTTTTTTTTGTTTTACGCACACCTTCCGATGTTAATGAAAGGTAGTGTGGGACTAAACGCCGGGGAAAGAGTATAATACTCGATCCAATCCGCGCGTTCTACCCACTAAAGCCACCTCTCCCACCCTCTTCTGGCTCGGAATTGTGAACCATTACCCTCGAGACCAGAAGAGGGGAGTCCCGTGCTGCGACCCTCTCCTTAGTCTACGAGTATGTCCCGAGCAGGGAGTGGGTTCTGCCCGGGAGTGGACACTAGAGGCCTAGTGTTGAATCGCGATCTGCGGCGATCTTCCTGGCGAAATTTTTCGCGCATAAGCCCGTCTAAGTATTGAATCCCAGCGTGCCAGTCCGTGTCATTCCTAGTGGACTATAGAGGGGACGACAGGTGTCGACCGGATGGCCTTACTAGCCGGGACTGGGACCACAATCGGGCCGCTGGAGTGGGACGCCAATGTCTTCGACACCTACGCTCTCGAGTAGTATCATGCACTACCCAGCGCGGGCGTCGGTCACGTCATTCACCAACGGCAAAATGCACAAACCGCGCCAATACGCGCATGTTCTTGAGGACCACGTTAAAATCGCGTTCGGTTTCGAGCCACCTAGCGTTTGGGGCAATAGGGGTGCACTCAAACTGATAGAAAAGCTTGGCAAGAAGCTCTTAGAGGTCACAGCGGAGCCAAGATTGACGGCGTTCTTTTCTTTTTTTAACTTTTTTTATTTAATATTTGCCATATTGCACGCATTTATTATAACCTATCATGTAAAAATGATACAATGATACTCGCTAATAGAGGAAAAAGCAGACTTTTCATCTACATTTAGAGCTTCGGATTACTTTGAAACACGAGATCCTTATATTTGACACAGCTACACCGCAAAATATGATACAGCCACACTAGCAAGATTCGCGTCTTAGCAAGTGAATTAAGCGGAGTTACGACATTTGGACCCATTTCACGGCTCGGTTAACGGAAACCAAGACAGACCATTTTTCGGTTGCGAAGTAATAACGATTTTTTCGGCAGACGTGTCGAGACTGAGTGCATGCATAATAAATCGCCTGCTCAGATAAACCACTCATCATAGCTCTAGAACAAAAACACACCACTATTTATTAGCTCACAGTAGTACCGGCTCGAACGTGTCTCTGCGAGCCACTATACACATTTGGTAGCGCCTGCAGAGATTTCGTTGGACTTTTGGAAAGTTTATGCCAGGCGTTCATCGAGAACGGCATCAGCAGCGAGGCTTATCCAGACGAATGTGGCGTTCGTGCGGTCGTCTTTCTGTTCTGCTGATTAGAAGTCTCCCCGTCAGCGGCGTTTTGCTCTTAGGTACGGCCTGTGGAGCTTGAACTTGCTGCCGTCGGTACGGATGTAATTGTTGGGCTCTTAGTACCCTGTGGACGGTACTGTGACTCGCACCAACGTTTCGGGCCAATTGCCTCGTACTTACACAGGAACGATCGGCTACTGCTTGAAGGATGCGTTCTTCCATGGCTGATGTTCTTGCTGTCCTAGGTCTTCCCGCCTCGTAGTGACGGCCATGGTACGATCCAGTTTCACGTACGTGACGATGTATGTTCGCAAACGTGGGAGTACTTGGTAAGTGTCTATCCGGGTAACGCATCTGGTATAGCCGTTGCGCCTGGCATGCGTTATACCGTGCCTCAACATAAATGTGAGAGATGTTAACTTTCTCGGCCTCTGTGAACCGGACACGGTAACAATAACGAATCAGGATTTCAACAGAAAGAACAATACATACACAGGGATAAGTCTTGCACGTAGCACAATCGCAAAGAAGATGGCACTGGACCAGTCTCGGTCTATTTATTCACTTCTCTCGGTCTATTTATTCACTCCAGAGACTCGAATGTTCCACCGGTGTTCTTTGCTGATTGCTCGATTCGGGCACGCATCATGGTAGCGTAGGTTGTTTTCAATGTTTATAACTCCTGTGGGGCGCTTATCTTAACATAGATGTGTGTGGTTAGAGCGCGATTTAGAAGCGGCGGCGAAGATGCATTGATAAATTTGTTGCGCCTTGTATATATATATATATATATATATATATATATGTATATATATTACTACTATTAATATTATTACTACTTCTACTACTGCTATTATTATGACTAAAGATAAACGCCAGTAAATGCAAATCGTTTCACCAAGGAATGACGGACGATGAAAAACAGGGCGCTTCCGCGACCTTCGCCGACACAGTCTCAGACGCCCTGAAACTCCTTAGAGCCGCTCTCTTGGAGTCTCGTCGCACTATGTATGGTGTCTTCTGTCTCGCGAATGCACGCTCGTCTGCCCCTGGTTAGCGCCCAGGCTGCTTCCTGTCTGCTGTGTCATTCGCTTGGTATACTGCCTTCCTGCCTTCTAGATGCTCGCACACCTTTAAGAGGCTGCTTTGGTCTTGTTGCAATGTGCGGAGGTGTGTCTGAACATTTCTCTCTCGATACGTTTGCGCGCTTCCAGGTGCAGTTGTCGGTCAGCCGCCTCGGGGTGGTCTCGGACGGAGAAGGCCCTCCAGCTTTGCTCTATCTGGATTTCTATCGTCGACGTTCGCCCGCCAGAAAATGGTTCGGGCCCTTCTCAGACAAGACTCCCCTAGTAGTTTTTCAAGGCGAGACCGTTTAGAAGTGGCAGCTCACCTTTGGCGACTCAGCCCCAGAAGAAGGACATAAGCGCAAGCAAAGGGCGTAGGACAACATTTTCCGGACGCAAACGAAGGCTTCCTAGCCACAAGCCTGATGAGTTCGATCGGTTTCGCCCACACATCTAGACCGAAGAGCGGTCTTTGGCTGAACGTCCGTCCAGATGACAACCTTGTCATCGTACTTTAGTAGTTTAGAACCGCATACAACCCCTGCCTGGGCCTTAATGTTTTTGCGAATCATTCATGTTCTTGTGTTTCACGAACATGGCGCTTCAAGGCTAACAACTGAGCTATAAGGAGGCGGCTCCCATGAAGTAGGCACACATCAACGCCGAAAATGTGATGTGCTTGTTAAAGCCTTCAGACTGGCGGGCTTTGCCGTACGCGTAGAGTCGACACATCTGTGTGACGAAGAAAGCATAAGAACAGACGATAGGCGGCGTTGCACTCAAGCAGAGAGGGACAAGACTCGTCACTACGAAGTCTTGGGAAACGAACAAATTCATATAGAGGAGTTCATTATGTAGACATCAGCCGTATGGGGACGGGGGGCTATGGCCATAAGACGGACAACTGGCCAGAGCATCGCCGAGAGAAAATGATTCTTGACAGACTCCCGAAGAGAAGAGGCCTAGAGGAACTGATATATTTAAAAGAGTTCAATCTATACATTTACCGACATGCTTTGATAACAAAATAAATAACAATCATGCATTTTATTATTATTATGCAAATTATCAAATCTTTGCCGCTACAAATAAATATAAAATAATATAAAACTATTTATTGTTATTAATCACCGACGGTGGGAACGTTCTCGAACGGGGTTAAGGTCAGACCGTCGGGTCTCTTTCCGCCTTCCCTATCCAGTCCGACGGGTTCCAGGACGCACGGTTATTATTATTATTATTATTATTATTTAGTTAATACAATTGTGAGGTATGAACGTTTAAATCATGTTTATCCTGCTCTGTTCGCTTTCTGTCAGTTCATGGCGCCTATAATGAAAGCCACGTTCCCTCTACACACGGCCAAAGACATCAGCTGTCTCAAAAATATGGCCTCGCGTCGATCGCCCGTAACGTCTTCGATTCGTTTTCCGATGTCTTATTATTATTATTATTATTATTATTATTATTATTATTATTATTATTATTATTATTATTATTATTATTATTATTATTATTATTATTATTTTTTTTTTCATTATTATTATTATTTATTATTTATCATTATTTAGTTAATACAATTGTGAGGTATGAACGTTTAAATCATGTTTGTCCTGCTCTGTTCGCCTTCTGTCAGTTCATGGCGCCTATAATGGAAGCCACGTTCCCTCTACACACGGCCAAAGACATCATCTGTCTCAAAAACATGGCCTCGCGTCGATCGCCCGTAACGTCTTCGATTCGTTTTCCGATGTCTTGCAGGAGTTTTGCTGTACCTGTGCTGATGGGGCCGAGTGTCTCTAATGCAATGGGTGCAAAGTGGTAGCTTCTAGATAGTTCTAGATACTTACTCCGTTTTTCAGAATCCGCACGTTCTGCTACCCATCCCGTTTCGACTGCGCTGTGACGTAAATATGATAACGCCGCCGTGCATGAAACCGTTACATCCCATACAAGGCATTTTCCGTGCGACCACAGCGGGATGGTGACCCCGTCAGGTCGCAACTCACTGCTGCCATTAAGACCTACTGGTTCGGGCGTAGATGGTATCCCTGCCCTTCTAAGAGCTCTTCTCACTATGGCGTTGAGTTCAGCGTGCCTTGTAAGTCTGCCGGGGCTTTTTAGACAGCTTAACGGGTGTAGACCGTCCGAGTCAACCGGTTGGCCGCATGAGAGGCACGTGAAGGGCTGGCAGACGGGGGCGCCTATCCTAAGAGCTGACACCATGCGGAAGGGGTTTGGATCCAGCATGGTGCCAAGCTGACGGGAGGGCAGCGCTTGAAGCCAGCCCCCGCTGAAAAGATGTAGAGCCGCTAGAAAGACGGCACGCTCTCTTGCTGATGTAAGGTTATTCATTATCTCTCGCGCGGACTTCTTAGTTTTGTACGCGTCAAGAAGTTTCTGACTCACGTGCTCTCTCAGAGGGCCAGGATCGAGTTGACTCCTGATTGTGGCGTCTGCCACCGCGGTTGCCTTTTTCAGTTCAATCTTTGCTTCGTCATCAAGAAGTGATTCTGCCAGGGAGCCAAATTGATTCAGGGATGCAGCATAGCACACTTCAGCAAGATCCGTGGCTCTTCTTATTCCAAGGCCTCCGTTGTCGATGGGGAGGCTAGCTCTCTCCCACGTGTTTCCTTCTAAGTTAATGTTAAGTACCTCGCTTAGAATGCTTCTGATGGTCTCGTCATAGGCTGCAAGACCCTCCACGTATTTCAGGGTCTGACATGTTCGTAGCATGTAGACGAATCTTGGTGAACCAAGACTGTGTCTCCATAGACACAGAGCCACCTGTGGGTGCATATTGGTCAGTCGTGGGCGAATTTTTACCAGGGTCTCTCGTTTAGCGTCGAGAGCGCGTGGGATTCCTTCGGCCATTACGGGAGAACCTAGAACATCTAGGTTACCCTGAGTTACACAAGATATCCCAGGAAGTGCTTCCATGATTTCCTGTATAGCTTGCGCCTGATCTTGAAGGGTGCCTCCGTCAGCTAAAACCTCGCATTTGGCTGCATTGAGAGTCAGTCCTCCTGGTTCCTCAAAATTCAGTATAGTTTGCAGATCTCTCGCCACGGCATTTGCGGGACCTCCCAAGACAGCGTCGTCTAGGTACCAGACATTGAAAGGGCTCTGTAGGCTTGATACCAGATCCGAAATGCCGAGGCAGAACAGAGCTGGTCCCAATGGGTCTCCCTGCTGAATGCCAGTTTGTGACTCTATGGTTATATCTGTGTTCCAAGCGAGGATTGAGAAATCTTTATAACTCTGCCATATCATCGGATAGAGTCGTGGGGCTTTTCTCTTTACTTCGTCGAAAATTCTGTCTCTTCTTATTGTGTTAAATGCGTTTCGGAAGTCTAGTTTAACTAGTACTTTTGTCGGTCCTTCTGCTTCCAGAAAAGCGCGTGTCGCGTGTACAGTAGCCTCCGCTCCTCCTCTAATGGCAACACCCATTTGATGGGGTGAAACCGCCGCAACAATTGCCCGTTTGTTCATAGCCATCGCAATCTTTGAAGCCGTTCTTCGTAGAGTTAGTCCGCATGCTATGGGCCTAATAGAATTATCTTTCTTTCGGAGGGCAGTTAAACTTGCACCGTAGAAAACGGGTTGGCAGAACGATGGCAAAGCCCCATTTAGCACTCTGGCCATAAAAATGCCCAGCTCGGTTAGTAAGCGCTCCGAAGATGGAATCGTCTGGCTTAGCATGTCTCGAAGATGTCGAGGCCGTAGGCCGTCTAAACCGGCTCCACTTGCAAAGGGGAAAGATCGAATGGTATCAAAGACGAGAGATCCTTCAACTCTATCTAGGTCTAGTGTGGCGGGCTGTTGCAAAGATCTAACTGTTCTTGACACCCGGGTGGACTAACTGGGTGTTTGCTCCGTAGTTCAAACTCGGTATGTTTATCGTGTGGTGCCAATGTGTCTAAGGACAGTAGCGATCGAGCAGCGGAACGAATATCGCCTTCTGCTAATTTCATCTCTGCCTGGCGCACGCTGTGTTGGTCGTTAGTGATATAAAACCTCTTGCCGATTGTGCTGGGTGTGATCGAATCAGGGAGAGTTTTAAGTGTTCGAGAACCTATTTGTGCTACATTACTTTTAATAATTTTTGTTAGTGTTTTTTCCTGAATTTTTTGGCGAGGCAGTGTAAACATCAATGACGGAAGCATCATAAGATTATTCCAACTTTCAAGGTCGAGCTTTGTGTTAAAATTGCTTAATGCTGTCGTGTATGCTATAGCACAGATTTCTCTAGCCCCACGGGGTATAATTCTGGCTAGTCTTAAATTTCTGCGAGCATGTGATAGGACTTGTACTAGTAACTTTGCGTCAGGTTGCGTATCGGTGTTTGATGTGTTGGCTGTATCATTGCTCGGGCCCGGATTGTGAATCGTACGGAGGTTTCGACAAGGAGCCAGAGGGTGTTTACGTGTTATGTGTATTTTTAGGCCCTTAGAAGATCGTACTGCTTGACCACAGTAGTTGCAAACATATGGTGTTTGGGAGAGGGGTAAGGCCATTTCCGAGTCGTTCTCGGTGGCGTCTCGAGTGTTCTGATATTGTTGGCTAGTCATTTAAAGTTGGTTTCGCGGGACTCTGATCAACCGTGCCGGGCAATGCTGATAGCTGTGGGTCATCAGTACCGTCCAGAACGGTCTTTAAAAAAGCAATCCCAGTCTCTTTTTATTTTTTTCAGTTATTATTATTATTATTATTATTATTATTCGAGTTGTGTATCAGCAACTCCAGTAGACAACACCGTAGCGATTCCGCACGTAGCGCAGCACTATAGACGCAAACTACTATTGCCTATAGCCAAATTACAGCCTTTCTCTAAAAAAACGAAATGCCACAGTGCTACAAAGTCAAATAATGAAAAATAACAAAACGCCTCATGTGCTACACTGCTAAAGGAGACGACGAGATGACGTGGTTTGGCCAATATTCTTTGACGCTTCGTTCGCAAATTGCAAATTGTTGATAGATCCGTCGTTTGAACTCGTCGGTTGGTTCTGCCGGAAATTCAATGTCAGCTTGTGTGTTAACTCTACTTCTAACAGCAGAAGCAACGCCGCAACCGCTCGTCCCGGGTCAGTTGCCGCCGCGTGAGCCGGCCAACGTCAAATCGAGTCAGGCACGTTAAGCGTGGCAGTTTGCTCACAGCACACTCGATTACGCCATCGCTCGATTACGTCTTCTCCGGCATGGGCCGGTCACGTCTTGTGTGGTAAATGGTGAGCGCATGCTGCCCGACGCTGCGCCCGAAGGCATTGTTAAGGTGCAGAGATGCGTTCAGTTACCTCTTTTTTCGAGGTTCGCCGAACGATATCTTTAGACGACTTCAAATGGCGAAACGAGAAAACGGGAACTTGAAGCGGGCGGGTGGGGGGAGGGCGTTGTTCTCTTTTAATCATGCGGATATCATCGTCTCAGCCCTCGCTTTGATACTGCGCCTCCAATAACTGCATTATATGTCAGCATTGTCTGCAAGCAAGTCCCAGTCATGCCGGTGCGAACCGACTCAGGGTCTCCTCCGATTTCTTCGGCAGCATCTACTTTTATATATATATATATATATATATATATATATGTATGTATATATATATATATATATATATATATATATATATGTAGTCAATCTTAAATCACATCTTCAGATTGTCGTACAGGTATTGCAATGGCGCGTCCCGTGGCTGCAGATGAGTGATGCTTGAACTATTTTGAACGGTTTTAACGTCAATCAAGCCAGTTTGCTCACTGTGGTCATGATCCTTTCTTACATACCCGATGTTCAGAGCTGTAACGTGTAAGAAATACGGCTTCATTTAACACCACCAGTGACTGTAGTTGTGATAAGCTCATTGTGGGGGTTCATTGACGAAAAGCCATTAGCGGAGTCTCCTAGTCGCAAATGAATACTCACTGAAACCAAATTAAAGATTGCGCAGTAAACTCAGCGAATTCCAACTGCGCTGATCGATACATCTAGGTTACGAAGTACATCACTGAAGTTCATGTTGATGACAATATTTATTAATAGTTTATTAATATTGGCAGGAAAGATGTTTGAATATTCTATTGGAGAGAGTAGGGACACCCGTGCGCATGGGGGGTGGTGCGTGAAGTCCGTGAGAGACCGTGTGAGGGTCTGTCGAATTGTCACTGTTACTGGTTCCTGAGTAATAGAATGATTTGAACAGCAATGTTGAGCCAAAATATTGGCTGAAAGTTTGGGTAAGCTCTCGTTAAGCCGAAATGATAATATCACTGCCCAAGTGCGGCTTCTGGTCACGGACCGAAGATGCGATTATGTTAGAGGCTTCACCACCATTATAAACTATTCTTTACTGTAACAGTTTCGTAGGTTATGCAACAATTTTCTCTTTTCCAGGAGACATTGACGCTTCCGCTGTGACTCCACCTTGAAGATGTACTAAGCTGTTTAGAAAACTAAAAAGACTAATCTGTTTCGTTATATTCGTGGTATCTTTCTGCAGAACAATTATAAAAATAAATGTGTGACGGCATTTATCGCTTACGCATAATTTTCCTAATCTGTTTATCACCCATTAAAAATCTAGATGGAGCCATTCGATTAATTGCGTGTGGGTTGACTGTTGTGAGACTGGCTACAGATCTCATAATTAGCTCCGAAGTTGACACAGTCAAAGATGTTCTAATATTATATTTTTTCTTATAGGTTTAACAAGTAGGATGTGCGGTAAATCTGATCGATCAAATCGAGCTTCTGAGCTAGATTTTAAAAACGCACTTCGTTCAGTGCAGCAGAGTTTGGATCTTCACCTATATCCACTTGTAAATCCGGTTCAAAGTGGATCCACCACTACACTGCCGATACCCAAGAAGCACTTGGCCAATGGTGCGCAGCCGGTGAAGGGCCTCCGAAAAGGCCTCCTCTTTAATGTGCTGAAAACCGTAATGAGTAAAGAATATCAAATACGAATATATATATATATATATATATATATATATATATATATATATATATATATGATTTGTTTGATTGATTTGGTTGATGCCAAAAGGTGCAGACAACGGCATCGGCCGGAAAGGTGATGGCTAGGTTTTTTAGAAGCAAAAGGAGGCTTAAAATCTCTGAAATATCGATGGAAAAATGTATTGAGCTTTTCGGGGAGTAGATATAAGCCAAACAAAAACGTGTTTTAATAAAACATTTCAGTTTTTGTTCAATTAACCTTTTGGACGGCTTAGTATGCTGTTTTCCGACATAACTCAAAGCGATACCTATAGCATCCGAAACTTTGTTAAGAGCCTAGACAAAACAAAGAATCTATATTTGCTGGGGCTGGCAAAAAGTCTCGAAGACGTGTGAGAAAGAGAGAGCGTAAGAGTCGTTTGACAGGGGTTTAATTATTTATGTTTGAACGTCTAACGAAAACATTTTATTGCATTAGCTATCTCACTGGAAAGAGAACAAATGGACAAGCCGTTGTAGCAAATACTAAAGATGTAAAGAATTGTCCTTGCTACTGAATTTGTTTATGTATTCTGTTTAGTGCCTAAGAGAATAATAAAAAAAGGAGAAATAATGCACACATATATATATATTTGCCATGAACTGATACTATTCGGTCTAATTTGTGGTAACACGGCTGCTGTTGGGCAGAGCGAGTACGGAGACACTGCGATGGGAGCTAACCGTCGGCTAGGCGTAATATTTGAAGTGCAGAGCGTCTTGCCAACGTATATATACTCGTATATATATATATATATATATATTTGCTATGAATTGATACTATTCGTCGGAACTGACCCTGGTCTTGTCAGTTTGCTTGCCCATTTGTCGTCAACGTGCTTGTTACTGTTGTTGTTTTCGTTGGTGATGAGGAACCCGTCGTGCTTTGGTGAAGACGTGATTCAGATAAGGGGGCGTCCGTCATGACAACACTGCCACTGCCGCTATCGAGAAACTAGAAGTTCCAAGTAATGATGCCGATGATGAGGATGATGCAGCAGCTGCACCATGCTACAGGTGCTGCTAGCGAAGATGCTGCTGGCGCACAACGATCGATCATGGGCGAAGAGCAGGTGGTCTCGAGCGAGTGTGAAGGCATCAGCAAACAAACGAAGAATAACCCCCTGTGCCCCCCTGGCGTCGTCACATGGCCATCGGGCGATATCGACGGGCTCACGGTCTCACGCCGAGCCTCAACACCATCGGCACGATACGCAGTAGCTCCAGTGCCGCTAGCAACAACAACAACAACAACGACGACGACAGCAACTACAACAATAACTACAGTAGCAACAACAACAATAACTACAGCAGTAACAATAACAACAGCAGTAACAATAACAACAGCAAAAGCAACAACAACAAGAACGACAGCAAAAAATAACAACAGCAACAACAACAACAACAACAGCAAAAAGAACAACAATCACAGCGGCAACAACAACAACAACTATAGCAGCAACGACAACAACAGCAGCAAAAGCAACAACAACAACGACAGCAAAAACAACAACAACAACAACTACAGCAGCAGCAGCAACAACAAAAGCTTCGTGAGCCACCTCTTTGAGCGGTCAGCACTTGGACTCCCTCTCTCCTGCGCACTCGTAATCAACGCAAGTATTGAGCGATGACCGTTACTGACACTGTTGCTGCTTTGCCTGGAATTTACTTCCTCTCTTCCTCTCAACGTGTGCTCCTCGAACCTTGTGTTAATTATTAGTGGTTATTCTCCTTCTATATATATACATATATACATACATATACATATTATTATTATTTATTTATGTGTATTAAGATATACATTTGTGATGTAAGAACATGTGCACAGCCCGCTCGGGGCGTAACTCAAGGCGTTAGGTCCAGGCTTGGGCTGGTCCACCTAGCCAGGGTGCCCCTCACCGAAGCGGCATTCCCTCTCTGAACATCCAATGACAGACGTTGCAGTAAATATTCGCCCGCCCTCTTGTCTCCTGTAGCCAGCACCAATCTTCTCCCGACATCGTTGAGCAGTTTCTTCGTGAGCAGCCCGGGCCCCCCCAATGTCTCGAACGCAAGGGGTGAGAACAAGTGTGGGTAAGCAATACTTGAATACTTTCTGCACTTGGCTGCTTCCGCTAGAGATACCGCGTGTCCAGGGCGGGATGCGCCCGTACCGACCATTGAAGGGGCTAAAGAGTCGGTTACGGTCGCATCCCACACCAGCATTTGGCCCCGCTCAAAGGGAGTCAGGGTCATTCCGTCAGGTCTCCTTCCATCGTCTCTGACGAAGCCGGGAGGCTCTAAAATGCATGGGTAGCCCGCCGACCGCAGCCCTCTGCTAAATGTTTCATTCAAGGCTGAGTGGCGCGCAATTCTGTCTGAACTCTGCGGACAGGAAAGTCCATGGTGACCTAGGGAGTCGACCTCATCACCGCACCTGCACTGGTGTGGGGAGACTAGGTCTACTCCTAACCTCAACCCGACTAGTATTCGTGTAGACTCGTCATCCAGGAGGGTACCAAGTTGAGGGCTCGGGAGGGCGTGCAGCCATGCACCTGCACCGGGCGAGGAAACTGCCTGTAACCTCGCTTTGCTAGTGGCCGTAGTTGTTCGGTCCCACAGACCGCTCCATCGGCCGTCGTTTGCCAGTTCTGACCACGAGCGCTGAAGAGAAGGAGTCTCCGGTAAAGACCCACAGAATGCATTAGCGTCATCCTGAATCTTTTCAAGCGTGGAGTGGAAGCTTGCAATCGCTTGGGGGTCCAGGATAGACTCAACGCCACTAGTGGCCGAATGTAAGGAGGCGATGTGTGCTGCGACTGAAAGAGAAACTGCTTCAGGCAGGCCCAGTCCACCTCTGGCTACCGGTAAGAACGCCTGAACTAGGGAATCGTCTCGCAACCGCAGGTTGAGTATAGATTCCAACGCAAAACCCATCTTCAAGTTAATTTCCTCCAACTGGGCTGAGAAGGCTGAACTGTTGGTTCCCCTGAACAGGTAATTCAACCTCGACGCGGAGAAGCATGAACGCAGGAGGTACAACCCCCGGTGAGCGCCCAGCTGGGGAAGACGATTAAAGCCAATTTCAAGTTTTTCCCTCCCGCGTTCGATTGTCGGTCCAATGTGGCGAGCGAACAGGGGTACGCCAAGAAGATCCAAGTCGTCGCCTGTTAGGCGGCAACCTGGAAGTAGATTCTGTATAGCGGATATGTCAGCTGTACTTGAGCCGGTTATGTGAACCTCACACTTGACGGGGTTCAGGTCCAACCGCTGCATGTGGTGAAATTAAGTATCTTCTTTAAGTCTTCACAGACCGTACTAATGTTACCTCCAATGACACCGTCGTCCAAATACCAAAGATTGAGTGGACTTTCAAGTGAGTTAACCAAGTCTTTAACGGCAAGACAAAACAGAGGGGGAGCGAGGGGATCTCCCTGTTGAACCCCAACAGCTGAAGTCAGCAGTGCCGAGGGCAAGACCAAGTGCGATGGAGCACCGTAGGCCAATTTCACTTGATGATAAATAGCAGGGGTCTCATCTCCAACCACTTTCAGCAAATGATCCCTTCTGACGGTGTTGAACGCGTTTTTAAAATCAAGTTTGACTAGCACGGATGGATCGGGCCGAGAATCAATAAAAGCCCTGGTAGCTTGAATCATTATTTCAGCACCCCCCTTGGTGGAGAAACCCAATTGGTGAGGCCCGACCGCTAGGCTGATAACATCTTTAGAGTCCCTTACTGCCAATTTCGCCGCGATTCTGCGTAGTACCGATGAACAAGCGATATCCTTCTATATATATATATATATATATATATATATATATATATATATATATATATATAATTTAGAAGAATATATAAAATGCTTCACGGCGATGCTGCTCGTCGACCTAGTTGCTCCTTCTTCGCGCCGTAGTCGCTCTATCGCTCATGCCCGTGAGGAAGTCCTGCCCGCCCCCTGGCACGAAGGTCCGGGTCCAACCAGTCTCTCATAGTTCCGAGCACTGAGGTCGCGTTACCTCTTTGGATCTCCAGGGACAGTCGCTGGGAGAAGAAGGCGTGCGCCCTCTTGTCCATTGTCGCCTGCCGTAATGCGTCGCCAACCCGAGAGATCAATGTTACCGTGAGGGGCCCAGGGCCACCCATCGTCTCGAACGCGAATGGCGAAAAGTGGTGCGCCCGACTTAGGTCCGCATACTTTCTCATCTTTGAGGTCTCAGCTCGCGTAACGGCAGTCCCCGGGCGGGACGCGCCGGGACCGACAAGGGAAGGGGTCAGAGAGTCGGTCACCGTCGCATCCCACACCAGGGAACGACCCTTATAGAAGGGTATCAAAGTCATACCGTCGGGGCGCTTACCGTCGTCTCTTGAAAGCCCAGGTGGTTCCAGGACGCGCGGAATCCCCGCCCTCCGCAGCGATCTTGCAAGCATTTCATTGAGGGCGGTGTGTCTTGGGCGCCGGCCCGCTGCGTGAGCGCAAGACTTTCTTGCAAGAATTCTCCTTCTTCTTCTTTATATTCTACTACTAACCCTGCTTGTATTACTTTCGTTTTTCTTTTTTTTTGTTTTACGGGATATTTCGAGAATGCTTGATGCACTTGCGTTGTGAGCAAGCAGCTCGTCGTGTAGGGCTCGCAAAAACCTATCCAACCTTCCCTGTTGTTCCGCCGGCCTTGGAATTGTATTACTATTATCTACGACTTATTATTATGACTACTATTATTCATTCATACTAGCTTTATTAACCGATGGTTGGTTTACAATATTGCGCGCACAGAGAAAGCACACATTCACATATACGTGTATTCATCACGGTTCTAAAGGTCGAGTCAACGGAACTGCTCGATCGCATTGTTGAAAGTGATATAAGCCACACTGTCTCCCGCAGAGTTTGCACAAGCATAACGAGGAAACTTCATGGAACTTCTCTCGAATACAGATCTTCATGTGGAAGCCATGTACAGCAAATCGTGCAATTAGGTGTCTATTCTCATAGTTGCAGCGCTTCTACGAACTACACGTCATTGCCTGGGTTTCTCTCTCATAAAAGAGCGGGTCAATGTCTGCGATCTTATTCTCCCATTCAGACATGTACTCGATGAAAGCTGCCGTTTTCGGTGAAACGTGTATTTTTTGTAAATCCTCAACAAATGGCAGAGTCGACACCAGTAAATAGACTAATCTGTTGAGACTAGTGCGGTAGACTCTTAGCGCCTTCTTTGGAAAAGCGGCCTTGATTTGGTCTAGCGCCTTAAAGTCTAACTTCGATAGATACGGCCATATCACCTGTATACCTTAAGAAGCAGTATGCGCAATCTTCATATTACTACTATTATTTTTGACGTATACTACTACTACTACTACTACTACGACTACTATTATTACGCTTGTTCTCACCTCGCCTACGAACACTAACTACAGCTGCTGAGCAGTGGTAAACCAACTCCAATGCATTCACTAATTAATTCACTTATTGTGCCCCGAATCAGTAGCCGCGAGTCATTTGCTATTATACACTATGGTTATTTCTATTACTATCAGGCGAGCAGCCATGATGAGTGATGGTCACCATGACTTCATCTATCTTGCCTGTCGTCAATCGTCAATGTGGAGTAGCCGAAGAGCCGCTAACGAGAGTTCACAAGAGCAGCTAGCTGCACCCGGTACGATAGCAAAAGAATATTCGTGTTCCATTTCGATGATAGGAAGAGCTTGATAGGAAAGAAGCTTTCCGACCGGGCTGGACGGTGGTGGCCGAGTGCAGTGAAGTGAGTGAAGTCTGAATACTGGCTGAGATGTCCCAATCAGCATCGATCGGGGTGTTGTTCATGCGTGCTGGAGATCCTCGAATCGTTTTGTCTAAACCATCCATCTGCTTCGACAGCCAAGACCCATGGTGATGATGATGATGATGATGATGACGATACCAACAACAATAACAACAGAGCAATAGCCGCGGCAGCAGCAGTAGCAGCAGCAACAACAGCAGCAACAAACACAAAAACAGCAGCAACAAAAACAACAACAACAACAACCAGTCAGTAGCAGTGGCCACAGCCTTAGAGCCGACAACATCCATACGAAAACTAAAGGAGGAACTGAAAAACGGATAAGAACGGGCGGACGCGGAGCAAAGGTATGATTGAGGAACTTAGTTAGCGGTTAGCGGCTTTCGGGCCGACAATGCTCTAGCAACGAGGCAGTGAAGCTCGTGTCGTTGTTGTTGTCGTAGTAGACATCATAATAATAATAATAATAATTATACTAATAATAAACATCATCATCATCGTCATCATAAATGGAGCTGTAGCAGCTGTGATAAACCTGGTAGAGTAGTTGTTGTAATAGTACCAGCAGCAGCAGCAGGAGAAGCATCACCGCCATTTCGATGAATTAGATGTGCATATTCGTAATGCGAGAGCAAGGCTGTTGCCGTGGTGGTGCTCGGTGCCGGGTGGGCCCGCTGGGGCGGAAGAACATGGAGCTAGCGAAAACGAAAATAAATGCTAATCCTGTTACGAGTCGAACGGTTATCAAGACAAGACAACCAATATTACGGCTAATTCTCTTACTACGGCTAATTCGAGTGCTAGTCGATGACTACGACTGCTAGAGTTATTACCATCCGTGTTATACAATTCGGCTTCCGAATAGCCACCCGAAGTGCTTACTTTCTTACCCACTCATCTCTCTCTCTCCAGATATGTTTATATATATATATATATATATATATATATATGTGTGTGTGCACCACATTACGACGACGCATATGACACCGCTTGTTCGCCAGCACGTGAGCTGAGAACAACAAGAACAGAGGTGCCAAGTGCACTGAGGTGGCGGTAGCAGTCAATGTCGGCAGTTACGCTCGATTACGACTATTATTTTGATTATTTATTATAGCAGCATCCGAGCGAAGAGCTGATGATTTCCGGAACGTGTTTGTTTGTGATAGCGTCAAATGATCGGATCCATCTATGTCCGTTTCGCTCGTGTGATAGCAGGAAGACGTCGATTCAATTTATTCATACATTCGCTCATTCAGATTCCAGGTTCACCAGCCACCAATCATTGCTCTGTGTGTATGCGGCTCTCCGCAGCCAAGCATACATCGAGGGCTGCGGTATATATATATATATATAGCTATATAGGTCATTACTATTATTAATATTATTATTCTTACAGTTTAAACTAAGTGCCCATAAGTACTAGTAAATTATATATTCCAGGGATGGCAATTCCCTCCCCCGTGAGAAAAGGAAAATGGCTGTGATCCACTCAATAACGTGTAAAAAATATGCATTTTTTACACTATCTACAACTTCCGCCTACGCATGCGCTCATGGAACAGCATTTTGCCTATTGCGAGCGCCCAAAGAGACGACAGTAGCTCAAATTGCGCTTGAGCTGTTTCGCCTTAGGCTTTTTTAGGTTCGCCCGCACTTACCGAAGGTCAAATTCAAAAGAGGTCGTGTTGCAGTTGCAGTTTTCCACGAACATGTTCAAGACAAACTTTAGGTTGTACTCAAAAAAGAGCCTCACAAAAAGTTGGCGGGGTGAATTGTAAATCTAGCTTTTCAGCATAGCGTAATCGGCCTCTTAGTTTGGCGTGTTTGTGCGGCCAATTTTGACAGGCCCATTTGCATATTATTGTTTCCTTTTAACGGGTACCCACTACAAGCCGCCCCCTGATCAAATACAGATAATGGGATCGGAAAGTGTGCAAGATATGTTTCTCGGGCTTAAAAGTAGCAGCATACAGACCGGGGCAGATTGGGACGAGGAACCTATGGACGGGTCAATGGGGCAGCCAGGTCCCACGCGACAGGCGATCTTAAAGAACAATAAACAGACAGGAACAAGTCGAGATAATGAGCCATGTGCAAAAAAGAGGAGAATGCAGTTATGATGTTCTTGACGCACCCCCTGGCATCGAAGCTGATCAGGCTAGTCGCACAGAGCGCTAGAAAAACAAGACTCTTCTTCTGAGTGTCGAAGAAATGCCTTAATATGCGAGAGTTTCACCCGGGGGCAGTTCTACTTGCGGGGGGCCGTGATAGGCCAACAGGTTATCAATTGACTTTTAAAACGTATAACGCCGGCGCAATGTATGAGAAAGAACGATTTCTGTGTGAGTTTGTTTTACTTTGGAGGTGGACATAGCGGCCTTTTATCTCCTCCCAAATCTTGACTCGGGATTCTGACACGGTAAATTCTGGTGTATTAGGTTTTGACCTATCTATACCCTTGATTTTCCACAAGACTGCATATATGTAAGTCACAAGAAACGCAGCATGATTGAAATACTATTTCATAACCTGGTCGATGGCAAATTCCAAAGCTTCGATGTTCTTAAGGCGGCTACGAAGAAACACCAACCGGTGTCAGTAATTGTAAATATTCCTGATATCTGGCAAAACCAGCGTGTACCTCTTACTGTTAGCGGTTGATAGCCTCGAGGTTGGCCGTGATGTAGACCCTTGCTGTGAGCTGCTAGGCATCATATGAAAAGCGCAGGCGAGCAGAAGAGATCAGGGCGAAAGAGATCACGACAGTGGTTTTCTCGAACTTGCTATCGCGCCCGTCGTTGGGTGCTCGAGCTCTTGCGCCAAGCGAGGGTAAAAGCACCACCACAGCTGCTAGCCAGACGCAGGCTTGACTACTTCAGTAGTAGAAAAGCTATATAAAGCTAAGAACACGCTATGCGGGAGGAAATCTACTTACTCGAAAGAATCGAAGGGAAACTCTCAGCCTATGTTGTGTAACCTCGTAGGGACGAAACCACCTGCTTGGCGACAGGAGCACAGAACAGGTAACAAGTCACGTAGGCGGCCTTCTATATAACCGGGATATATTACGCTTGACTCCAACGATTGAGCGCCCACTCAAATTGGAACAAGATACCATGAATCTGCGCCTTAAGGTGCTTGCAGTGTGTTCAGGAAGCGAGTACTTTGCTTGTCAATGCGGGTAAGAATCCGCCTCCTGTACCTCATGTCAGGCTATGCACCAATTGTTGAAATAATTCGATTTAGACTAAAAACGCCGCGTACAAAACCATTAAAAACAGTTGCATTCGAGTTGGAGAATAATGTAAAACAAGTCCGACGGAAGGTTAAAGACCTGGCCGCAAACTCAGTGCCCCTCACCTCTGGTCTGGTCTTGCCTGTAACAATCGCCAGATATGTAACTCATGGCCTTCATCCTCTGGTCTGTTTGGCGCTTCACTTGGTTGAGCAGTGGCTGTTCAACGTCTAAACGCCCCCAATAGACTGAAGAAGTGAGTCATAAAAATGTATTCAAATCTCACTACATGCGACGAGTCTCGAGAACAAAACGCAGTTCTCGTCGACGTTTTTTCCGAAATTCATAAGCCAAAAAGACCGGCAGGACCTTGTTGTCCTGTGACAAATCAAGACGCACCTACCGAGAAGATGTTTTTAATGCGTCCAGCGTGGTCGTTCAAGATCTTATGAAGAAGCGTGGCGGTATTGTTTCTCCACGCATCAACATTTGATTCGAACTTCTCATCACAACTTTTACATTTCTTCTGTATGTACTACAAACCATAGTAAAATTGTACGAACGAGGTTGTTATATTAAGCAGCATCCTATATCTTCGGCGGCGTAGTTGCTTAACTGGCGAACAGAATCGTCTGTGTGCATCGTTGCTAATCAGTTGACAGTGTACTGGCGGTGTGATGCAACTGACGTGGCGGACCTTCGCTTATCGTCAACTGAGCGTGAACATGTTTCGTGACGGGGACAAAACCCTGAACATCATTATTCTTAATTTTATCGGCGCTCATTAGGATCGTTGGGAATGACTGAAGGTATGTGGCAGTCCGTCCATTTAAAATTTCGACGTCACAAAAATACTAGAAGCAGCACTACATGCTACAATCGACGACTAATATGATATCAGTCTTCTCAGACAGTAAGAGTACATACACAAATATTGGGTATATACACATACAATAGTCGGGTACAATCTGCGTACCTCGTGTGAGCCTTGCCGGATTTAAACATAAGACGCGACCAAGTCGCCAAAGTTGCAGCCCATTAAAACGGCTCTGTCAACTATTGACGACGGACAATGTCTGTTCGATGGACGAAAATTGTAGACGAAAACCGTCGTTGTGCCGCAACAAAGAACGCCGAACGATGAAACGATGTTTCAACTCGCCTATAGTTATATGCCATACTGGTTATATATTAATAGGAATTAAGATGACCTTCCATCGTTTGCCACAAAGCTCCACCGCAGTAATACGCCACTGGAATGTCGTAACGGCAATGCGGTTAAGATGCCGATATAGGCCGCCTATAGCACATTTAGGCGCCATGTGTAAGCAATACTGTCGGCGGGACGGAACAGAAAACGCGACTAATGATTCTGACACCAAAAGTCGTGGGCTCGATTCCAATAGTACGACGCAAACCAGAGCGATCTATCTTAAGGCTTTCTGCAGTCTCCAGCCATTTTTCTTGTGTATGTGGGGGTCTCACGCCCGGAATTGCATGGCACTTCTTTGCACTGTTAGCATAAGAATTTACTTATTTTTCGTTGTGCTTTCGGACGTGACAACTGTGACAACTTGGCAAGCATTATAGCAGTTACCCTGTATTAAACCTGCCCGAAGACAGATTACTAGTTCAACCTGTCAAAGTAAAGGATAATAGTACACGTATAAATACGTACGCGAAGTGGCACACTCACTTAACAGGTCTCAGCTCACTGTCCGTCCACTGCGTCCACTGCTCATGTTGAATCGCTCAGTCAGTCGCTGTTGCGCTGTTGTTGGTTGTGGTTTAGTTTTAGGTTGCATTACTTTTGCACGGCCAGAGTGGGTATCCGGAGTTTAAAGTTCGAAACACTTACTTTGCCCTCAAGGTCACTGGATGTGTGTGGTGTCTGTGTTCGAGGTAACACATGACTGCCCACTCTCTCTCTCTATGCTCTCGACTCTGCTGGACTAGAGCAGTACAGATGACGTCGGCGACGTAAACGTAAAATACGTGTGCAACAACAACAGGAGGTGGTGACTCCAGCAGATAGTGTGCACGTCTGGTCGCGCATTCGTTGTGTTCTGCAGCAAACTCTCACCCCAAAATGTCTTTTCTATTTGATCAAAATTTCCTCGACTTCGTGTTAACCTCGATATGCAAAATCTGCCTGTCATCATTGAAAATAGTTTGATCGGTCAGTGGTAATGGTAGTGCTGCTGTAGCAGTAACAACTATCGTGGTGAGTATAGTTGTTATCGTACCATCGATGTGATGTGGGTATTTAGTTATCACAAGTTGCAGATCCAACATGAAGTGTCAAAGTGACTACTCTTCTCTTCTTGCCTTGCTTGGCTTATCTGGACGCAGTTGGACGACCACCGCTAGGCACGCTGTGCAAAGCGAACACTCGAATGTTTTATAGCGAGCGACCAGGTAAGTAACCTCTTCCATTACGCGCGTAACGCAATAACGCGCCCGGATCGAAAGCAGTTGATGTGTACACTAACAATAAGTGTCATAATAATAATAAGCATGATTTAATTTCCACGTCGTACGTCATACGAAAGGATAAGCTGTTTTAAGAAACGTTTGATCAACTTTCCAGATAGCCACTCGCTCTGAAAATTCGAGAAAGCTTTTTGTGGGGAATATCTAAACAAAATCCAATCGACTAAGAACTTGACAGCGCACACTTTAATTAAATTCGTGGAAGGCGGAATAAGTATCCGGATATTTACTATATTTGACTTTTAGAGAAAAAAAATAGCCAAGTATATACATGCATATTACAAGAAATACGCGGCACATAGCATCGTCTTTAATTTTATAAAACTTAACGAGTATTCATTTGACCTTAGAAATTACTCTTATGTACGTACATAATAACCCGTAATTAAACAGTACGTAAGAACAATTTAATAGAACCATATATATATATAATATATATATATATATATATATATATATATATATATAAAATTCCAATGGAACGAGGGGCGAAATGTAATTTTTAAAGTGATAACGAAATTGCCAAAACATGTTCTATAGAGCTTTTATCTTGACATATATATTCACCTTTGCAACATAAACGCTATACTGAATGTATGCACGTACGCTAGCATTTCGACTTGCTTAATCAAATAAATCACTCACGTGACCTTAGTAGCTCACCAAACCACTATTTAATTACAAAAATATATAAACATTTAATTACAAAAAAGCCAATCCACCGATTTAGGAATTATTACCCAGATGTACTAGACCCCAAAGTTTGTGGCACGAATGTTGAAAGACCCTGTATATATATATATATATATATATATATATATATATATATATATATATATATATATATATATGTATATATATATATATATATATATATATATATATGTATATATATATATATATATATCATTCAGGTCATCATATCATAAACGTTTACTATAAGTTGATATATACAGATATATATCAACTTATAGTAAACCTTTATGCAAAACAACGTATGCTCTCCACCAAACAACGTATGCACTCTTGCATTTATTTGTAGCGTGAACAGCTGAGAATTGGCACCCGTTTTGCTGCTGCGTCAGCCGGCTCACATGATAAATGATTGTGTACAAGATGACTGTGATTATAAAGCGCATGATGGTAAAGGCAACAAGGATAACTGTATGAATGATCAAAGGGATGGCATATATACAGGCATGTGTCTATACATATGTATGTATGTATGTATATATATATATATATATATATATGTACATGGCGAGTTGTGAGCTACGCTCCGGGCTGGCAGTGCCGGTAGCTATCGAAACAGACGCCTACACAAAGAAGGAGTGCCAAGAGTCTAAGCAGCGGCCTCCTCCTCCTCGGATTCGCGGTTCGACCGGGGCGGTCACAGTCTAGCGGTCTATGATGAGCTCGCTGACGGCCACCACCCCATGCACGATGTCGAGCAGGCTGGCACCGGTTTGCGGCCGAACGGTGCCGTCAGCCGAGATCTTCAGCCGGTTGCGAATCTCCAACGACCGAAAGTTGGGCGTCAACAGTTCGAGCTTGGCCAGCTCGTTGAGCATGGCGGCCTCGAGCTGGCTGACGGCGCGCGCCAACTGCTGTAGCCGGTCGCGGCTGGCGATGTCGACGAGCGCCGCGTCGATGAAGTCGTTCTCGATCGTCAGGCTGACTTCGAGCGACGGCTTGGGCTTCAGCTTCATCTTGGCGCTGAGGTTGCCGTCGAAACACGTCACGAGCATGCCGGCGGCGAGCGTCGGCGTCAGCTCGAGCGGCTCCCACAGACTGAACGTGGCGCTGTTCATCGAGCCGATGATGAAGCTGAGGCACGGCTGTAGGCGGACGTCGATGAACGCCGCGCTAATGCCGACGTTCTGTCGGCAGACCAGTACGAACTCCTCGCGCTTCGCGAAACAGCACCACCACGAAACAGCCCTGAACCTCCATGTGGTCGGCGTCACTCTCGAAGCCGTGCTGTTCGTGCAGCATCATCCGCAGAAAGTGCAGCGCCTCATCGATGCCGTTCGCTTCCTGTGCGGTGAACACGGCGAATTTTCGGCCCACCGACACCGAATACACCAGGTCCTCGCATCCGATCGCAATCGACGTGCTTTCGAGGCCTGACATCCCGGCGAACTGCAACGACACATGCGCGTGACGACGAACAACGTTAGACACAACACGCACAAACGCAACAATCGGATACGATAAGTTAGGCTGGTTAGTAGTCAATGACTGGCAGTAGTAGTAGTAGTAGTAGTGAAGTAAAGTGCAAAACATTTCCGTTGGTTTTCAGATAAACTTGCCGTATCACAAGTGTGTTCGGACCAATGAAAAAAGTAGTTGTAATGATGCCCAGCCAACGTCGGCTCTAGATTTCGCCGAATCCGAGGATATCGGAGTGGACGCAGTGGGACGAGAATGGCGATGACGAGGGGCAGTTAGTTAGTGACGTATGATTGAGTTCTCAAAAATGACCAAGCTACGGAGCTAATAGTCGAATTATAGGCGTCATCCTTTCAATATGATTCTGTGCACGGTCGTATCTGCCGATGAACAAAGCAACGATCGGAAGGCTTTGCTAGAGGAGGGTATTCGATGAGTTATTAAGATATTGTCGATAGTTCACACTTGAAAACTTACAGCTGATCATACAACCGTTATTTTACTCATTGTTGCTTTGTCTGATGTTCAGTACTATACATAGGGTTTTCACTGAAGTGTTCACATTGTATATAATGACGATTATACTATAATGATGTATCATCTTGAAATGCAAAGCTATTGCGAAATAAACAATAAAGATGTAATAAGGTTTTCACATGATGCGTGAGGTGAGCAGGAAAAAATGCTTGTTAGATAGCACAGGCACTTCAGCATAAGCAAAATAATCAAAGAGGGGTGGCCGCTGTTGCTGGTGGCTTAGCAAGGGCATTGTTAATTTTCTGTGAACTCATCGAACGGTCGGGTCGAGACAGTTCCCTATCGCCAGCAGGTCGAGCTCGTTCAAAAAAGTTAACTCGAAGACGCCCGCACAGCATTAATAGGAAAAAAGCCTGTCTTTTGCCAGAACAACGCAGAACCAAATGTGAACACTCCTATAAGCTTTAAGAAACAAACGATCTGGGCTGGTAACTCATTGAGCACGTGAGCGTGTATTCCAAGTAAATTGCTAATTAGTTTCCACCGGATACAATTTCCTCATCTGAACTCTCGCTTTACCCCGAAGTTCTGCAACACGTTCGAAATTATTGCTATCATTGTTAAGTGTATGTTATTGAATACTTGTTCGTATTATTTTTGCTTATGTTGCTGGCCATTGTTGTTGCTGTCTTGATACACTTTGGCATCACACGCCTCTCATTGGAACTGCCGCAAGCTTATAACTATCATCGAACGGATTTCACGGTTTCGTGATGTTACGACACAAATAATTTGTCTAAGAGATAGAGTTCTGCCGAATCATCTCAGAGCAGCAGCAGCAGCAACAATACTAATAGCTGTTGAAAAGTGAAAAAATGTCCGTGCGAGCGCCACAACGATTACACTCAACAACAGAATTGCCAAAACGAATACGAACGATGATTGAGAACGTACTGCCGCGCAAAAAGCGAAATGAGGCAGTACAAGTTGACGTAGACTGGATAACTTACTTCATTGGTCGACGCGTTGGTTTTGCGTTAACCTCCGTTGCGTAATTGCTTCGAGGAGGAGCGACATCAAAAGTGCAGCAGTCATTAATATTAGTATCAATGTTCACATCAACTACTCTCTACGCAGATTTCTAACGCGTTAGCTGAACTTAAATTGCATTGCGCGCGCGTAACGAAGAGATTACTTAGGTCGCTCGCTATAAGACATCATGGACTAGGACTGATGTATCGTCTGTCGTCACCTTCACTGAGGGACAATTGTTTACACCCCGTTATGAGTTAAATAAAATTTGTATTTCATTCAGACATGCGGACGTTCGGCTAGCGACAGCCGTTCAGCCGCGTCGATGTCTATGGCAGATCAACCAAACAACAGACAAAGAAAAGGAGAGTAGACATTTTGTCACTTGACATGTCGAATCTGCAGCAGGTGTTGTTGTTGTTGTCTAATACCCACATCGCAGTCAATATTACGGCAACAACTATACTCATCACTCAATATGTATTATAGCCACGGTAGCACCACCACCACCACAATTACCATTACTAATCGATCAGTCGATGATTTCCTTCATCAATCAAATGACAGCTAGATTATGCATATCGATAGAGTGCAAGATTGATACAAAGTTTACGAACCTTCTGATCAAAGAAGATGAAGACGAAGAAGAATGCGGCTTAAGAGTTCGCTGCAGTGCAACATGACGAAGGCGATGCTTGACGCGCGCACTCTCTCTCTCTGCGAGAGACACTTGTTGCTGTTGTTGTTTTTGTTGCTTTTATTGCTATTTGCTATTGTTGTCGTGATTGTTGTTGTTGTTGCTGATATTGTTGTCGTGATTGTTGTTGTTGCTGCTATTGTTGTCGTGATTGTCGTTGTTGTTGTTGTTGCTACTGTTATCGTTTGGCGGAATCTAACTAATAATTTTGTTAAAAATAATTAACCAAATGACATGAACCTTATTACTGCTTAACACTACTACTACTACTACTGCTACTACTACTAATAGCGCTTAGTATTGATTGCTCCTGCTACTTCTACCACTTCTACTGTATGAATACTAGATCAATAGAAGATCATCATTGATTACTTCGTCACTTCGGCGAGCCAGCCTCACTTTCACAGTACATATTATTATTACTAGCTTAGATCGAAATCGACTGGATGTCTATGTGAGTAAGATGGCAAATCAGTCCTGTCATGTCAGTGTCTTTGCGGTGCCGGGCAGCCAAACCCGCGCAGGCTTCTGTGTACACATACAGTGTATTCTATCGTCTTGCGGCGGGACGTCATCCGCACCCCACCCACTCCGTAGTCCAGCCAGTAGAGCCGAGCCGAGCCAAGCCAAGGCCCGTCAGCTGTCTCGTCGGCCTGTTTATTACCTTGAACAACACAAACACCGCCCATATACACGCACGCACGCAGGCACCACGCCAGTTAGTCAGCCTTCAAATGCTCGAGCGAACTTTGAACTCTTCGGACGGACACCTCTCAGCCAACAACAGTGCCGAAGATAATGCTAGATATATACTCATAGTATACATATTTATTTATTCACCATAATATTGGTAGCAGTATACATCGAATGTTATGCGAAGTCTACACTGATCCTATATAGTGTGTACGATATTGTAGTGACGTTGTGTCTATTAATAATCTATATATATATATATATATATAATACTACACCACAACCAACAACAACAACACAACAGCCATTGATTGATTGATTGACTGATTGGTTGGGTAAGTAAGTCACGGCCGGCCAATATAAGCAGTAGTGTAACGGACATTTTACTGGTGTTATTGACTAACTGACGTTAAATAAGTAGGGTGGGAGGGAGGTGACGCACCACTTCGCGTACCACGTTAGGTGTTGATGAAGAGTACGTGTGTACGCTTTACTTTGTCAAGTCGTTGCAGAAATTTGGCGTTCGTGAAGCGTTCTTCTTCGAAGACGCACGCGTTCTCTTCATAAATGTATGGTCGTTCACAGATCCGTTTTGGCGCCAATTCGAATTTGACTGTCAGTTAACACGCAGAAGTGCAAACAAGCTGATCGATCTTGCATCGTTGTCGTCGTCGTCGTCGTCGTTGTTGCTGATGATGAGAATGATAAAGTTGCTATTGTTGTCGATGATAATGATGATGCTATTGTTGTCGATGATGATGCTGCTATTGTTGTTGTTGTTGTTGTTACCCACCTGCTGCTGCTAATGTTGATCGCCTGCTGCTGTTGCTCTTGTTGTTGTTATTGTTGCTCGATTGCTGTTGTTGTTGCTGCTGATCGGTCTTCTCTCACAGTTTCGTGTGTAGACTGCCGACTAGATGGAGCACGAAGAGCCATGATGCTGCGGCGGCTGCTTCTTCTGCGTCTTCAACTACCGCACACTAAATGGAGAACGATGGTGGCGCTTTGGCTCGAAACTGACGCGCGCGTCGGAGGCAACCACCATGCGAGCCCACTCAGCTGCAGCAGCAGCAGCACACTAGAGTGAAGAATGGTCTAGAATTAAAAACATTTTTTAAGGAGGTTGTTTTTAATTCTAGACTATCCTCCGTCCCCTACGGGCTTGGAACTTAACCTGAGGTATATCTTCAATGCACCGAGGGCCGGACATGTTAAGATATCTAGGGTTTCCCCAACAGTCCTTGTGGCAGCAGCATGGCCGCTGACTCTCAGCGGTATGGTTTATTATCTATTCTCAATGAGCATCGCTCAAAGCAAATTCGATCAACAACAGGGATCGAACCGGCGACACCCCGGTAGATGACAACCATGACTAGCGCACTAGTCTCCTAGACCACGCCGCCACAGAGAGAAGAATGGTAGAATTGAAAACATTTTTAAGAAGGTTGTTTTTAATTCTAGGCCATCATCCGTCCCTACGGGCTGGCTCTCTGGAACTCTGGAAACCTGAGGTGTATATCTTCAATGCACCCAGGGGCGCCGGACATGTTAAGATCTCCAGGGTTTCGCCAACAGTCCATGTTGTGGCAGCATGGCCAGAGAACATTGCGAACTAATCTTCGCAATGGGCCGAATACGAAACGGCTGCCAGAGCGACAGGTCGTCCCCGTGTCGCTTTAGCGGCCGAGGGAGCAACAAGATGAGAAAGTTGGAGCAGAACTGCGAGTTGAATTGCACAACTTTAATCCATCCAGTCAGTGGCCTTTGAAACATTCGGCACTCCAAGCTTATTTTTAAGCTGCACTGGACGATCACTGACGATGGGGCAAAGCTAGGAGAAGTGGGGTTGAAGTTGACCACTAAAAGGGACAAAAAAGCTGTCTAATTCCTTTGTCAATTGAGGCGGCCTTCTCTCTGTCGGTGGGGGGGTAATGCAATCCGTGTTGTGCTCGCTGTGCGACAAACAAAGGATTCGGCCAGGCTTTATTTAGGTTGCATGAATTGTAATATGTTTGCCGGGGCACAAGTTTTGTTATGTCCGAAGGTACAACTATAAATGAGTAAAATCACACATGATAACACGTTTGCAAAGAAATGCTGTACAATTTCAGGCCTGAGGCCTTCACATACAAAACATTGACTAGAGACAGCAAAAAGCCTTCTTAAGAAAGATTGCTTCGTTTTGCGTCGTGCCCTTAGAATCACATCAATGAGCCTTAGTGCCAGAATCGCCGGTCATCTTTTCCTGCTTCGTCCCGCCGGCACCACTGCATATAAATAGTGCCTCAAGGAGTTAGCTGCAGGCGGGTTGCATTTGCATCTTAAACGCATCACCGTCGCAACATTTATATCAGTAGCATATTAAGGCGGAGTTTGTAGCATACTACGGAAGTTCATCTTAATTCTTAATTCATATATGCATGCTTTTAACGACATAAAACAATAGATTCGTTGAAAGATCGTTTCATCTTGCGGCGTTCTTTGTCTACGCGGCACAGACGTCTGCTCCCAACTACAATTTTCGGCCATCAAACAGACACTGAACCACACTGTAAGAAGTGTAGGTTTAGATAACGACACATAATTATTTGTTGACAATGGACTGTAACTTTGGCGACTTGGTCGTGTCTTGGGGCGAAGCCCGCTAAGGCCAACATGCAGGTGGGACACTCTTGTATTGTATATGTATGTAGTGCTACTGTACGAACAGATGGGCATTACTAGTGCGAGTTCGTTGCATGTCAGTCACCCATAACGATCCTAATACAGGCCGATAAAAGTAAAGAAAATCATGATGACAATCAGAATGTTGCCTCTGTCACTGTCATCATTGCTCCGTGAGTCTAAGTCCGCTACGTCAATTGCATCATACCGTATAACCAGTGCACACTCGTCTGATTAGCAATGATACACACAGATGATTTTATCTTCGCCAGCTGAGCAATTAGGTCACCGAAGGTAGGTTAAGGGTACTACTTTAGAAAACAACTTCATTCTCGCTATTTTAGTACAGTTGTATACATACATACAGACAGACAAGACATTCAAAGACGTTGTTGACGCGTGAGGAAACACTGCACGTATGCTGTGCAAGCCATGCCCATAAATGAATAGACAAAACAGGTTGCATCACTCTAGCGGCAAATTAATGTTGAAATACAACAGTATAACGTTATATGTACAGCTCACAGTACAAACCCGGAGTTGTGTCTATATGTTTGTCCCGAAAGTAGTATCATTCTTCTTATTTCAACGTAATTTCCATAAATGTCTATGCATTTTTAAGGCGGTAGATATCCATGTATCGAAGCACACCCCTAAATCGCGTTTCTCAACGTTTTCGAGCTCCACTTTAATGACTTCGGGCACCGAATGGTCGTCGGAAACGTCTTTCTCTCAATGTTTTTTTAATTCTATTTGGTAAGCATTCTGTAGTATATCAGTCGTGGCCGACGACCACCTTCTTTCAGTTTCACAATTTCGCTCCTGGAGAAGAATATGGCGATCAGCACCTTAGCATCTAACCGTTGGCGCTTTATTTGTGTGCCTGGAGGCGCTTCAACGCTTGAGAACTGCAAGCTCTAGGACTGAAGCAAGGATTATTACGAGGTCACTCGAGCTTCATCACTTGTAACGAGTCTCGAGAACTAAACAGACAAGACGGCTTTTTCGACAAATATCGAATTTTACCCAAAATTCTCGAGCCAGAATAACCGGCGCCTTTTCTGTCACGTGACAAAGCTTCGCGGTGTACCGAGCAGATTTTTTATGAGTCCAAGTAAGCAATCGTGCAAGATCTTTTGGAGGAACGTGGCGTCCAAGCCCAAAGTCCAATTCGAAACCAAACTAAATGTGTCGTACCAGCCATTACATACGTAGACTCCCTAGCGATAAAGGTTTATCCTATAAGTTCGGCTCCGAACCGCTCAACACTGTCGACCCACTTAAGCATTTAGAAGAGAACTGGATTACAATTGGATTAATCTAATCTATAGGATTAGATAGATAGATAGATAGGTTTATTATTCTCATGAGTGGTTTACATTTGTACAGAGGTTCACAGCTCATCAAAGCCATCAAAGGCTAGTATGGAGTGCTTATATTGAATATTTACTTATAATTTTATTTATTGTCATGGCGAATTCATAAGCTGTGAAGATACGGCCGTCGCCAACAACTGTTCAGTATGTTTTTTGAAAGCGAACTTTTTAACGTTCCTAATAGTTAGCCGAAGCTACGATAAGTGGTATGAGGTTTTTCGGCCAGAAGAGTGCAGTTGCCTGCCTAATCAGATACCGTCAACATATTGTCTCGATGATAACGAGCTCTCAAAAATGTATACCACGCGAGAGTGAGAGAAAGAGCAGCTCCAACCGTTGGTTTTCTTGAGCTTCAACAAAATATGGGCCAATCCACCGTTTACAGAATTTACCAACAGTATTAATTTACTTGCAGCTTTCATCGGCACGCGTGTTCTTATGGAAGAAGACGCTTATCTGCTTAATCGTACACTGATGAGATCCTAACACCGCAACGTTGTGTTTATGCAAAAGCTGCTGGTGAAAATGTGATCTTCATGCATGCCATGCCGCATACCTCTTAGGGATATCTCGCATAATCGGCTGGAGTTAGAGCCAGAACACCAGCAACACTTCCTGGATACCCAGAAACACTATGTGCGACAAGTGGAACTATGTCACACAGCAATTTCTAAATGCCATAGTTGCATGTCAATGCCAACTCGCATGCCCGCCGTTATTAAGTACGCAAAGGTGATGACCACTATTAAACGAAATGCATTTTTCATTTAACATAAACGTTCAGTTGTACATTTATTTAGTACTAAAATAAAAATTGTTTTCATTTTGAAACAGCTAAATATTAACTTGTTCTAGTTAAACATTTCAAACAGTAGAAGAACGCAAAGTTTAAGCTGACATTGGAATTGTGTTCTTTGAATCAAATTTAATTGTTTTTTGAGTGGCGTAGTCATTTTGAATATGGTGCTATTCGTGTGAGTATAAAATATACCTAATTTCAATCGTGGCGAGTGTTCAATCTTTTTTTTGTTTGGAAACGTACATACAAGTGGATTCTACTGTTCTTTTGTGGATTCGATATATATATATATATATATATATATATTTTTTTTTTGTTTTTTTGTAAGCATTTATATATATATATATATATATATAAGTGCTTACAAAAGGTCATACGAAATGATGAATTATGTTGTCAAATGTTCAACTGTAGACATTCGCATACGCGATCTAAGGATCCCGAACGAACCGAAATGCATAGCGAAAAAAGAAATGGTAATGTCCCTGTTTCCTTGGAGAGCAACCCAAACCTATGCATTAATGTTGTGATTTTCTTGTAATGTACATTTCCCTTTATTGTAAATAATAAGCGTGTATTACAATACAATGGATGAAATCGGATGGCGGTGCGTTTGAATTTGCCCGCGTGTCACGGGCATCACGCCGTTCGCAGCGCCGCCCAGCGGCGGCGAATGGCGAGCGTTGGTGATGGCAGTGTTTGTCGCCTGCTTGGTTGGTTGTTTGCTTGCTTGATCGCTTGCTTGCGTCCGGTGCTGTGAATACAGAACAACACGAAGCCAGTTTTCGGCGGCGGCAGCAGCAGCAGCGTCGTCATTATCATCGTCGTCAGAAGGATTGAGTGAGCTGAACTAGGCTCCTCTATACGATCTAGCCGAGACAAGAACGAACGCGGAGGCGCTTCTACAGTGTGGCAGCCGAGTGATATGGTGCTGCTGGTTCATCGTGGCGGGATCCGTGCGGCAGCAATCTCTGGTCTGATTGATTGATTGATTGACTGACTGATTGATTGATTGTTGTCGTCGTATGCGTATCGTGTACGCAGGCACGTAGGCACGCCCGTCACAGCCATCGAGCGCCGGGAGGGAGGCGGCCGTCACCACAACCACCACCAACAAACAACAAGAACAACCACCATCAATCACCACCACCATCATTATTACTACCAGCTAGCAACGCCATAAGAAGGAAGAAACTAGAACTAACCGCAACAACAACAACAACAACGACGACGCGCCGGGAGGTGGTTCGCGGTAGGAGCCGTCTCAATCAAGACGTCTTCAAATCGTCGCCGTTGACTCGTTGACGAAGAGATAGATTGACGTTTTGGTAGTGGTGGTGTTGCTTTTGCTGCAGTCGATCTGGTTGCAGTTGTTGTTGTCATTGCGGTTGCTGTCTCTGTTGTTGTTGTTGTTGCTGCTGCTGTCGGTATTTTTATTGTTCTTGTGTTGCTGCTGTTCGATCGGGTCGATCGAGAGTGTGTGCGGTTTGCTTGTACGAGCAGCAACAACGACGACAACTACGACAAACTCGATCGAATCGGATTGAATCGAATCGCATCGCATCGAAAATGGCGGAATATCTCGCGTCGATTTTCGGCACAGAGAAGGACAAGTAAGTAGCATTGCTAGTGTAGAGAATCTCATAGATAGATCGAAGTGTATAAGAAGACGTGAGAGCGGCAGAGTTATCGGTTGTTGGGCCAGTTGCAGCGTTAGTAGTAGAATTCGTCGTTGGTTTTTGGTTGCTATAGTAGTAATAGTACTTTTATTATATAGCAAAAATATTAATCATACAATTAAATAGCAAAAAAAGTAGCTGCTGCTGTTGTTGTTGTTGTTGTTGGTGGTGGTGTTGTTATTGTTACTAGTGGGCTCGGCATAGGAAACGCCGGTGATGCCGCGACCCGGCATGCTTATGCCTACAAACTGATGGAAAGCACATGTTGTTGATACGCTGTTGTTGCTTTTTCTTTGACTGATCACTTCACAGTCTCACACACCTATATCTATCTATCTATCCGCTATCAGTTGCCGCTGAAAGGCCGAAGTATTATTGTGGATTTTTTTTGCCTGACAATTCGCTACTATTTGTAGCAAGTAGCAGGTAGATGTGGCAGGCTTTGCTGCGAGAGCAATCTACCATGAGCTAACCATGAATATTGAATGTCGTGTGTTTTTTTTGTTTAATAATGAGGGATGCGTACCTACGACGATAAGACCATAACAATTT